>VZTD01002387.1:1562595-2101002 GCA_013397725.1 Rhagologus leucostigma | reverse complement strand
AAAAAAAAAAAAAGGGAGAAACAGTCATATGAACATGAAGAAGGAAGGACCAGACATTCTGCTGGAAAGTACGTCAAATAATATGGATGCGGGAGAGCTGACAAGAAACAGCCAGTTTGGCTTCACAAAGAGCAAATTGTGCATGACTAATCTTACAGTGGAGTGACTGTACTGGTGGACAAGGGACAGGCGATTTATGTCCTCTACCTGGACTTTTGTAAAGCCTTTGTTAAGGTCGCACACTGCATCCTTCTGGCTATATTGGAGAGATGTGGGTTTGAAGGACGAGCCATCTGATGGATAAGGAATTGTCTGGATGGCCACATCCAAAGAGTTGTGGTCAACAGCCCCATGTCCAAATGAAAATCAGAAACAAGTGGTGTCCCTCAGGGGTCTGTACTGGGACTGTTACTGCTGAATATTTTTATTAATTACATGGATAGTGGGATTGAGTGTACCTGCAGTGAGTTTGGGGGTGACACAATTTGAGTGGGGTTCATATGTTTGAAGGAAGGGATATGAACCAGTGGGATCTTAAGCAGTTTGAGAAGTGGGTCAATGAGAACCTCAGGAAGGGGGTGAGGTGCTGGAATAGGTTGCCCAGAGAAGCTGTAGATGCCCCATCCCTGGAAGTGTTCAAGGCTGGGTTGGAGGGCCTTTCAGCAACCTAAGCTAGTGAAAGATGTCTGCAGTAGGGGTATTGGTATTAGATGATCTTTAAGGTCCCTTCCAACTCAAACCATTCCCCCACAGCCTGCTAAGCAGATATCCACAGTGCACCCTGGTAAAGACCCCTGTGGAAACAGTGTGAGGAGAAGGGCATATCAGAGAGAAACTGTTACGAGTTACTACAACCTGCCCTACACTGCTCCAGAGGGAGAGGTAGAAAATTTGGGAATAAATCAATGAAGTTGGGAAAAACAGTGAGGATAGGACAAAATGTTTTGGAGTCTGGGGTTGATTTTTTTTTTACTCTTTCTCATAATCATACTCTTTTTTAACTGGTAATAAATTAATTTTTTTCCCCAAGTCAAGTCTGTTTTGCCTATGATGGTAACTGGTAAGCAATCTCCTGCTTCTATCTCAAGAGTAAAAAAGTATTTTTAAAAAGAGTTTTAAGTTTTTTTAAAAGTATTTAAAATTAAATGCTCTTTTTTTTTTTTTAATTAAGCAGGGATTTGGTCTAGACGGATTATTTTCTAGCAGACAGTCTCAGAAGGAATACTCTGGTAAAGCAACTTTAGTGCACAAAAACTTGCATTCAAAAGTTCTTGTAGAAGTTTTTCTGTTCTTAAATGTTTTTAATTCAAGTACATGACATGAAGTGTTCATAAGGGCTTTTCCTAAAGTTGTTTTGTCTGTGGTTTTCTCAAAGACATTCATGCCTCATTCTTGAAGTTGTGTGTAGAGTTCTCCAAAAAATTTAAATTTGCTTCAAGTGAAAACAAGAAAAAGCAAGTGAAGATGTTCATAAGAGGTGTTGATACATGGTGAAGTTATACTAAAGATTGTAATTAAAGCATTTTATTAAACTTGTTCTCTGTTCAGTGCCTTTCAGCTTGTCAGGAGAAATCACTGCTACAGGTGTTTTCATTTTAAGAATCAAACAAAATGATGAGGGATTAGAGAACAAAATCCTGGCGGGAATGTATCTTTTAGTTACAGTATTGATGTTACTGCTGTCTGCTGTGTGATGCTGCAGATATAAATTTGCTGGCTGTATATTTTTTAGCAATTTATGGAACTAATCACTACAAAAGACAGTCTTAAATATATTATAACTTCCTTTTTGTCTTTTTAGAGTAATGTACAGATAGTAAAATCTCTGCTGAACATTCCCCAGCAGAAATAAGTACTTCAGTCATGGCACTATCTGAAACAGTCCTTCACATGTGATGTGTTAGGGAACGAAGTATGGTATAAATAAATTTTACAGTATTTATGTCCTTAGGTACAGAATCATCAGCACTAACTAATAAATGTAACTCATTCTCACCCATTGACACATGCTTAGGTTCAGTGAGGTTGTGATGTCACAGTGGGTCATGACTGAATCACACTGTGTCTAGTAGCTCTGCATGGGTAGCCATGATCACTGATTTTACTGTGTCTCTCAAAGAGACTTTAAGTTCCCTTTATATTCAGGACCATATTGGCAATTAACAAGTCCAGCTCCTTCTGTGAAAGAAATAGGTTGACACAATAAAATTTGGTTTCTCAGTTTGTGGTCAAGGAAGTACTGCACAATTATTTGGATCCTGTGTTGTTTATTGAAACTGTCACTTTCTTTTAAAGTTCATCACATTTAGTCATATGAAGACTCAGTTCCAGCCTTCGCAAAAGTGTTACTAAGCAAAATTTGGCTCTTGGCATGTTTTGTACTCTGAATGTTGGTCAAGCTGTGGATTTCAAAAAAGGTAGCTTTGAAATTAATTAATGTGGACTTAATAATTAAAACAGCAGTATCAGCACCCAGTAATTTCTGCTACATTAGTCAGTTCAGAGAGTTTATTTAGTTTATCAGAATTAATTAATTCTCCTTTCAGCACAGTCATTTATTTTCAAGGTAGCTGCTGTTCTGAACTGTTCAGCCATCCAAGTGAAAAGAATTTGGTATGGTATTAAGAATTATATTGTGCCTCTCTTTTTATCCTAAGAGCCTCTAAGTGTGTCTGGTGGTTGTAAAGGGAAAAGTATGACTATATTCCTAATAGAATGAAATTTCCTGTCGTTATGGACAGTACATTGCATCTTGTATGACAGAAGTTGTTAAAACTGGAACATTAAAAGGTTTGTCTGTTTTATTTATAAAAATTAAAAATGCTAATCTCTGTATAATTCCAGATTTACAAGTCCAGATCCTAAATTCTGTCAGATCTTCACTTTTTGTAGCTGAATAGAATGTAAGCAGAATGAGTTCTTGGCCATCCTTCAGGTCCCAGTTCTGTAGGGCAGCCAGGGTTGTGGCACTGAGCACAAACTATGAGAAGATTTGAATTATTTCCATGCCAAACTCACTCCTACAAGCCTCCCACCGTTACAAATGTTAAAAAAAATAACCAATAAGCTCAGAAAAATAGAAAATATAAATCTGCTGTTGTTATGCTGAGCAATAAGTGGATGTATCAGGGTTGGTACTATGATAAGATATGGAATCTTTAAAAGGCCTGAAGGGACTAAAGATAGAAAGTATGTTAAAGTCTCTGTGCAGCAAGAGAAATTTCACTGAAATCTCCATGAGCAGTTTTTGAAAGGTTCAATTACAGAAAAGTGAAAAAAAAAGACTTGTCGTTCTAACTCACCAAAACCCATTCCATTAAACAATAATTTCCGGCTGATCCCAGGAAAGAATAGAAAATTGAAATGAAGCTTTTCTTTTCTCTAGAGTTTGTTTAAACAGATTGTTGTGGTCACCAAAAAAAAAAATTTAAAATGGGCATCCAAATACAAACTCTCTGAAAGAGCAAAAGAGGCAAAGAATAGAAAGGAAGATGATGTGGAAAGGAAACTAGTACGAACAGTCACAATGTTCATTGCAGACATGAAAATAAAATGTTGATTCTTGTAAATTCTTATTAGACATCTATTTATAAGTTCAAATTACTTTCAGAATTGCTAACATAATGATGCATCTTTCAAAGCAACTTCGAAAAATCGATTAATATTTTGGCAGCCAGCACTATACTATCTTCACAAGTTTATTATACTAATGTATCTGGTAAGCAAACAAGGTATTTTTCTTACTGTACTGATTAAAAAAAAAAAAACAACAGAAAAAAAGAAGACCAAACTCATGTATAATGCCTCAAATACATTCTAGATTAGAGAAAAATAAATATCTATTCATTCCACATAGCACCATTCATGTGAAAAAAGGTTTCCTTACCAAAAAAAACCCTATCTAAGTACCTTATTATGATGAATTCTAATTACATGCTTTTTAACTGTTTTTACTTTTTTGGTTTTAGGGGGTTTTTTTTCATAAACCATATAAATAACAGGTAAAATTATTTTGTGAGCTTGTCCTTGATTAAGCTCAAAAGTGTTTCCAGCTGGAATGATTATGTTTAATCTTCCGTGTTACAGAGGGAAAGTAATCCAAAAGACAACAGTAAATAATTGTGTTTCTACCTTGGTTTAAGTCTGTATTATCAGCGTTATTGAATAGTAGAGATAAATAGCAGAAGATAGCTCACATTGTCCAAGTAAGTATTATTTGATAAGAATAATACCTTGCTCTATGAGCCAGGATCATTTTTAGTAGATGGAAGGTTAACAATTTAAAAATACTCTTAAAGTTTGTGTCTCTTACAAAATATTTTCCTAAAGTGGTATTTAAAAAAAAAATTGCACAGTCTAACCTTAAAGAAAGCACAGGGCACTTTAATGCTGGAGAGTGTGTGTTTTCTTGTTCTATTCTGGTTTTGTTTTAAGAATCTGTATCAATAACAGGTTCACATAATTGACCTTGTACTATAGTGAGGAAAAATATTCTAATTTCACACCACTGATGGCAAAGACCAGTTGGGTCACCAAGGTCACAGGTTTTTGAACCATCCTTACTTTGTGTGGGGTTCTTTTGTTCTCCTGACAAGCTTATCCACCAAGCTCCATTTATCAGGAAACATCCTACGGGTTGGAGATCTGAATGTAATTTCCTGGACAACCAAAAGGAGTTGACACGGTGGCAACTAAATACCATGCAGCCACTTACTCAACACCAATCCCCCAAACCCACCACAAACCTCCTGCCCCCAGTGATGAGGAGAATTGGAAATAAAAAGTAAACCTTGTGTTAAGAACAGTTTAATAACTGAAACAAAATAAAATAAAATAATGGTAATAATAAATACTAGTAATATTAATAGTTGCATTGAAAAAGAGAGAGATAGAGGAATAAAGCCCAAGAGAAACAAGCGATGCACAGTAAAATTTCTCACCAGCTGCTACACAGTGCTGAGCCTGTCCCCAAGCAGCTATCAACCCCTCCCAGCCAAGTGCCCCCAGTTTACATTCTGAACATGGTGTTCTATGGTATGGAATAAAGGGTGGATAATGTCTTGGCTTCAGCTGGGATAGAGTTCATTTTTTCATTAGCTAGTAGGAGAATAACATTGATAACACATTATCCTTTGGTTGCTGCTTAGGAGTGCTTACCCTGAGTCACGGGCTTTCCAGTTCCCCATGCTCTGCCAGTGAGCAGGGGCACAAGAAGCTGTGAGGGAGCATAGCCAGGACCGCTGACCTGAAATGGCCCAAGGGAAAGGAGGAAATTATTTCCACAGAAGAAGCATAGGTTATTATATAGAATAACCATTTAAGTAGGTCCTCATACTCATCTTTGCTTCACTTTACCGCTTGGCAACTGCTAGGATCTATTCAAAACATTGCATTCTGCCAACACCATTGCTTGTTTGTTTGTTTTTAAACTTACCTATATACTCCTGAAAAGAGGAGAGAAATTTATCATGAAAATGCTTTCAGAACTTTCAACTACTACAACTCTGTGACTTTGTTATGTAAGAATTAAA
The DNA here is from genome assembly GCA_013397725.1 of Rhagologus leucostigma. Classification (NCBI taxonomy): domain Eukaryota; kingdom Metazoa; phylum Chordata; class Aves; order Passeriformes; genus Rhagologus; species Rhagologus leucostigma. The sequence goes on along the minus strand of VZTD01002387.1, from coordinate 2,095,471 downwards.
TGTGCCATCTCTCTGCACTGTGAAAAGCAGAATTCCCAGAAGGGAGTTTCAAAGAGATCACTACCAGGTGTTGGAGAATGTTCGTTGATGATGTGAGAATTGTTATTCACAAGCTCTTTTAGCAGATCTTCTCATCACTCCAGAATTTTGAAATCCTCATTTATGTCAGCAGGTCATTGAGGTGAAACCACATATCTTTGGGAAAATATATACATTATATTGGATGAATACATTTTCTGAACATAATGTAACTTTTAGTGTCATCTTTTTCACATTATGGCATTTCTGTAGGTTGTGAGGGCTAAAGTAATTTTTTATTAAATCAGAATAAATAATGGAGTTTGCAAAATCAGCACCAAGATGTCTTACTGTTTTTTTTCAGGAAAGAACCAGTGAAAGCAATTTTTACAGTATCACTTCTAAACCTTATAATTGCTTGTGTACTACAACAGAATCCAGAATTCCTACCTGAAAACTGGAATTTCTTATGCTAGGCAATATATAAATAATGTAAGATGAGACAGTACAAAAACTAAGATACTTTCCAAATCATCACTTTCTCAAGCAGAAGAAAAGATCAGAAAGTTAGTTTTCACCATCTGAGAGAATTTATTCTTTTTACATGGGCTACACTATTGAAATCAGTACTGAAAAAATATGGAAAATGTTCTAATTAATCAGTGTCATTTTATTTAAACAGAACAGTACTTAATTTTAATTTAAACAGAATTTAAAAATTTTAATTTCAGTTTAAACAGAACTATTCATATGGTCACTCAAAGTATTAAGCCAAGAGAATAGCTAACAGCATTCCCAATGCACACCTGGTCGTGCCTAAAACATTCGGGGGGGGGAAGGGGGAAATAAAAAAGAAAAAAAAAAAAAAAAAAAAAGTAGGCACAGATAGTGAAGTGTCTTCTCCATCTTTCAACATTTTGAAAGCAAAATTGAATTATCCTACCTTATGGACAAAGATTTGCTTCATCTCATCCTGGAGGTGAAAAATTCAATACTGTGTCATTGACAGTGTTGATTACAGAGAGAGGAGTTTGCAAACACAAGTGGAGGGGTTTGAAATTGTCAATAAGGAATGAGGGGGGTGGAAAGTGTCACAGGAGGTTTGTTGGCCTTGCATCCTTGTGTGAGGAACGAGCGTCCTGCTTGCCAGCAACTTCTCCACAGATATTTCCCTTGGTCTTTCCTCTCCCACAACTGTGTCTATTCTTCGTAAACACTGCAGCAGCTCTTTCTCCGGCTGCTACCATTTCAGCAGGGAGGAGCTTATCTGGTATCTGCTACTGTTGCAATGATGGGATGAACTGGGAGGGAAATAAGCCCTGGTGGCAGGACAATGGTCCAGAAGTGAGTGGTTGATCTCTTTGTCAATATTAAGCGTGAAGGTAGGCATCAATTTTGGAACACAAGTGCCGTAGTGATGGACAAAGTGTGAAAAAGTAGTAAGAAAAATGAAATTATAGCTGGAAAATCACTTTTTTTTTTTAAATAAAAGGTAATACAAACCTAGTTAGATCAACCCACTATGTAAATTCATGTTGTGCACTAGATAGATATTTAAAACAGCAGGCCAAGTAAAGAATAATACTTTTACAATTTGCTGCCTTTTTATTTAATTTTAAGCTTTAGATCACATTCAAACATCATGTTTAATTGCCTTTGTTATGATTTTATAATTCTTTTTTTCTGAATGCATTTTTGGTTTTGCACATGACAGCATGTTGTAATGATGTGTTTTCCGCTTTAATATGCTTTGTGTGGCAGTTTTTCTACAGTTTAATTAAAAATATTTGCTCGTTGTGTTGATTTGATGCCATACAAATCTTATGTCATCCAAATCTTATGTTGTAAATTTCCATTCCTTATCTATCTTCTCTGTTATGCATCATATCATATATTTTCCCATTTCTCTTCCACCTTTTTCCCAGCAAAATCTTTTGCAGTTTTAAAAGTCCATGAGATCTCATGTTTCAGTCCTTTCCTCAGCTCTCTCTTATGTAGTTCTATTACACATATTGCATATATTCTATTATGTAATATTCTATGTATATTTTAGGTCTGTATCTATTTATAGTCATATAGTTAGAGAGAGGAATAGAAGGACATGAGGTCACTAGATCTGCATACAGTATTCAAACTTCAAGCATGTGATAGCTTTATACAATGGCATATTACCCTCTTGGTTAATTCCCTCTTTAAATTTTTTTCATTATCTGTTTTACAGGACTAAAAAGAAAAGGCCATTTTTCCACAATTGCTAGGCTGACTGCACTTATTCTATGTAAATGACAGGATTTTGCAAAACTTCCATGTAGGTTTCCTGTTCCTGGAATGGGCAGCCAAAATCATCTTCTGGAATGGAAATTAATACTTCAGCCTCCAAAAATTATAATTATTTTAGTTATGCTGCACTTATACTCTTGGCTTTTCTCAGGTGCTAAGGGGGGATTATTTAGTGAAATAGCTAGCTCTCATAAAACAAATGTAATTTTGGACAAAAAGAAACCTATAAAGTCTACCAGAAAATAAGAGATAAAACTTAATTTCCTTAAACAGATAATCTTTCAAAAATTCAGTCAGTCTGAACAAATCTGCATAAATAGGAAAAAACATTTTTTTGTCTTCATCAGAGTCTTATGTAATTTCTTGAATTGAGTGTGATCTCTCCTGCCTGTCAGTCATCACTGCCTCTTAAAGCAGTTTCAGGTTCTTAGTGTTACCAGTCTTCCAGAACATTATAAAGGATAAAATCTTATTCCTATTGTCTGTAAAACATAGAAGAAATTGACTTCATCAATTGTATTAATTACCCATTCAGTGACTCTCCTCTTGAAAATATATTTTGTCTAAATCATTTAGGCAGGAATACAATTGGAAAAAAAAAAACCAAAAAAATTATCTTTATATAAATATAGATCCCTATATAAAGAATAATTACTCAATAGTCTCTGAATATTCTATGCTTCCAAAGTACTTGCAACTAAAATTTATAAAAGATCAACTTGAAGTTAAGAGCCATGAAAGCAGAGAAAAATTCTAATCTAAGTTTTGTTTTGCAGATGTGAGGCTCCTGGGCACCAAGTGTGGCACTCAGAAGTAATTTAAGTACCAAAATTCAAGTCTATAATCCTCAGAACATCCTGAGAAGAGATTGCTGACATGTAAGATTGCCCCAGGAAATTTCTCAAGATGCATGGCATGCTGCTGCCATGAAGAGCCAGGACTGTTGCCATTTTGGCATGGCTGAGTGCTGTGTACCTGTTTGATACTTAGCCCCATTAGTAATCTGCATAGTCCTGCTTTCCTCAAGGACTCAGTTGGAACTAGAGATACTCTTTAGTAGAGCTAAAACACACTAAAAAATCAGGTCAGCACGACATTTAGCAGACATTGCTACTTTCATTGAAAAATATGGAAGTGAAGATTGAGAAAAAAAGAAGGATACAGTTGTCCTTATTAAAAATAATATTTGTACTCCTTCAGAAACTGGGTGATACAGCCTCAAAATCCTTTTTAACATGAAAAAATTCAAACTCATCTATCCCATCCCAAGATTTAAGGTGAGATCATTACATGCTTCTGTGGAACCTGTGTTGATGAATAGGAAAAAATGTTATGCTGTTCATTTAATTTATAAAGCTTTTGAATTAAAGATAACAATCAGTTTTCTTTACCAGTTAGACAGACTCGAAGACCAAAGAAACATGGGGTCAGTTCCCATAGAAATAAAAACATAATTGTCAGTATCTGTAACAATTTTGACTCATCAGCATTTCCCCTCTTTTTCTCCTTAAGCCTTTATAGTTTTATGGTCTTTTTCTAATTGTTTCAGCTAGCAAGGAAACATATACTTTTCTAATTCTGAACAGGAATCTTTCACAACCTATATCTAGACCTTTTTTGTGGTCATACCAACATCATGTAGAAAAATAAACTACTTCAAGAACTTATACAGATTGCCATGTTCTGCTTCCTAGGCACCCACTGTTAAATACATTTAGTAGGATGATACTGGGCTGGAGACCTGGTACAACTGTTCTTACAGTTTCACAGCAGATACATCTGTTCTCTCTGAAAATATATGTTAATGCACTATGGCTAGAACAGTATTCATAGGAGCAAAAATGTGGGGGTTTACTTTTTTTCTTCTCCACATATCTAATTGACAGTTTTGTCAAGTTGTTTATGATTAACTTATGTGGAAATTACAGGTATATTCTATTCAGGGGTTATTAATTTATTTTATAACTCTACATCTACTGTAGAGTAGAGTAGAGTAACTGTTCTACTTAATGTACCTTTCTCTACAAAAAGGAACTGGAACTGAAATTCTGTCTGAAGGAATTCTGTCAGGATTTTCTCCACCTTTTAGTTTAATCTTTACCCAGGCCTGTCACTGCAATCCCATTTCCCCAGAAACATCGATAAAGATTTTGGCTTTGATGAGGCCACATCATAGTACAACAATATTTTCGTCTTTTCTCTTCTAACCATTGATGTAATGCACTTTGAATTGGCAATCAATGTTTTTATATTTATAAATTTGCAGTTAGAAATTAGTTGTTGCTTGTAAGAAGCATCTGTTCTGCCTATATTTGGCATAACTGTAATTGGGATAATGTTTGCTAACTGAGAAACACAGAGTGGATTACAGCAAAGCAATTCTGAGACTATACTAGCTGTCACACTGAGTTATAAACCAGTTTTCAGTGTCATTGATCTTTACATGAAACCTCCATCTCTCAGCAGAATCACTAGGGAATGCAACTAATCAAGGAAAAAATGATAGCTTTGTGCCCCTACCATATTTGATTTTTTTCCCTTCATTTGACATGGTTGAAAAGTTGCCACTCTCTCTATTTGCATGCTCAAAAAAGGGAAGTTCATTTAGTATTAAGGTTCAGAATTTAGCCTATTGGTAGGTGATAAGTTTGTGTTAGTTACAAACGTCTAGTTCATGTATACCTTGATGTTCCTTCACTTGATGATCCTTTTTATGAGAAAACTTTGAAGTCAGCATACGTTCCTTTAAAGTTTATTTAGAAGCTAAAGCAATTTGTTGGAAATATATTTCATATATTTATCTAGTTATCCATTAATTAAGACATTGGTACATTTCCATACTTTCACAGATGTCAGCTTATTTACTAATTTTTTTTAAATATTCCTGCTGTTTATTTAACTTAAGAAAATACGCAGACATCAGTGGTAATATCCACAAACAAGCAATAATAATGATGAAAACAAGTCTTGGGGCAATCATTCATTTAAAACCAAAATAAAATAAACTAAATCAATGGACAGTTGGAAATGATACTGAGTAACATTCACTTTACCAAAATTAAGGAATTCTATTTATTTCTCTATACATTGACAATACCTGAAGATGTCTGAGACATCTTTGTGGAACTGATAGACACTAAACAGCACCATCTGAAAACCTGTTTTCTTTGTCTGAGGAAAAGAAGAATGACACTAATAACATCTTGAATGGCGATAGATGCCTATTTTGATCAGCTGAACTCAGCACTAGCTGTCTGAAATGTCTAAATATGAGCGAGGTGTCTAATTTCTCATTACAGAAGTTCCCTTACCTATTATAAACTTCCACCGACTCCTTCACAAGATATGCCACAATGACTTTTCAATTAAGTATAAGGTGATTGATGCCACCAAGTACAAAATAAAGGGTGGGGAGTAAGTAATGGAACCATATGTCATGCAGGTAGACTAGGGAGAAATTAATCACTAGTTACATCAGCACTGCCAAAGGAAATGATGAACTTAAGAAAAGGTCCAAACCAGAAATTGATATCCCTATTGCCTTTAAAGTGTATTTGTAGCTAAGCAGGAAGTATTTACAATTTTATATTGATATCCCAGTCTGAGCCTGACTAAAACACTATCTCAAGTGTAGAAGCATGATAATTAAACCTTACAGGGATGATCTCACAGACAGCTAGCTAGTCAATTTGAGATTGGTCACTCCAGACCTATCAAAATGTGTGGTGACTGATAAGCTTATCTCAGTGTTCACAGTGCACATAGGATTGAACAGGGACTATAATAAAGAAGATAATACATATAAAGTGTTTGTACTGGATTGTTCCACAGTCCTACAAGGACTAAATCTGAGTATGGATTCAGTTCAGAAGACATGTCAGACATATCCACTGGACTCTCCCACTTTAGTCAGCTTCCTACATCTGAGCACAAGTCTAAATACAGATACTGTCAGGTCTTTCTGTCTTTATCACATTCATCTGCATGTGGGTTGGAAAAGGCAAAAAGTGAATAGAAAGAGGGGAGGCTTCATTTTCTATGGCTAAACCAATGAAGAAAAAGATATGAACAGCACTACATCTTACAGATGTCGGCTGCCACTTCTAGTCCTAAATGAGTTATTTATAATAACTATGGATTCACACCTTTGTGTCCTAATAAAACAAAACCAGATAATTTTTCACCACATGACTCCAGACTGCATAATGAAATTTGGGTCTTCTGTTTACTCCTTATAGTGAGCAGCCATATCTACACATTTGTGCTACTAACAGTACCTGAAAGGCATTCTACTAGGAACTGTGCCAAGCTATTTTATGAAAAAACTGCAAAGTGAAACAGGCCATTTCTTCCCAGAAGTTTGATGATGATCGAGCTAATGATTTGAGCCTGCTTTATGCAGCCTCCTTGATTACTTGTCCCAGTTACATACTAGTAAGCCCAGTTGTAGCTGGTAACTCAGCCATGGAAATGTAAAGAAAGCTTTCTTTGTAGTAAAAAAATACCATTGAAACTAGTGGCTGTAATCAATGTTCTTCATTTAATACCCTAGAAAAAAAAAAAGTTTTCTGAAACTCAAATATCCTTATTAGCCAAAAATCCATTCCCAAGAAAGGTACATGAAATCTGCTCAAGAATATGATCTAAATGGAATGAGAACAGCAGTCAGAATTTCCAAGTTTACCTGTAGGTCCATGAGTCAAAGTCTCAGCAGAGAAATAATAATGGATAATTGCAGAAGCCAGATAGTAGCAGTAGAATTCAGGGCAGAGGGAAGGCTTTTGGGGAATGATATGCAAATCAGTAGAAAAGATACAGGAAATAGAAGTGATGTCCCTTGTTTTTTGAGCCATCCTGGAATCATGGATTAAAAAAAACCCCTTTGTATCTCTTTTATAAAAACCAGTAATTGCATCAGAAACTCATAATTCAAATTAATCAATTTTTTCTCCTACTGGAAACAGAAAAAAAGTGAAACCTGAACTTCGTACTAGTTTCTCAAAATCATGCAGCTTATTAATTTTAACTTTATTTAAAATATAATTATTACCGTAGTGTATTACCTATATGTGGTAGTTTCAATAGGGAAAAAGTTTTTAACCAGTTGCTGAATCTTACAGTACAAGTGAAAGGACTTGAGAGGATCATATTGGCTCTCTCACTGAACAGATCAGCAGCAAAATTATTCTGCCCAAGGCACAGGAAACAAATAATGTTAAGTACAATACTATTCCCGTTATGGTCTCTCCACTGTCCTCAAGGACTGTCGTGTTTCTGACACCAATTTCTTTATATGTCACTCTTTGTAACAAGTCTTTGTGCCCTTGTATACACTCAGTCTGTTCATCTGCATTCACAGCTATGCTCTTTCAAGACTGGAGGGACACCCAAGGACGACAGTTCTTCCTGAAGGTCTAGTGCTATACTAAGGATAAAGATAAACTACCTAATTTCCTAAGAATGCTGAGCCTACTTGCACACTAGGACTAGAGAATGAAAATAAATGTATTACTGTCTTTGACTTATTCTCAGTAAAATTAAAATATCTGAATTATTCATTAATAAACCCTTATATTTACCTGTACTCTCATCTTGTTGTGTTTTATACTAAAACCTGTCATTCAGACAGTCTAAGGAAAAGGGAATGGTTTTCCCCCTTGGTAAATATTAGTACTAGTAGAAAATATAGCTATATCATTGTTATAGCAATCTTTTATAGAAAATTGTCGTACATGTTATGCCTTACAAAAACAGAAACATTCTGAGCTGTCAAACTTACTTAATCTAAGCAAAAGGCAAAGCAAATTACTGCAAACCAAGGCAAAGGACAGTTCTCATGAAAGGAGGGCTTTTAAAAAATAACCCATACAGATAAATACTAGGTTCATTTTAGTTGTACAGATGCAGTGTCTACAGTTGATGATTCATTCCTCTAGTTTTACTTGCTGATTTCAATTGATCTCATCTAATTTTAGGCAACAAACATGTATGTATGAAATCATCTTATTTAATCTATTAAAACATATTTATATATATCCCCAAATGTGAATCAGATCTCAAAAAAATCCAGAAAAATATACTTTTATTTAGAAGGAAAGTCCTAGGTAATCATAGCAATATTTTTTATTATGTTTTTGTTTTATTTTATTGTCTAAATCCTTAGACATATATATTAGTATGTACATCATGTACTTTGGTCTGTATGGCAAAATAAGTGCTTTACTTGGTCTGTTTTCACCTAAAAGAGGGCTATGGAACAATCTTGACTGCAAGTTCCTATAAGAAATTCTCTGTCTGTTACTACTTTGTCAAGAGCACAAAATTCTAGACAGTGCATTTGCATTGCAGTACAACTGCTATATTATAACCAAAGATTCCTCCTGGTTTCCTCCTCTAACAATATTTGTACACTAGTTGATCCAATAAAATATTGATGAAAGATTCAGTCTCTTCTTAGAAGTGGAATAGAAATCTTTTTCTCTCTCTAAAACAAACCTATTTGTGACCTGTTTCCTCACAAAGCTATGGGACGAATATTCTATAACAGCGTGGGTATATCAAGACAGCATCTTGGCAACTACAATAAAAGTGAGTTTACTGAATTTCTGGATATCTTTCACATTCACCATAAAGTGTATGATGCTAATTTACTAACTAATAAAAAAATTAACAAATTTTAAAGTAGTTGGAAACTCCAGCCCATAATTGTGTACATACAAATAATACTTAAAGTCAACTTTATATTAGATATATTATAGCTAATAGTGCAGAAAGTACTTAATCAGGGTTGAGTCTCCCGTTAGAAATTTTATGGGTATAATTAATATCATGTAAGATGACTAGTTCTGGACTTTACTATATATGATTTTAATATACTGAACAGCCAGAACACAATAAATCATTGGTGAGAGCATTTGAAAAGTTTTATGCAAGTCTGGTGAGTAGCAAGATGTTAACCAGTAGCCAGTTTGGTCATCAGAAAATGTGTTATTTTGCTACTTTTTGCAATGGTAAAGTGTTTCAAGAGTTTTTGTATTCCTTTGCTCTACGTCCTCTCTCACACACCAACACACACTACACACAGACTGCATTGCAAGGATAGTAAAAAATGAGCGTATTGAAACTAATGAGTGAACATATATTTTAAAGAATTGGAAAAAAATTCCTGTATTTTGTCACAGGTAAGTTTCTGAACAACAAGAGCTGCATTTAAAGATTTCTATAGTATTTTGAGATTTTTTTGAAAAGATTTTTTACTATATGGTATCATGCAATCATCCTGAAACAGGTGAGAGAAATCATTTTATGTAATGCGCACATTAAAAATATTAAATAAAACTAGTACCTTTTCATATAGGAATTGTGTATTTCATCCCAAATGTTTCAATGGTGTCAACAGCAGTGAAAAAACATGTGCTCAAAGGTCTTTTATGAACTCATTCTCTAAAGCCAATGAAGGTCTCCCATTGTTGCATCAAGGCCTTGTTGTCTTTGTAAAATCATGTAAAATCATGGCCCTGTTACTTCAGCTAAGTAGAAAAGGACTTTGGGAAAGAGACACAGCTGAATTAGTGGTAGAAAAATATGCTGCGTGACCATCGTGTGCTCACACTGTGGTGTATGGTGAATTGTGGTTGAATTATGTTTGTTGTGCCCTAAAACTATGTAAACAGTTAACTGGCTAACTGCTTAAAAAGGCCGGGTTTTTGCAATAAAGGGGCTCTCCTGTGCACCTGCCTGGGGACTCTGCATCGCTCATTATTGCAACATCCCATTATTTCACACTTTTTTCAAAATTCTTTTTTTTTTTTCATAAATTCTGCCATAATCAGAACTCTTCTCTTTATAAAAATGAAAAGGGTATGGGTACACATATGTATATGTAAAAAATTTCAAATTCACTCAACATATGCTCCAAGCTAGGTGGTCATGAAGCAGATTCACTTCAGAAGGCCTTCAGCCACATCAGCCCAGCATGGGGATACATCAGAGTCCAGACAAACTTGCACCTATCCACACACATCCATACAACAGTTCCTTCAGAAATACCAGAGATGGGTTCCAAAGAAATTCTTATGGCACCTACGAGTTTCATAGTGCTCAGTCTGGAGCTGGGTTAACTGACAAGTCCATGATTCATTTGATCTTAATGCTTTTTTAAAGGCAGGTACTTGCAACTTTCAGCCTAATTTTACTGCAATTAATGATCCCTTTGAACTTCTCTGTAGCTTATGAAGAATCCATAATCAGTTCACAAACTGCCTGGTGGAAAATTCCATGGCAACTGTCCAGTGAGTCCATAATGTTATTTCATATTTTTCTGGCAAAGGGCCTGCCAAAAAACTTCATAATATAAAGATGCCCATGTTTGTAGAAATCTTATCAGTTGCCTAAGCGCAATAGGTGCCAACATACTTGAAGCTCTAAAATTTTAAAGTATAGTTCTCCAAGTCAACATTTTTATACCAAACTAGATGTGGTTTTTTTTGGTTTACCTAGAGCTGTTTCCCAGGCAACACAGGAAACTCATATTCTGAGACTTATAAGAGAGTTCAGAAAGAAATTCTGTGGAGCCCTTTTTGTAAAGCAAGAGAAAGACAAAGCAAAAAAAAAAAAATCATAAGTACAGTTTTCTGAACTGAGACAGTTTGCCTCAAAGCTTGGTAAGAACAATGATTCAAAACCCTTGCTTTTGCATCCAATATAGAGAAAGAATTAATAGCAAAAATAATATAGAAAAAGGCTATAGAACACAGCAGATGCTTTATGTTTCAGCAACTATAAATTGCACTTTCTTTTTGGCATTGGGAACTCATTTGAAGATTGGCAGTCTTCCTAAGAGCTCAGATGCCATGAAAATTGCTACTGTTAAATATGATATCAAGCCAGTCTACATAACTTTCGAATACTAACTAATGATTTTGACTTAAATTGCCAACTTTCTATGCCTGCATGTAGATATCAAATGTAGTTTTGAAGCATATGTTATTGTGGTTACAAGAATACATAATTATCAGTAGAATTATTAATGTTAATTAGAAAAATTAAATAATCAAAATATGCAATAAACATCCTCTACTTACGATAACTTTACATCATAGTAACCTTTTTCAGAATGAAATTGTGCTGATAAGGGGCATATGAATATCCAAGAGATATCCAAGGTATAAGAAGGTGCAGATACAACACAGAAACCATGGGAGTCCTGTGGAGTAGCAGCTAGTGACTACTTTTGGTCATTCCAAATGTTAATATGTTTGTTTGAGGAAATAAACCCTCTTTGCCTGCTGCTCATCCCATTTGTACAATTTGCCATTATTTGGGGAACTGGAGGATGAAATATAGCTGTCAGCTCAACAGAAGGAGTTATGCCTTAGATATATTTCAGCAGAATCGGATCTTTCATTTGCTTATGTCAAGTATTCTTGTATTTCTCTTTTTCAATTGTACAAGGAGAATGTTGTGAATATCACTTTTTTTATCTGGATTCATAGAAAAGGAGTATTTGTGAAAATTTACATTAGAAAAAGCTATGAGCTGCACTAGATTTCAAACACAGAACAACACCATTTGGTTTATTTTAGGGTAAAAATAAACAACTAAGTATTTGAGCCATCAGAATGCAAGAGATCACCGTAAGTTGGGGCTTTGGGAAGCAAATAAGTAAATTTTATAAGAAATATAAACAACATCTGGTGAACAAGAATTCGGTTTCACATATAAAATGTCCAAAGGTTGAAATTTATTTTCATTTTCCGCTAGCAAAAAACTGAAATTTATCACTAAGCAAATAATCTCTTCAGTGACATTGAAGCGTGAGGGGACTTGTTTGGCTTTAGGAAGAACTAAACTTCATTCTTGCTTTAAATAACTTAGTGTAGACATTAAAATTTTGCTCACTCCTGAGATGATTAACTGAACCACTAAGCCCATGGTCTATTCTTTGCAGTGGCCTTTTATAATTAATAATTTCACCCTAAAGCCAGAAAGAAATCTCTGGCAATAGTTATTAGCAAGGAAGAAGAAATGACTAGATGAGCAAAGCATCAAAACCTTTTCCTGAGTGATACTTCTGTGCATTCTGGTACAATTTGACTTTTAGTGCAATACAGCTGTATTAGTCCCACTGGCTAGCAAACTGCATAAGAATGGCACTGACTGTGACCAAACTGAGACACCTCAATTATCACAGTTCTACATGACTAGGCTAAAGATACTAACCACCCCCGCCAGAGGAACAGATGATGTTTCTATGATGTTCCTATCAGATGGTGCCTGATGAGAGTGCTTCCTCTGTGTGCTTCTTCTGTGTAAGGACTGTATTTAGGATTCTAGAGATAATGGATCCTTTATGGAGCTTAGATGTTGTTTTATGGAAGTGAAGAGCTGGCTGCTGCTGGAGCATTCAGAACATGGAAACCTGCTGAGAAAATTTAATAAGTACAGCAAGACAAAATGTCATAACTGAGTTGGATGGTACTATTTCCACTGGACAGCAAAAAACTTTTTTTCTAAGCTTGGAGCTTTCCTGTGTTTGTAAATACAGTGAACAAACAACAGAAGGAGGATGAGGAAGGCAAAACTGACAATGAAAATACTCTTGCATTACTGCGTTCTCACTCTATTTGGAACCTGAATATGCTAAGACAGTGCTAAAGATGGATCTCACTTGAAAACATACCTAAGCATGCACACACGACACTTGCTTGTTTTATAGTTTTGGATTTTCAAAATCCTGTGCGTTATTTCCGGCTCCTTTTCCTGTTCTGTAGTTTGCTTGGGTCTTTTTCATAATTTTCTAGGGCCATTATGCTAGAAATGAAAAAAATATTCATGCACATGTTATGCATCCATGTACTATGCATAATTATAATTTAGGGAGACCATGATTTTCTCCCAGTTCCTTGATGAATACTAGACTCGATAGTGTCTATTAAGAGTTACTCAAATGTCAGTATTTTAACCAGGTTTCTCATTGCTGAAGCAGATTCCTTTGTCTTTAATTCAACCAACCCTTTTACTCCGGAAAGCTCCTTACTCATTATAGCTATCGATATTAACCAGATCGACTGAGACAGAACTCATGTACATGATTTCCAGCCAAATGCAAAGCAACTCTAAATCAGATAGATGTAGAAAACTAATTCAAAGCTGTGATAAAAATGATCATGTAAAATCATCAATAAATTAGACCTTCAATTTTGTCAAATTACAGAAATAAATGTACAACTCATAATTTTTTAACCTATTGGAAAGTTTCATAAAAATCTTTTTATGAATAAATGCACTAATTCAAATTGTAAGAATAATTTGTAGATAAACAGCAAGAAAAGTAATTAATCAATCTGAGGCTGTTTGAGATGTAATTAAGAAATTATTAATGAAATAACATGTTATGATATTAAGCCTTTTCACTAAGTGTAATGTAACTTTAATTAATACTTTTGACTTGAAAATCGGTAGCATCATCAGCATCATGGATGATAACAGTGTTGAAAAGACATGTCAAAAAATAATGATAAATGAAAATTTCACCCCAGAAGATTTCCAAATAGCATTTTTTCAAATTTACTAAATTCTCAGTATGCCAAAGACCTAAAGAGTATACCTGTGGTCACAAATGAGAATGACATCAGGTATCCTTATTGATTCTGGCAAGTTACTCCACAATAGCTCTCAACACAGAGCTGAATGGAGGGAACCTAATCAGAACTACAATCAAATTGAAGAAACGCATGATTCTAAGCAAGGGAATATGGCCATTGATAAATTGATTTCCCCAGATAAAAGACCTAATGTTTTCAGTATTCTGTAAACTCATAAGAAAACACTTGTGTCTTTCATCACAATATATAGAAAAACTTGAATTAAGAAACCAATTAGTCAGGTCAACTTTTCTACCAAAATATTAAAGGGTTTTACTTTTACTATGCCTTCAGCCTTTTTTTGTCAAGTTCCTGCTATTAGCAATCTGTGGCAGATAACAGGTAAGAATAACAAACAGATAATATGAATGATAACTATATTCTTATCACTTCTATTCCACTCAGCTGGCCTTGATGCTTTTGTCAAAGGAAACTTGAATTGAGCTCACAGACTGGCATTGCTAGTTTTGTTGCTCTGTGAAATGTAATCAGCTATCTTTGAACTACTGACTGGAGTAGAGTTTACTCATTTTCACCTATTTATGCAAGAACAGAAAGAAGTTGAAATTCTGTAACCTTTGAAATCAACAGGATAAATGTTCTAGCCTTCCAGGTCTGGGCTAATGAGCATCTAAGAGAATCAAATTAAAATTTGGGGGTATACAACACTTGCTTTCCTGCTTTAAGTACAGAAAAAAGAGGTATTAACTAGACTTCTCTTTCCTTATATAAAAAAGTAGAACTGGGGAATGTATCTGAAAGAAAGAAAGAAAGAGCATAAACAGAAATAATTACAAAGTAAATAAAATGTGGCCTACATATCTCCTCAAAAGTAGTACTGATCTTGTGTTTAACAATTATATTAGGTGACATTTTGAGGAAAAAGTTAGTCAGTCTTTCAAGTCACTGAAAATAAATTGTCATTTATATATAATACTAGAAAAAGGAAAAAATATATAATCCTAAAATGAGTATTCAGATTATAGGTAACGCCTATTGTGTAACAAAATTCAATGAGATTTTGCTAAGTAGCAGGTCTGAAGAACTATTTTATTATTTAAAAGATTTGTGACATATTCTGATAAGAAAGTGCTAAAGTTTTTAAACCAATTTTCAAATTAACTCATATACTAGGAAACAAATTTACTTGTGAATTCTCAGAAAATTCTACCTGTACTCAAAATCTCAAACAGCAAAGACTGGTTTTAAACAGTATCATTTGAGAGAGTATATGATGTAGTACAAACATAACAAGTGCATTTGTGCTTTAAGTGTAAAACTGTCCTTCATTGTGAAGCCACTGTCAATGTCTTTCTGCTCTCTTTTCTTCCTTTGTTTCATTGGTTGGGAATGGGCACAGTGGAGGAGTAGAAGAAAACAAAATACAGATGCATAGTTGATTTACACTTAAAAAACCTTATATTATTATATCTAGATTTCACATAAGGTGTTTCATGGAACTCACTATTCTCATTTCTGAACAAATCCACATAAGAAAATAAAGAGCATTCATACCATACCTGTAAACTGCACTGCCACCCATATTTCACTGACAGTATCCAATAAAGGATGCTTAGATATAAAGAAATAGACAACATTTAGTATTTTGATTCTGTGGAACATTCCCCACCTCAGGTTAAAAAGAAAAAAAAATCCTTTAATTTTAAATTCTTTCTTTACTGGTATCTTTACAATATTTAATTTTATAGTCTTCCTCGCACCCTCCAGTCTCTCTTCTTTTTCAGTTACATGCAAAAAGTATATGGGTGGTAAATTGACCCAACATAGTCACATAATTTTATGCAGAGTTAATTTCCTTCCAATCACATTTAAACAGCCCACTCCTACTCCCACAAGCCTTCACCCTTTCTTTTCACCAGTCAGCTGTCATCTAAGGAAAATATAATGAACAGAAAAATATGAAAACAGTGCGCACTACAGAGAGTAAAAGGCTCATGCATAAACTGGAATTGTGCCATATCTGATGTTTAGCCCACACAAATAGAGATTATGTTATTGGGTTACCTATATGGTAGAATGATAGAATTTTTTTTTTCATAACCTGGGGAGGGATAAGGTGGGGGTGCAGGGGAGGGTAGAATAAGAAAAAATTGTTGCTCTCTTCCTCTAGGGATGCTCCAGGCTTGATAAATTATTTTAGGACTGACAAAGATATTCTCAACTACAATGACCAGAATAGAAATTACTGCTGTTAATACTCCCTTCCTTGTATGAAATAATAAAAGTAATTAAATGGTAGTGTGTATCATGACTCAGAATACATATCATGAACAAATAATGCTACCTTAACAGAAAGACTCATCACAGATATATATCACCTGTTGTCTTAGGTAATGGATCTTACAATGAGAAAGGAAAAGCAAATACGTGATAGTATTTACAGAATTCCTTGGGAAAAAAAAAAGAAATTTCGAAGTTTTCCACGAGGCGTCACCAAAGTCTTTACAGAAAGTTTCCATAACAGGCAGAAGACATAAAATCTGTGTGATGTACTTTGTTTATTATGAAAACATTTTGTGTGACAGTATGGATGTTTGATGTTGAACTGATCGAGAAAGCCAGATTTCTTAAAGGAACCTCTAGCATCGTGCTTGTACTCTGAATAACATGGATTAATTTAGTCACTGGAAAGGTGTTTTTGACATACATAATCTGCATGGTATGCTTCAATTAGAAAAACTCTATGACAAATACATGCTGTAAATAGCTTCTGTACAGGTCTATAGAATAGGAATATGTCACCATCCACTTTTTTCATTAGTTGAAGAAACAAGGATGAAAAAAAGGCCTTTGAAAACTGAGAAATTCAAATACTTTCAAAAGCCAAACAAGGATGTGATTTGGGCCAAATAACAGGGGAAGAGTAGCCTGTGAAAGAATAAAACCATGTTCCTCTGTGCTGTACACATATTACAATATTTAGTGCATCTCTTATCTAACTGAAGGGGTTTAATACTATCTTAGGTGTTCTTATCTTAAAACTATATTGTAATATAAAAATTTGGTTTGCCTACCTCCACATTACTCACATTACATCAGAACGAACAGATAAAAGTTCTTCTCACTTCTCTACTCTTGCTCAGAAATTATGTCAGTAAGCTTAGCATAGTCTCCAACGATATTCATTGCTAGTACATCAAGCAATTAACAAATGGTTTCTATAAAAGCAGGATATTAAAGAGAAGCTTTTACCTCAGCATGTAGAAACATCACAACAAATAAAACATACTGGAAGGTACATAAGGTGTTTAGGCGTCCATTTAAGGTGTGTAATTGAATTCATTCAAGTTCAGATGCTAAGTCTCAACACTTTTGATTAGTTGTTGCAGTAATTGTCTGTGAATGTAAGTGTACTTAAATAACCTAAAAAACCCGGTAAATCCTCACCTCTTTTAGTTTTTTTTAAAGAACTTTTTTGGCTTTTAAATAGAGATAAGTTACTCCACAATCCTGAAAAATCTCCAACCTTTTTACTCCTTAAGAAAAGCAAGCTCTTGTTTTAACTATGAACATGGAAATTAGCAAGTATCTGTTAGTTTATCCATCTGTTCAAAAAAACCCCCTATCTATCTTATGCACGACAACTTCTTGCATATCTCGTTTTAACTCCTATTTTTTTTTTTTTAGTGTTTTTTAAGTTTTTCTTGTGTGTTTTCTTTACCTTTGGTTTGGTTTGGTTTGGTCTGGTTTGGTTTAGTTTGGTTTGGTTTGGTTTGGTTTGGATGGAGAGTTTTAGGGAAAAAAAATCTAGTTTTAAAATTTTGAACCTTTGTGTAAGAAGGTAATTTTGCTTCTTTCTTATTTTTCATTTCTTCTGGATCAATAATCCTTCATCCAGGACTTCAAGTGAAATCCTCCTTTTAACTATTAAAGTTACAGTGGAAATATCACATCTGAATGCACAGAGCCCCTCGGGAATGCAAATAGATGCTTAGTTTCTCATTATCTCTTTATTTTCCTGCTTGACTGATTTTGTCCATGCATGCATGGTGGTAAGAAATGAGAAAGATCTTTCAGAGTTTGTTCAATGCTTCATTCAGTATACAGAAAACTTAAACACAAAACCACTTAGAGCTAAGAATTACTTAACCTATGGTTTATACGATTCTTTGGAACATTTTTTTAAAGTCTATACAGTTTGTGCATCTATCCAATACTGGATTTATCATGAATAAAAATTTCTACTATGCAGGAAGGTGTTCACACCATTTAGTACATTATAAATATAAAAGAAAGGTGTAAGAAAGCTTAAGGACATAGTTATTCTTAGAAAATAATTTTCCATCTCTAGTAACCAGTACATAATTCTTTCAGCAGGTATTAGGTTATCTTTCAGGATAAAGTTCAGGACAAGCCCATCAAAATGATCTAAATCTGAACTTCTACACCAAAGGCATAGGAAACCGGGAAAAAGTACATGGCAGAGAGATCAGAAGGGTATAGTACGAACCCACAGTTTGATAGTATCAAAGACAGAAATGTTTCTGAGGGAGTCCACAGATTATTGCTCTCTCTCTGTATGTGCTATTAAATTGTATTTTGTAGAATATTCTGAGTTGGAAGGGACCCATTAGAATCATTGAGTCCAACCCCTGGCCCTACACAGGACAGCCCCAGAAATCACCCCATGTGCCTGAGAGCGTTGTCCAAATGCTTCTTGAGCTCTGTCAGGCTTGGTGCTGTGACCACTTCCCTGGGGAGCCTGTTCAGTGCCCAAACACCTGTGTGAAGAACGTTTTCCTAATACCCGAAATAAGCCTCCCCTGAAACAGCATCATGCCATTCCCTCAGGTACCTGACATTGGTCACCAGAAACACTGGTGCCTGCCTCTTCACTTCCCCTCATGAGGAAGCTGTAGACAACGATCAGGCCTCCCCTCAGGCTCTTCTCCAGACTGAGGAAATCAAGTGACCTCAGCCACTCCTTGCACAGCTTGCCCTCTAGGTCATTCACCATCTTCATGGCTCTTCTTTGGACACTCTCTAGTACCTTTATAAATTTCTTTTGTTATAGTGCTCAGAACTGCACACAGCACTTGAGGTGAGGCTGCACCAGAATTGTTTCTTTTGCTTCGACCACATTACCACTGGTTTCACAATTCTTTTCCTGTTTTTACACATCATAATCTGAAATAAATAGAATTTCTGTACAGCAAAAGCAACTGAATAAAGACTTTAAAGTCAACATATAATAATGTGTCTTAAGTAGCTCTTTTACATCCAAACTTTTCATTTTGCCATCTCCTCTCTCAGGGTTCAGCTTAGCTCCTCTTTGTACACAGATTCTCTCACGTTCTCTTAGAGGTGCTCAGGTTGTCCAACTCTTGTTGCCTCTTGAAAATAATACTATTATCCTCCATATGTGTGTGTTTCAGGACCTATTTCTCCCATGTACTGATGAAGACTCCTCACACAGCCCTCAACTTCACCCTGTTTTGTTTCCTTCAATTGTTACATTTTCACTGTTGCCGAGATTTCAAGGTATATTCATAATATGGAACAACTCCTAATTTACAGACCTTTGTGTAATTCTCCTCCCCTTTTGCTATAACATTCTCAAACTCTGAATTTCCCTGAAGCAACTATTGTACAAGGGTTCATAAGGGTGTGGAAAAATAAATGCAAGAATAGAATAGAGAATAGTTTCCTGAGAAGGAAAATACCTGACTGTGTGCTATGTAGAAAATATAGCAATGTGTAGATTTGTAGATTTATAGATTTCAGTGATGATTCTGCCTATAATGTTGTCTGGCACGGTTTACAATGTAGAGGAAGAACAAGGAATATGTATCTCATGACACAGTGTTCAGATAAGCAGAAAAGTATTTTTGAACTGTAGAAATTCTAGGCAATTCTTGGAATGGGGAGGAATAAGAAATATTGTTGTGATGAGAACTGAATAGCATTCTGTGATAGTTCAGGCTGAAAGGACTTCAGGAAGTCCCTGGCTGAAAACAGAGTCAGCCATGATATCAGGTTACTTACTCAGGATTTTATCCAGTCTGAATACTCTGTTGTAGTCATGTGCTATTTTAACAGCCCCTGTGATCAAACAGAGTCATTCCCAACTGAATCTAGTCAAATGATGTTTTTCACCAGATGAAGTTACAGAAAAATATGATTTGTAAAGTTTAATACTTACTTCATTACTAAATAGCTATAAAATAGTCTTGGGCATAACCTGGGATACCAGTACTGTGTATCTGAGCTGTACAACTACCAGAAACACCTCCTGAACTGTATTTATTTAATTTAGTTCTGCGGAGACTCAATCTTATATCTCGCATAGCCATGGAGAAGTGATTTGTAATAAGTGGCTGAGTTGTCCTGGTCCCTTTGTGTTTTAAAGACTGATGCTTTATTGTTTAAGTTTTTTGCATGTTATTCTCTTTTCCTCTGAGGTGTCAGTGGAGTTGAAAAATAAATCTGTTCAGACTGAAAACCATTTACAACATCAGTAACAGGCAGCTTTTAATCTGCAAACAGGCAAAATATGTAATTTATTGTGTTACTACTTTTGAAGTATCTTTGCTTTTTCTGACATCTTTGACCACTTCTCTGGTCAAAAATCCAAGGGTCCGCAAAAATGCTATGAAAAGTTTGGATCAGAAACAAAATCAGAATGCTTTCTTTTAGGGTGTTTAATGTCCAAAATATATTAATTAAGGTAGTTAGTGCTTTATGCTCGAAATACAATGAATCAAAACTCATACTTTGCATTTCATATGGAAATAAAAGAAGAATAGTATGGTATAAGGAAATCTAGACAAGAATCACAGTATTTGTTTGACTGTCTATTGGAGCTCCATATGCAAGATTTTGCTGACATTTGTATTGAAACCAAGTGTAACATCTTTTCTCAAACATATGCATAGGATGGGATTAACCTTAAAAACTTTAGACTTCTGCTGTGTAGATACTCATATAAAGTAATTGTCCAGCCTCCCTTAAGAATTAAATAGGAATTTTCAGGATGTACTTGACTTGACCTATCTTAAACTTCTACCTCAGGAATGAAAAAGATGCTGTCTGGAAAAAGTCTTGAATCCAGGCTCATGATAAAACAAGAATGGTGCCCATACTTCCTACATTTGGGATACATTTACACACACACACACATGCACACACAGAGCCATGTGTGTGCACAAATTCGCACACAATCCCAACAAAAACCCAACAAAACCCAGGACAAAACAATAAGAGCTTTGGTGGTTTTTTTGTTTGGTTGGTTTGGTTCGTTTTTGGTTTGTGGTTTTCTTAGGAAGTTGATGTTTACTACTTCATGTGTAACTACCATTTAAATGTATTTTTTTAAAATATCTATTTTATTCTCATTAAAGAATTCTGTTGACAGAGTTATCCAAACTTCCAAAGTTATGTTAGTTAGTTAGTTAGTTTCCAATGTTTGTTAATCCAAACATTTCCAAACTTCTCATGATAGTTACTTGTAGTACAAAAATAGTTCAGATCCACCAAAAGTATCAATTTGATTCACACTCCATAAAAAAGATATTGCTTCAAATAGATAAAATCTAAGTTCAAAATTTCTGTCATATATGAGATCCAGTGATTGTACACTGGAAGATAGAAGAGCTTTCTTCAATTTGTCTTTTTCTTACTTTTAATAATATTTTCATCACTATGACTCGGTAATTTCCAAACCTATTTTCTGATATGCTACATTGTTAACACTCATTAAAGCAGCTTTCTAAAATCATACTTTTGTATAAGACTGGTTGCTGCTCAGAAATGAACTAAAACATCATTAAATTAGGTGTTCATTTCATGTTATCTAACTTTGAAGCTCCTGAAAATAAGCACCTCCAGCTGAAAAACAAAATGATTGTCAATAGAGAAAAAGATGCACTTCCAAGGCACAAATGATCCCATCCGAAGTTCTAGTACGGAATGTGTATGCTTCTTTACATCTGTTTTATAGGAGGCATACACAGTGTATGATAACAGCTTATCTTTCAGGTACCTAATGTTAGGATAGATAAAGCCGAGGGTAAGTGGCTTGCTCTGAACAACATATCACGTTTAGGCAGTTGTATCTTCAACTCTTTTCGCTGTCTACTTGCTTGTGACTGTTTATAACACAAGTGGCTCCCTGGTCAAGGAGGCTGACCATGCTATTTCAGAGGGCCAGCAGTCTGCCTTGCATTGGATCTGAGTTTAGGTGGCTTCCCACCAGATTAATTGTCCATGCAGGAAAATACTGATGTTTTTTTAACGAATCCTCATTCATAAATCACAGTCCAGCTGTTTGCCACAGTAGAATGCCATATGACTAAAGGGCTGTTACCAGGCTGGCACCTGCCCTCGTCACTTTACATCTTACGAAGTCATTTTGATTACAGTTACTTTCATTTACTTTGAAGTAGTTTACAGGGAGAAATGACATGCAGATGACCAGAAAGGTCTTCAGAATACTCAAATAAGTTCTAGACCTATTATGTAGGTCAAGAAATTACACATATGTAGAACTCTTTGCAAATTCTCAGAAGTCTTTTTTTTTACTATAAGAAATAATCAGTACAAGAGACCAAGAAAGTTTAATGGATTAATTAGTCAAAAAGCTCATTAATATAAGCATTCATATATTACCAATAACTGATAAACAGCTGGTTCATCTGACCATAACAGTTATATCATCTTGAGCATCTTTCAATCCTAATTTTTTTAAGTGCATATTTTCAAAATATAAAGATTTTTTTTCTAATGTCTTCCCATCTTAATAGTTTACATAGAAGACAAAAGAATCTGGGGAGTTTTCTGAACACTGACAATTATCCTTATCATTCATCACATGATTGTTTTTGTATACACACACAAAGGACCAAAGTTATCCCAAATAATATTAGAAAACTAACATTTACATTTCTTGTGTATGCAGTGGAGAGAGACATAGGGCATCTCTAGTTGATCCAGAACTTCGGAACACTAAATAACCCTCTGGATTTACATCAGCTAGAAAAGAACTCTTGCTTGGTACTCAATATTAGACAA
Organism: Rhagologus leucostigma; assembly: GCA_013397725.1. Classification (NCBI taxonomy): domain Eukaryota; kingdom Metazoa; phylum Chordata; class Aves; order Passeriformes; genus Rhagologus; species Rhagologus leucostigma. The sequence continues at coordinate 2,072,498 of VZTD01002387.1, read as the reverse complement.
AGAGAACCTGAGCCTGAATGTTTGCAAACTTGCATCTGGGCTACAGGACATGCAAGATTCGTTCTCCTAATGTGAGATTTGTTCTCCTAACCCAGGCAGATCAGATCAGACACGATTTGGATCCCTTCTTGGCTGGGCACCAAGCTTTCCTTACAGGAGTCATCACAGAGAGGAAGGAGGAAGCTGCAAATTTTGCGTTGACATACAGTCAGGTTACAGTATCCTGTCAGTATAGGACACACACATTAAAGAAATGCATAACCAGACTGTTTGTAAAACCAATTTTTTCACAAATAAGTAGCAAGACTATGTTATTTTTCTATAAATCCTTGAAAATAAGCAGGTTTTTGAGAAATTATGTGCACAACACAGTATGAATTCCAAAAAGAAGAATCTTAAAATTCTTGCAGCCTATTTTCATAAATATGTAAACACTTTAAATTGCTTAGTTTTATAGTGGAATCATCTCCATCAGTAGAGTTTTGTTTAACTTCACAGTGAACAGGAAATTGCAGGATGACTTTTTTATTATTATTCTGTGTAATTTAGACAACAATTGCACTAACTTATTTCCCACTGTTATTTTCTTTCAGTTTAGAAGGAAAATAGTTTGACCTACAATACAGATTCTCTTGGTATTTTGTCAAATTTATTTTACGCCAGCAGCAGTCGCTGATTTTAATTGAATGGAAACAACAGCTCTCATCCTGTGTGTCACATTGCTGGATTTTGTATCACTGAATTTCAATCTGGTTTCACTGGGACCTGCCAAGTGTGGCTTACGCCAACCTCTGAGTCTCCTTGCTATACTCCTTTCCAGGACAGCATTGTTTGCCTTTTGTCTGTTCTCTGATTAAATTGACACCATTTTACCTTTTGTGACTCCTGTGTCATTTTCTGTTGACAGCATCCAGCAATGGTAACAAACCAATGTCCTTGTGGAAGGGGCAGAAACCATTGATTGTCTGGGTGTATTAATGCAGACTCAAGTCGTGCAGACGTGGCTTTGTGCTAACTGGCAGCTGAATGGGGTCTAGCAAGAGATGCTATTAACCACAGATAACAGTCAGCACCTTCTATTCAGCAGCAATGTCACTTTGTACCATTTGAGGGACACTTGGTAGTGAAATTTGTTAAAGCAATTCTCCCCCTCCCTGTACACATCCTGGACTGATACTATTTAAGGCAGAAGAGTGGAAACAGTTTTCTGATTAGACTGATGTTGGTAGGATGCTCGTATAATTTCCAGGGAGCTGAAACACTTAATTCAATCCATCTGCACTTCACAGCTAAAATCTCTTTAGAACAACAAGATAGGCCCTGCTGACATGAGAGGTTAAATGTTTACCATGGATAGGGAATTTATAATTGCCTTTTTAGAAATGAATGATTAAAAGTGGTTACAAGAAGCACCTGGCTATATAAGTCTTATCCATAAAACACAAGGGAGATGTAATAATTATGTCAAGTCCTTCCACTATGATCTTTTAAAACGGGATAGGAAAATGAAAATATCGAAGTCTTAAAATTATGAACTTTACAAAACATCTGTATTTAGAAATAAAATGTCTGAGAAGTGCAGAATGGTCTTTTTTCAAGCTTATATGCTGAACGTGAAACACTTAATCAGACCCCTTTCTGTTCAGCAACAAAATCAGACACGCTTTTGTCATATTTGCAAACAACATCAGTGTGTTTTCTAGAGTAAGGAATTTTCCAAGTGTTATAGTAGAAACTAGAGTGGGAACTTTGTCTTCCTTCTGCTCAGTTTACATTATAATGAACAGCATAAATAAACCAATATATTTTGAATTTTACCAACATGAGGAAAATGCAACTGTCCTCATGTTTCCCTCAGAAACCAAATATTTCATCCTGATTCTATGTCACTCTGTGAAAAAATTAAAGTACTGATGGAATATAAACATTTCTGGTCCGAAGTTATACTGTATAGTAGGATATACGAGCTCATGCACAGTGCCACATCAAAGTAACTGGCTTCCCCAACACAGCTGGCTCACATAGCCACCTCTAAGCACTACTGGAATAAATTCAGCCTGTCTGCATTCAACCATTTAAACATTTCCTGATTATTGCAAGTTATTGTAGAAGCTGAAGGGAAGAGCAAATCCCCACTGATTCTTGGAATAAAGTAGAACCCAAGTATATATAAGCAGCACCTACAAATATGTACTGCCGTGTACAAGATGGTATATGTTGTATATTATTTTGAGGATAATTAAAATTACATGTGCTGTGATGTTATACATAGCTATTCCATAAACTCAGTAGAACGATATTTACTTTATTGAGTGCTTTTCTTCACAACAGTTATTGTTTTGCTCCGCTGTGGTACAGTGATGCCTGCATAGGTTATTATTCACTACCTATGGTTTTTGAAAAGATATGTCCCATTATAAAATATGTAATTAGCCTATCTTGCATTTTTTTTTTTTTTTAATTTTACATTTTAGTGGCAAACAGAGCTTTTGTTTTTGGTAAAGAAAACATCAAAACAAAAGGAGTATTATGTCATTTCTATTCATAATCGCCATAGTAAGATTCATTCCAGTCTTAACAAAGCATTCAGCTCTATATTAGAAAAATACATGGCAATGTCCTGCAGTTCTGTATACATGACCATAGATTATTACTAGAATTCTATTGCAGAAAAACAAGATGCAGTATCTCAGCAGTGGGGATGCTCAAAAGAGAAGTCAGAGGTGTGTATGTTGTTTCCACATATACACCAAAAAGCAAGTACTCAGAACATCATTTTAAGTAAACTCAAACATTAATTAGGCCTTCTCATATTGATAATTTTTGCTGCTGTACTTGAAAAACACCACTGGATATCTAAAATAAACATCTGTACAGTAGTGAGGATATTGCAATATTTTTTTTGATGTTTGGGTGACATAAATGAAATAACATCTTGTTGCAATCATAACTGATATAGATCTGTCAAACTAGTTCCTGATGGATTTTTTTTTGCTGTTTATCCAGTTCTGAGAGAACAGTGATGTCTATGACAAAGGTTGCTGTAATTAAACTCTCAATCCATCTGTGCATAAGATTTGATAGTATTTTCAAGAATAGAAGGTTTTCAGTTATTGTACATGTTTATTTTGGCTTGCTTAGGGACACATTACCCTGTGTAACTTTCAAGAACAGTTTGTAAGGAAGTTTCCTTCAATATGTTTCACTGAAACAGAAGGCAGCAAGCATCTAAAGTATTTAAAGGTTAACTTAGACATTTTTCCTCTACAGACTGTAAGATGCTTCTTTTGTAAGAGTTAGTGACAGTACTAGAACATAAATTAGGACAGAAAGTGTTTGTTGTTTTTTTCCTTTTCTTCTCTGGCATTAAATATTTTATACCTATCAAATGTGTAGGCAGTGAAACTACACTAGGACCAGAGGCCAAAAAATTGTAAAGACACAGAAAAATACAAGGAAAAAAAAAATTTACTGATTCTGTAGATAGCTGCATTTCACTTTTTTTTTTTCCATATGAGTAACCATTTCAAGAAAGCTAAGAAAGCTCTATTACTGATTTCAACACCTGTAGCAAAAGGTACTTTGCAATCATGAGCTCATGACTTGGCAGATATATATAAAGTCCTCAGAATGATTGAAAACACTTCTGGAACTCAAATAGGAGTGTATGTATTTAATAAAAGTTTCAGTGGGCCTCTAAAGGAAAAGTAAAAAATCAAGACTTGGTAATTATTATCAAAACAGCACCAGAAAGTGGTGCTGATTAGACAACTACAATTATATTTTCCTAGAAACTTAAGGAAAAAAAAAAAAAAAAGAAAAACCCTACCCAATATTTCTGTCAGAAAATGAAATGCATAGACTTCTAGCATCAGTTTTCAACACTATCAATATAAGATACTATGTTCAAACATCTGCCCGAACTTCCTGTCTACATAATTGAGTTCAACCCCTTGTACTATCTCTCTCAGCTGTGCTTTCACCATTCCAGATCCATTTGAGTCATGCAGAGTACAGATGTAATGCTAGTTTTTGTCATTATTGCTTAGAAAAAAGGGATGTTCTTGGTTTTGGTTGAAACCATCAGATTTCTGATACGTATTTCTGCTTCAGAAATGTATTTCATTAAATATATTCTAAATTCTACCATTAATGAAGGAATAATTAAATGTAGTCTGTTACTTTTCTTATTTTTCTTGTAGTATAATAGATTCAGGGAAAAGATCTTTACGTTAGATAAAAATATTCTTCTTTTCATTCAAAAAGTAACAGTTGAAAAATGTGAGAACTGTTTTGATGAGTAAAAAATGATGGACAGGGATCTTTTTAAAAAAAACACAAATAAATCTATTTTATCAATTCTAAACACTTTGGCAAGTAGGTAATGCATCCCTGAAAATAAATGTTTGTAATTGATTATTAGATAGTCCCGTGAGTTCTGAATTGTTTGGAGGCCTCTGAAGGTGTTTGCTTACCCCACTAACCCAACTGTCCTCACTTCTGTGTGCTCAGTGACACTCCAAACTTCAGCTGCTGCTTATTGTTGCAGCTGTTGCTTATTGTTGCAGCTGTTGCTTATTGCAGCTGTTTTTGAGTTCCCTATAAGCTGCAGTTCTGCACAGGTGCTGGTGTCATTTGTCTGCCACCAGCTCTTGCACGTTTGTGTAGCTGGTCACTTGCACCATAAGATTCAAAAAAACGAAGGAGGAAGTAAATGGAAAGAAAATTATTATCTGAAGACTGGGAACTACAGCCACTGCTGATTTTTCATTCTGTATTTTACCAACATAGCAAAAAGCCATACAGCTAATGAGAAACCAGAATTTATGGTGCAATATGCTGAATCAACTACCAGGTGGAAAATATGTCCCTAATATTTAAATATATAATTAAGAATAAGTGGCTTGGGGGAAAAAAATGTTCATAAACAGTCCACAGCAAGAATTTTCAACATCTGTTTCCACTGACTAATTTAAACTGTTCTATTTTTTCAAGTATATTATATTGCAGTAAATCAGTAGAAGCTGAGAGAAAGATGAAAAAAAAAACCAAAAAAACCCCAACAAATATAAACCAGTTTCGGTTTGGTCCTCAGGATATTTTTGATTTACTAAACTGCATCACAACATGCCTGGACATGAGAGGGTAAGTTAAAAGAACACCACAGACTACAAAAGGAATTGGGGAACAAAAAATCATTTAAGCTACCTAAGGTATTCATATAAGTATAAACTGACTCTTTGCAAAAGGCCACTGTACCTCATAAAACATAAGTTTAGAAGGGACTCCGAATGATAAGGTATTTCATCAAGTAGATGTAGTCATTACTAATACAGTTTTGTCCGCTCTTCAGATATAGTTTCCTTTTTCTGAATATTTTCCTCTTTTGTTTGAGATCATGCAGTTTAGCCAGGTTTATCAGGAAAACATGCAGTTTAGCCAGGTTTATCACTCATAACACTTCATATTTTCCTTCACAGGGTTCACAGTTCCTGGCAAATCTTTTCATAAAAATTCCTATTTCTCTTAAAGTTTGCCCTCCTGTTTTGGTTGTACTGCATTTCTGCTTTCCTATTTTGAAGACTATAAATGTAACCATTTCATACTTAGTCTTTCTAAGTAGGTCCCACATCCACATTCCCAATCAGTTCTCTATTAATTAGAATAAAATCTGTTAATTAGAATCACATCCTCAAGATGTTTTCTACATTTTCTGTGCAACTAAATTGTTATTAATGCCTTCCAAGAATTTGTGGATCAGTATGGCCAGGGGATTCATCTTATCCAGCTGTTGAAATCAGCAATGCAGACTAAGAAATCTGACTGTGTCATTCAAAGATTTGATTACAGTCAGTGGAGAAAAAGAAGTACTTGGAGTGTATCATTCACCAGCTGCATACCAAATGAGGTCTGCTCTTACTCACCAATCATGTCAATCAAGAGAAAATAGTGTTGATTGAGGGGATAGTTTTGGTCCACTCACCAGTTGGACCTTATAAGAACTACAGCTGGTCTCATCATAGAATGCGTGAATTTACTTTTGGCTAGACAAGGAATCACAGAATACTCTGAATCAGAAGGGACCCACAAGGATCATCATGTCCAGCTCTTAAATGAACGGCTCTTTCAGTGATCAAACCTATAACCTTGACACTATTAGCACAATGCTCTAATCACCTGAGCTAAATATCTGTATAATGCTCCCTGGAAAGCACTGACAAAATTTAGGATTTTTATCCTACTGTATCACATAACAATTTCAACTTACCTGATTTCTGTAGGGGTCATTGTACTGAGACACTGATGACAAACAACTTAGTTTATACTTATGGATCCACCTAAAATTTTAAAACTGATGGTTACTGTTATTGTTCTTCTGGTTCTCTTCTATATTACATGTGAAAGTTGAAGATATTCTATTTGCAAAATTTCGGGAAATGGTTTGTAAACAGCTCAACATTTCTGTTGTCTTAAAAGTCTATGTTGGAAAAGAGTACTTCATTTTCATTTGAGTAAATGCCAACTGTGAAAGCAGGCAACATGAGCAATTAACCAAGTGGGCTTTGCCTTTTATTTTTAACTGCTTGTCAATGAATTTACCACCCACAGCCTTCTCTGTGGGTGTATGCACATGCACAGGGCTGCTCAAATTCTGCTATGAAGAATTGGGATGTGGGAATTGTGTTTTTAGTTTTCTTATTTTTTTATTCCCCTGATCTATGCACTAGAAGTTCTTTACACAAACAAGAAATACACTCTATGCTGGGATTAGAAATTCTAAAATAGTATGGTAACTGAGCTACTGTTTTTATTAAATGGAGACTTATGTAGCCTGCAGTTTGGGACAGCTTGCTTTAATAGTGTCAGAAATTATGTATATTCAGTAAATTTGGCAGATCTTCTGTCAAAAGCAGTGGATCTGCACTTCTTACCCTTTCTAGGTTTACTGTATATATTTGATCTATTAGAAAATATTACCATCTCTTACCTCACTCTACTACATAACATACTCTTTTAAAGTAATGAGTTAGAGCAGCTAAATGTGACTCCAGTATTTCAAGTTCCACAGTAATGTAAAAAGTGCTTTTATTTTAAAGGCTGACATTTTTAATGGTAGGTTAAATCAGGCACCAATATCTGGATTGGTGGGAATGAGGTAACAAAATTGCTATTTTTTTCTTGTCACATTACCAAGAGACTACAAGAAAGAGTAGGGTCACAAGCAACATATAAGCAGCTATCTCCATGACATCAAGGAACTAATCATCCAAGAATTATGAAAAGAGACAGTGATACATGAGGTTTAAAGGAACAATATCCAAAATTTTCAAATCTCACCAGCTAATATTTATTTTTAACTAAAATAAAATCTAGCCTATAAACACAATAGTCAATAGTATATGTAAATCAGAAAAACTCAAGACAGGATTTCTAGGCTAAAGGCTAATTGCAGAAGTCACTGAATAAGATACTGTGGCCCGTGCTACATGAGAGGTCAGGCTATATGACCATAACATTTTCTGAATCTACAAAAGTAAATGTCCATGCTTTAACAGACTACAACTGTAGCTTCCTAAAAATATTTTTTTTCATTTCACGATTTAGGTCTGAGGTTGCACTGAAAGCTTTTTCTCTTCAGACTTTGAGAAAGTGATTGACACTTTTTCCCTATACCTTCTGTCTTTGGTTTACCATTACTTTTAAACAGGAGAAGGGCAGTGTGCAAATTCTCACACTGGGCTACTGATTAGAGACCCTGTTTCATCACCATGGTGGAGTGATCTTGACCACCTGCCTGACCCTTACTCAGCTGCTCTCTTCCTCTCTGGTCCTCAAAATGACAAGGGGAGAAAATAAGCTGCAAAAGCTGATGGGCTGAGATAAAGAAAGGGACATGACTTGCCAGTTACTCTAACAGGACTCAACTGAAGGAATATTAATTTAATTTATTATTAATTTGAAATAGAGTAGAATAGTGAAACAAAAACAACAAAATAAATCACCTTCTCCCACACACACCTTCTTCCCAGGTTCCTTTATTACTGAATCCTCTACCTCCCCTTCCTGAGTGGCACAGAAGAGACGGGGAACAGGGATCTGTGTGTAACAGGTTCTCTCTGCTTTTCTTGCTCTTCACACTTTTGCTCTACTCCAGCATGGGTCTATCCTACGGACTACAGCTTCCTTCAGGGCCTGTTCATCTACTGCAGTATGGGGTCACCCACGGGCTATGGTGGGGATATCTGCTTCCCAGTGGTTCTTCATGGGCTGCAAGGGAATCACTGCCTTGCTGTCTGGACCATATGTTCACTTCCTCCCTCTCTCCCCCTCCACCTTCTTCTGTCACCTTGCTGTCTGCAGGACTGTTCCTCACTTTTCTCCTCACTCCTCATTGCCTATCTTTCTTAAACATGTTATCTCTGAGATGCCTCCACCTGGGCTTGTGGGCTTAGCCATGCCCTACTGCATGCAGGGCAGTCCAGCCTCTCTTCATAGAGGCCATCCCTGAAGTTCCCTGCCAACAAAACATTGCCATCTACACTCAATAGAGTCATTAACGTCTTCCCTGACTGCGTTTGACTGTTTGGGGTTTGTTTTTATTAGTTTTTTTTCTAGAATGACCCAGCTATAAAGAGAGATGACACTGGAGATGCTGCTTGTACTCAGAGATACCATTCTGTGATCCTCTTTTTTTAGCAGTGTTGCCAAGTATCATTCTTCCAGTGTCACAGCTTCTTCCACTTTGTTCTTATGGCCAGTGGCAGGAGGTGATGAAAATTGCTAGAAGGTCTTCTGTAGTCCTTGTACACCATCCTTACTTTTACATAATTTAAGTAAATGGAAATGAACTGTGATGGACTGCCTAATACAGAACTATAGCGTCTTTATTCATCCTGAAACATAGTCATAATTTGAAACACAAATCACTATGAACAGGTAATAATACTGGCATCTCAGAAATGTGTTGCAAGTAGAGAAGTGCCAATAAACAAGCTTCGTGAATTTTAGTTTTTACACAACGTCATGTTTTGCTGTTTTGCAGTTTGAATATGTTTGGACTTGTAGCAAAATTAACTGCAATCTGTGTCTCTGTATTGGAAAAAAGTAAAAGGCAAAAACCAAAGAAATCAATCTAAATTAATCTAGAGACTGAATCTCCTCACAAAGTAACCAGTTTGTTTTCTCTTATCAAATGAGTCTGAAACACTACACAGAGATTTATGTTTTTCTCTTTTCTTTTCTTCTTTTCTTCTTTTCTTTCTTTTCTTTTCTTTTCTTTTCTCTTTTCTCTCTTCTCTTCTCTTCTCTTCTCTCTTCTCTTCTCTTCTCTTCTCTCTTCTCTTCTCTTCTCTTCTCTCTTCTCTTCTCTTCTCTTCTCTCTTCTCTTCTCTTCTCTTCTCTCTTCTCTTCTCTTCTCTTCTCTCTTCTCTTCTCTTCTCTTCTCTCTTCTCTTCTCTTCTCTTCTCTCTTCTCTTCTCTTCTCTTCTCTCTTCTCTTCTCTTCTCTTCTCTCTTCTCTTCTCTTCTCTTCCCTTCCCTTCCCTTCCCTTCTCTTTTCTTCTTTTTTTATCCTTTATCTTTACCTTTATCTTTTTTATCCTTTTCTTTTTCAAATTTAGTAGTATAAACAGCATTGACATAATTTTGTAGCAAGTATTTCATCTGTTCAAGGACGAATTTTGAGGTGAAGGTCTCCCTGTGGGACACAACTCAATTATGCATCAGTTTTACTTGTAATTCCTACATTACTTGTAGTTCCTAATTTTCTATTTTACTTGTAATAATTAAGTTTCTGTTTCAATATATCTGCAAGCTAGAAAATAATTTTCTTCTTTTGTCTGACTACATAGTTTATTCCTATGTGTTTTTTTTCTTTTAAACTGCAGGATTTAGAGAATGTTAGACCCCCAACATCCCAGCAAGTGATAGTGGATGTAACAGTTTCACTAGGAGATTGGAGATTGCATCTGCTAGTGAAAGAGGAAATACGGTTAGACTCCAAGTTGCTGTTATGGCTAAAGCATGAGAGTAGAATATATTGAGTTTCTCAATATATTCTAGGTAAAAGAATGTGAAATATTTTGGGCAAGAAAGGCTGTCATTTGTATGGCCATCATCATCATCATTATCATCATCATGGGGTCACCACACTTAAACAGTAACACCTTTCTTCCAGCTTTCTAGCACACAGATATTCCCTTGCATTCCACAAGATTTTGTATGTTAACTATTAAAACCAATAAAATAAACCTTGTTTGAACTGAGTCGTGTAACCATACATTTAGACTTTTTATTTTCCTTTTTACAATTTAGAAGGAAAAACAATCCTGCAGGCTGAAATTCTCATCTGACTCCAGCCATGTGACAGTGAAGAGCCTAGTGTAAAATAACCACCTTAAAAATAGATGCTGAGCATTACAGGATAGTTCTACCCATCAAACCTGCAAACGACTGCATTTTTCCTACTAGGAAAAGAATGTACAATAAAAATAGTGTAAGCTAAATATTTTAACTTTAGACTGGAACTTGATGTGAGAAATATAATTTGCTGTCTAAAAATGCCCACAGTATCAAAAGACAAGCTTCTTTATTACTGACTCAAAAACATTCTGCAACTGGGTTGTTACAGCAATCACCCGCCAGGACTTTTTCCTGGGTTCTCTGAAGTTCATAGCCATGGGTTTTCAGATTTAGAGAAAATATTTTCAGCAAGTAGTCCAATCTCCCAGATACTTCCCGATCTTGTCTCTTCATTACAAATACTGCTGTTTTATCACATACTTGGATCATCTTTTTAAAAATCTTTTTCCCCCATTGGAATGAAAAGAAAAATACTACCAGAGAGTTATAGTGTGGCTTTTTTGTTTGCTTTTTTTCTGTATATCGGTGGGCTTTGCCACTATGCTACAACCTTAAACAATTTGTCCGTCTTTTACTTCTTTGCTTTTCCCTTCCATTTTCTTTCATGCCTCTGGAATTCAGATTGTAGCTCATAGCACTTTGAACAGTACTGTAGTTCTTTGATCTGGCGCTTAGCCAGTGAATTTGCACTGCATGGTGAACTGAAGCAAACTGCCACAATCTCTTTAAGTAAGTAAAATCCCAGGAGTAAAAATGAGCTCTATTCTCCCATTAGGTTGAGCTTGTTGTTTAATGGGAAAACAACATCTATTTTATAACTATTTTAGGAAGTTTAATAAGATGCTCGCTATAAAAGAAATAGTTCTGAAAGTATGAACATATCTGAACTGAAAGTACTTATCAGAAACTGATTCCTATTTTCTGTGTGGAACTGGTATTTCTTTCAGTGCTTCTCTCTATTATCATCCCCTCATGGAATTTCTACTTTTCTTGGATCATAAATCCATATGATTGCACAGATCATCTGGGTGCCTTGACAAGTGTGTTACTGCAAAAATTGGGTTAGCCTGCATTACTTAGGCTGTTATCAAATGTATGTGAAATCTACAGACGTCTTTTAGAAGATAGCTGTGAGCAGTTCCAATATCATAAGCTTACAATCAGTTACTGAGTTTAAGGTTACTTTTAAAGGTCCTTTGGATACACTTTTTGTTGATAGACTTTTTCATATTCTTCATATATCAGCTTGTCAGTAGCTCACACTAAAATATGATGGTTTGAAAATGCAGTCCCTGAACTCAGATATAAGATTATTACTCTGAGATTGAAAGCAAAACATGGCATTTTCTTTGATAACAAAGGAAAAGTCATACATTATTGGAAAAATCTTGTCACAATGTCCTGTGTTAAACAGGAGTTCAGAAATAAATTGTTACTGTTGTAGGGCATCATCGATGTGTTGAAATTGTAGATATTGAAGCACTTATTTTTCAATTGCAATCACAGCCAGTGTTATTTACTATTTATAAATGTGAATGGAATTATCCACTGAAATTAAATTAAAAAAAAGCATTATTCTTATGAAGATCTGTATGTGCTTCTGTACAAAGTGTAGAGGACCTACTTAAAAGAGAGGACTGTGAAACCATCTCACTATTTTTCCAGCATATTAAAGGACATCCTAATAACTCTAGTCTTTATATGCTTCCATGGATACTCAATACTCCTAAGAATATATTCATTTCACTTTCAGACAGGTTGTCCCATAGATGGGTGACATAAAAGGACAGTATTAAAATTTTTATATGGTAATAAACTATTTAGGAGATACAGAAGAAACATACAAAGGCTCAAAATGAAACAATTTGTGAAAAATCTCTGAAAAACAGAAGAACTATAAAGCTTACAATGCTATCTTCTGGACTGTTTGTCATTTTACTATGTCTGTTTACTGTTAATTGTTCCATTATTCTAGGGAGACAGACTGAATTGTCTTTTCATCAGAATTTCCGCTCAAGAATTTCAGATTAGTTTATATAAACAACTCTGATAACAAAAATCAATATATTTTTCTTTCTTTAAATTGTAGATTTATTTCTCATGGCTGTCTGTATTTCATTTTATGCTAAAACTACATGTGGTGTTTACACATGCATGCTTTTTATATGGCAGCTAGAACTTATGTGAGTGTTGTGTAGTAGCTGGTCTTCCATGGATGAGACTCCTCAGACTTTAAGCCATGAAAAATCCAATTCAATTCTCAAGTTTGATTCCTGTGCTAAAGTCATCTTTAAAGGTTACTGAGACTTTATACACCAAGTTGTGGCGTAATGTTCTACAGGCAAAATGACAGGATTAACATAGGACAAAGCAACAGCTTGTGGGCAGAAGCACAAATTCCCTTTAGTTGAACAGGCACCTAACAGAACAAGCCAAAACAAAGTAAACCAGAATGTATTTGGACCCTGTGCAAATTTAGAACAAAGTTGGTTGTTCTGCTTGAGGAAAAGAAAAAAAAATGCAGAGGTGAGGGGGAATGCTACAAGAATCATCCTTCAAACTAAGATATCCAACTTAAATGCTGGGCTGGGAGTGAGAGGTACATCAGATGCTGGAGACAGTATGCCAGCTCTCTGAACTACATACCAATGTAGGAAATTTGAGATACAGAATAAATCCAGATTACTCAAAAATGATTTAGTGCAAGCTTACACAATGATAATACTCAGTGCAAACTATACTTCACAGACCACAATGTTTTCTAGAAAACATAGGAATAATGTGCTGAAAATTCTCCTCTGAAGTAGAGTTTTCCCTGACTGGCATTTGCTCTTAACTTTGAGCATCACTCAATTCTCTGAACAGTCAATTAAATTAAAACCTACCTCTGCATACTTCTTTAAAGTATACCACTTTCAAACAGCCTCAGAGATGTTAATTTAGAAACACAATGTCAGATATACACACACACACGTATATATATAAGGCAACAAGCTAAGCTATACTTCCTTTTGCTGTTCAACTCTGTCTAAACACACCTGCTTCAAAACACAGAGCTTACATTTAAAATCATCTTTTCTTTCAGAATTATTGAATATCTTGTCATTCTTTCATTGTGTGATATACCATCAAGACTAATGAACCGTCATGGTTCTTTTTTATGTCACCCATCGCCTCCATTTTATTTTTGATGAATTATTTAAGCACAGTACCCAAAAATCTGATCTTTTCTTTTTCCAAGTTAAAATTCTTATTGTCCTCTTTTTGGATTTTTTTAATTAAAAATACATTTGCAAGTCAAAGCTATTTGAATATCATTTCTAACCAAGGAATTAGGATACTATTCCACTCTTAGTAAACTTGTAGGCTGCAAAAGAAAACAATGAGCTTCATAAGCATGGATTATGAATATTTGCAAATAAGATATATATTATTTAGTGGGGAGGAATGATGGTAAGAATTCCAACCAGACAGCCAGAATATAAATTAACATTCTGATTTATAAATTTTTTTTCATTATCACATTATTGTATCATAACTTCCAGTTGAAATCTAGATTATTTCCAAATCTGATGAGGTGGCAATAAATCTGAAGATACACTTTCAAGAAGAAAATACATAAAACCAGAAAATGGTGGGGGTTTTTAAATTAAAAATACAAAATCTTTGTTCCACATACATGAGAAAATTGAAGTGTGTGAAATTTCTAGAATCAAGTAAAGGCACAAATGAAATCAACATGCACTACACAGATAGAAAGAGAGAAGTGGCAACAAACATTGGATTAAGTGATAGGACTGGGACAAGTTCTCCAGAATGTTGCTTTTAGGTGATTAAATTTAACTTCAGCTTAGCTAAGTACTTGACTTCTTCTGTGGTTCTGGGCGTGCATAAAATTATTTTTAAATTTAATTATTTATTTAATTTTATTGCAAAATTGTTGCAGAGTTAATCACAGGTAAGTTAGGTGAGTTATAAGTGGCCGCATTACAATATTGGTTAATATAAATATAGAACTAGAATTTTATACCTTTCTTTCACTTGTTCCCTGATTTCCAGCAGTGACCGCCTGAAGGCACAAAAATTCAAGTTATGAATTTTTAACCACGTTTCTCTGTAAAGAACAATTTTTTCTTCTTCCAGTGTATCCAGCCCACCATTTTAATGTTCCAAGAAGTGAGTTTGGGATCATCTTTAGCAGAAATGTGAAGGCAGAGACATTGTATATGTAGCAGATGGAACATTTATGCACTTGTAAATCACACCTGGTATCTCTGTTAGTGGTATCACTTCAGAAAAGTCTTAGGGGTTTCACCATTTTATTGCACAATAGACCAAGTGAAAAAATGATTTCTTATTGCTTTGAAGTTTTATGTGAAAAAACAAAAAAAAAGGCTTGCTTAAATAGTGTTCTTTTGTAAACTTTCAAATTGGTTGGTTGATAAGCATTATTTTACCTTTCTATGCTTCTTGCATTATGTTGCTAAACATAAAGCACAGTCTATTCTGTGTTGCATAAGGCTCACAGTACATAATTACATATATATTAGCAAAGAACCACAGTAATACAGTATGCGCTAGGGTCATTCTCATTCTAGTATTCCCTGTATACTTCATCCTTTTATATGGAGGTGGAATTCAGATTCACCCACGTTATGCAGGATTTAGTTCAGTTGCCTACACACAGAATACTAGTACCATTTTTGGTGTTGGGTGGTTTTTTGTCTGTTCTCCAGAGTCTGTTTCAGAACTACAGAGACCTCCTGAAAGCATTGTGGCCTAACTACCATACCAGTGAGATGGCTTGTATATTCTAGGGCAAGTAAATTTGCATTAGGTGCCTACATTTAAGTAAACTGATAAAATTTATGGTCAATACACTGACGGAGACTCGAACAATTTGCTTAAATGTGTTCATCTCATGCCATTTTCCAAATACTCCAGCTGCCACTCCAGGGTGACATAGGTCTGCTTTATATCCTATCTGTCACTTTTGTGTGTATATCTTGGGTAACCCCAATATATTATAAATGGCTCCAGGAGCCTATATTTGGGGCAAATGAACTAAGCCTATATAGGCCAAAAAGCTGTTCAACTTACTAAATTTGAAAGCCTCTTAAATGCTGAATGAAATAATTCTTTAGACTTCCTCAACTCCACTTTGATACAGATTTGATTCATTTTTTCAAAATAGGTGCACAACCCATTTGAAATGCTTTGTCACGTCATGTTAGACCTCAAGTGCCAGTACAGGACTACACAGGTCTGCCATGCAGGTCTGTTTTTTTGTTTCTGCTAGCTCCACATGGATATTTCTTTTAAGAGATAACTGTTAAAGATCTCATCGCACGCTAAACACACATATGTGGCAAATAAACAAATTTCCAGATCCACGCATACTATAAGGACAGCATAGATAGCTCACAGGTCAATGTGTGCATGTGGACTACTTAAATATAATTACTCACTTCAGATGTTTACATCTAAGCCTTTGCATGGCATAGGGAACACACTCCTGTCAGCTTTTATTGCTGTCTAAGGGCACATACTATTCTCAAGGTCTTGTGTCATAACTGTTAACCCAGTGGGATATCTTGAATACTCCAGGATGTCTCAACATCAGTAGATACCTAATATTAGACAAAAAAACTTAGTCACATCTAATTACACTGATGGTACCAAACTGAGATGATCTGCTGGATTATCTCAGATTAAGGCTGCTAATCAAAGGGACTACAAGAGAATGAAGAAACTGTGACCAGAAATCTTATGAAGTTAAAGAAAGATAAATGCAAAGTCCTATACCTGGGATGGAATAAGGATGGAATAACTCGATGAAACAATACTAGCTAGAAACAGTCTTGCTAGAAAACAGCTCTTCACGTTCTAGCAGACAGTAAATTGAACATGAGGAAAGTGTGCCATTGTAGGAAAGAAGACCCTCAGCAAACTGACAGGTATTAGTAAGAGTCTAGACAGCAAGTCAACAAGATTATTGTTCTCTATTTGGCAGTTGTGACTATTCATCTAGAGCAGTGAATCCAGTGAAGAGACATCACAGCAGTTAGGGTCCTAAAGCAAAATATATAAGGGTAGAAAAGTAAGGGAGATCCAATTTGTGTCTTCAGTTTCTTGAAAATGATCTGTGGGGAAAAATGAATCATGGTCTTCAGAGTTTTACAGCAAAAGGACAAAAATCAGTGGACAAAGTTGTAGTAAATTAGATACTAGGAAATATTTTTTCACTATGAGCAATCACACTCTGGAACAGGTTGCCCAGAATTACTGAGGAATCTCTGGTTTTGGTGATACCCAAAACTCAATTGGACAAAATCCTGATGCACATGCTCTAGCTTCAAAGTCATATCTAGTTAAGAAGAATTTAAATCAGATGATATCTACAGGCCCCTCACAACTGATTATTGAATTGTTCTCTAAATCTTGAATCTTATGGTGTAAATCAGTCCTGTAAAGAAATTTTCAAAGTATGAACTATCTATTCTTTACATGATGCTGCTGTAAGAAAATTGATCAAATTCATCTTTCTCTTTTTTTTCCTAAATAACTTAGAAACCAGTAAGACACTTAGCATGGCTTTTTTGTTATTTACAGATGGGACATCTTGCCTTGAAACTGGTGTGTTGTACATGAAATAAGGATAGGAGGACTGGGTTTTGACTTTTTGTTTTTTCTTTTTCCTATTTTCATTATCTCAGCAATCCTGTACTTGTGATTAGGTGTGTTAGGAAAGCTGCCCGGTCATATGTTATCTGTAATGATTAATCAATATTTTTATTGCAATCTGAGAAGCAAGGATTTCTCTGAATTTTGGTGACTATTAATAGAAGACGAAAATTTTTGGGACTTTATCAATAATTAAGTTATTTTCTCTCTAGTTTTTTATATTAAATTCTTATGTCTCTGTAAATTGGGCTTTACTCCAGCTGGTAACATCACCAAACAGGAGCATATTCTAGCAGTATTAAACTCAGTTTTGCCTGATATAGTCTTCACTGTTATAATAGTGTACCTGCCCATAGTTATGGTAACTAGATTTCCTACAGGTAGACCTCTTTTAAGTGTAAAGTGTTATCCTCACAAAGTTGAATGTGTTCTTTAGAGGGTAGAATGTCAGTAAACTGTATATTGTTCACTCCTTAAAGTAGGAATAAGTCTTCTAGGAGGAAGAGTCCTGTGTACTGTAGAAATTTTATAGTAAATTACCTAAGAGGAAGAACAACTTTGCTTTTTGGCTGGTTTGATGCAGACAAATATTGGAGGGCATATAAGATAACTGAGTCTAAGAGTTTCCTCTGTAAAATGTTGTGGAAGCAAAAGGGTGTTTAAAAACATGATTATGGAAAATCTTGATGCTGTGGAGATGCAGCCCAATACTCCCCAGATACACAGTATAGTGCATCATCAAAATGGGTGCATACAGCAATGCTTTATGAGCTACGCCTCAGAATTTTCAGCAGGGTTAAAGCAGCTGATATTAGACCATGCAGTTAAAACTAATACTGTATGGGACTTTTGCATCTGTTCCATTTTGAGCTATAGTACACTGTGTCCACTGGGATTCTTAACCTGAAGTTCTCATAGTTTCAATTAGAAGAAAACAATGGTCAGGTATTTGTCCTGCTGACTCCGAAATTTACTTTCCTATTTGATGTAGTGCTTGAGCCTGAATATCTTAACATTCACATTTGCTGTTAACCATGTCATTAGAATTTGATGTTTGATCTTTGGAACAAGTAATAGGGCAGGAAGAGTAGTGAAGTAAGTGATATTGAATATTTTATTATGAATAGTAACATTATCTAACAGTGCTCAAAGCATGAACATAGTTTAGGAGAAAAAGAAATAAGAAATAACTTTAAGTACAATTGCTCACATTTATGAGTTCACACTTCATTGTCTAGGCATATTCACTAATACTTGTCCAGAATATGATATTGCAACACAAATTCCAGAGGGTAAATTCATCAGTGGAATATTTATGTACAAGAAATAAAGAAGCACGCATTTTTTCAAATTTCAAACCACTTCTTTATTCAAGACTATCTGAAGTATTTGTTTAGGTTTAGTGTTCTGGTTTGGTTTTTTTTTCCCGAGCAGCAAAAATACGATGTGCATAGTCAACTGGTTCTTCACATTCAGTGCATTTTTTTTTTGTAAAATTTGGGGCCACTTCTAACCCATCTTCTAGTATTAAAAAAGCCTTTTGAGATATGATGGTTTTTAAAAGTCATGAAACATAAGAGTTCCAGCAATTCTTCAATTAACTATCTCTCTTTCATAAACACCTGAGAAAGAGCTTTTCTTTTCTGAATGGATTTGAAGCTTAACTGGAGCATCAATACTGTATACTGCATCTATCATAACTAAAATCATCTTCTGTTCCATGTAGATTTAGACAACTTTCCATGATTTTTATATATGGTCTGATTCAGTAAAAATAATTGAGTTCCCCAAATCTTTTGGGGGTGCACAGAAGATATAGAAAGGAAATGCTATGGGCAGCTGACACAAGCACATGAGACGAGTGACAGACATTCACTTCTGAATTTTAGGTATCTGAACACAGGAATTTATAGCTGAGATATCATATCTTGTGCTAAGTTAACTTTTGCTCCTGTCTTGTTATTGTACATATTCAGTGTCTGCATCTTTTTACCGATAAACTGTTGTGCAGCTTTACCATGGGTCCAACCTATCTAAAATTTAGGTTCCCAGTTATTCTAAAAATGTGTGAAGACTTTTAGAAATTGGTGGGAAAAGGCAATATGCCTTTGATGGATCCCAGAAACAGGTATTGTCCTCCTAAGTTTAGTTTGAGTGGATGAGATTTTCTCTCTCTAAATCTGCAAACAAACCATGTTTTTCTTTATTGGATGCACATCCATTACATGACACATTCACACTCACAAAGCTTCACGATTCTACAAAATTGTCCCAGGGCAGCTGCCATGGGGGTACTGTATGTGCCCTGGAGTACTACACCGGGGTGGGAAGAGCTCCAGAGGGGCTGGGCAGAGGCAGTGAAACTTGTGACTGCCCTCAGGCCCTGTCAAGCGCAGCCCAACCTATGCTGATCTTTGGCAACTCATACAAAAAAGACCAGTGTGGTATTCATTACAAATTGATCTCATCTGTTTAAAAAGAAGCCTTAGCAAAAGGGATCTTCTTGAGAAAAAGAAAAATTTTAAATATATGTAAGTGAAGGTATGTGTTTGCCATATGAGGAAGTTATTCCTAATAGGAGGTAAATCAGAGAAGAAAAATTGTCAAACAACTAGATGCTTCCTTCTTTGAAATTGCTTTCCCACATCTTAACTCAGGAAATAAAACCCATGACTCATGCATATGAAAGGTTCCCTAAATCCATGTACCAGTTAATCTGATTTCACACATGGCATTGTGCAGTTTTACTCCTGTTCTTTGGAGTATTTCCTTTACCAGGCCATTTCTCAAGAAATGCCTCAAGTGGCACAATGAATATCAATGTCACAGTGAATATCAATGGCACAATGAAGCCAGTATACCTGTCTGTATCCTGAAGAAAAAGCCTCTCTTGTTCTTTTCCCACAATCAATGTTAATGTCTTCTATCCCCAACCCAGAGTTTTAAAATATTTTTAGTACATAGGTTACTTGTAAAGTTCTCTAG
This sequence comes from Rhagologus leucostigma, assembly GCA_013397725.1. NCBI lineage: Eukaryota > Metazoa > Chordata > Aves > Passeriformes > Rhagologus > Rhagologus leucostigma. Next base: position 2,052,468 of record VZTD01002387.1, on the reverse strand, counting down.
CACAGTATGAAGCCTAATCCAAACACATTTAAGAGTATACAATTTCATCTGACTAACAGAAAGAAACATTAAAAATGTAATGGCCAGTACCATTACAGAATTATATTTCTCAAGATTCTTAAACTTATGAAAGAATGATCCTAGAGGCATATGACAAATTTAGAATATGCAACCACATGCAAAAAAGGTTCACCAACTTTTTTTAACTGCTTTAAAAGTAGCAATTTCCTTCTTTATTATAAAAATATCCCAGAAATATTACAGAAATAATGATATACTGAAACAGCTACAGGTTTAAGAAGACTTCGGGGGCAGCCCTTTCTAAATTTTTTGTGTTTCTATTATAGCAGTATAATTAGGCATATGAAGTTAAACAACTAAAACTAAATGAGACATGTATTTGACACAAAGCTGAAAAGCTGCCAGGAATAGAGGAGTGCCTATGTTTATTAATTAAACTTCTGACAACTGAAGAGTGAAATAGGTCTTAAAAATATGAGAGCTAATTTAGGTAGCAGTAACCATCTATGATCTGATAAAGTAGACATTCACTGACAGCCAATGATCCTGCCTCACATCTGCCCAACACTGCTGTCCTGGAAAAAGTAAGAGAACCAATGTGGACTTCATCCAGTGTTCAATCTACCAGCAGATCAATATAACCTCTGCTTAATATTAGAGTTTTCATAGAACTTCACAAAAAAACCCCACCAAACCTTGAAACATTAACAGTTACAATTGGTCTTTTTCCAATGTCACAAAAGATCAATTAAGCCTTTTATAAGAGAGAAAATGAAAACTTAAATGTTAAGATTACGGTATAAATCTTTTGGAAACACAATATTTCATTGGATAAATATATAAACTGAAAATAACCTATACTGATCAGAGAGACATGCCTACTTGAGAAAATAAAATCATTGGCTAAGTAGTGGGTTTTTTGGTTGTTTTGGTAGTTTTCTGTGAGTGTGGGGAATGTTTGATTGGGATATTTTCTTTTTAATAGCAAAGAGAATGATGGATGTTGGGAGGAGGGGTTTCAGGGTGGTAATGTTATATAAGTCCTTCCTGTTTCTTTCACTGCACAGTGTTTGTGTGTAAGAACTAGAAATCAGTCAGCCATATCTTTACTTAAAATGCTGAGCTGGCCAGGGGACAAGACCAAACTATTCAACAGCTAGCATAGATTTGGTCCACATCAAGCAGTGCTTTCCTGTTTCCTCAGGTATTCCTAAGACTAAGCACAAGAAAGCACTATTGCTAAAATGATTACTCCTATCTCTTTCAACAGAACAAACCTATTTATCAGAGGTGGGGATTATAGCTGTATGGATTAAATAATTTCCATGTTCTTTGTCCTCAGGACTGAAGAACCATGTTCTTCCTAATTTTCTAGGGTAGACATAGATCTCATCCCTCCAAAGCCATAAACCACGAAATTTGCCTCTGGCCTGTTTTAAATCTAGTGCTTAATATTTTGCAGAGAGATGTCAGCACGTGAGTAGGATGTGTTTTGTTTTCACTAGTCAGTTAGCAGAGAACTGATTCTGCTGAGTAACTAATTCTAGTAAAAAGAAACAGAAGAACTGTAATTTTACCGTGTTTTCTATATTGTATTGTTGCATGCACTATTTTTATATACTGTATGACTTGCAATTATGAACACAGTATTGCAGCTGCTTTCACAAATAAAAGTCTGTCTCAGGAAAACAATAATAAAAATTGGCATCTAAATAATATAACAAGTAATGATATATGGAGAATTTTCATTTTAGGTAAGTGTTGAAAAGTACAGATGTGTAACAAAAGTCTTATCCAAAATATCTGCCTGCTAGGCCAAATTTTCCAGCCCTGTATAATGTAGCTCTGCAGTCAATTGCAGACAAAATGTATATTCAATAAGAATTAAATGTATATTCAATGTGATACTGAACTGCTCAATTTGGAGTCATGTGTACTGTTATCAACTGTGCCTTAAACTAAATTGTAGGCCTAAAATTAAATGTCAAGTTGTTCCCCTCTCTACATGTTGGGGAACTCAAAAATGCTTCCCAGCTTCTTTCTCTTTCCCTTTTTCCACTCCTCAATGGAAGTTTTCCATCACATTTGACTCCTCTGCACCACATATGCGTATGGTTTTCTCAAAGCTGCTGGATTAACTGATGCTAAATGGATCTGTGGCACCCAAAAATTGCCAGTACGACCAGCATCCTGAGCAATGCTGTGGCACAGCTCGGAAACCATGGACATGACCTGTGAATGCCAATGACTAGACAGAACATCAAATGTCTAAGATTAGAGAGAACACCAGCTCTCTCGTGAACTTTGTACTCCTCTCTTTTTTCTGTCAGACCACCAATACCACAGAATATTTCCATAAGGGGCATCTGCGGAGTCATGATTCCTAACAAATTTAGAGTTAGCTGTAGTATTTTACTTAAGTAAAATAGTTTCTATCAATATATATCTGAGCTTTCAAAAAAGAGTTTGCAGGAAGTTTGATTGCAAAGTATGCTTATTTGACAAATTTAGGAATACACCAGTCTATTATACTTACACCTCTTTCTACACAATTTATCACTTAAAATTAGTAACAGGAAGAATAATATAACCATTCTATGATTTAACTGGAAATTTTCTTAAATACAGTAAAATTAATTCTCCTTTTACTTGAACCACATACAGTTTGCAAAAATGAGATCCCTAAAGTTTGTGGTGAACACGTATCTGCTGTTATGCTCAGTTGGCATTTTCCAGGTTCTTAAAAATAGTGAGTTTTTCTGAGCTTCTTCTTTTTTTTGTTTAATTCTTTGGCATACTGTGCCACACAAACTGTGCAGATTACAGTTTAGAATTTGATAGATATGGTAGCTCATCTTAGCACCTACAGGATACCAGCAAGTCAAGTAACATATAAAACCCAAAAAATTAAATAAATAATTGTGTCTGTATTTTCAGAAAGAAAATGTTTGATGACTGGCTAAAAAAAGTTATTTTGTAATGTACTCCAAATGTATTTGTGCACCTTTAAATATTCATACAAAGCTAACCGTAGCTGAAATACTCAACATCTTACCAAGCCCTTAAACAGTCTCATTGTCGTAGTATTATTATTAAAGTTATTTCAGAATGATTTTGTAATGATGCATTCCTTTAAACATTAATTTCTTATTAATATCCTTTATCAACATCAGTGCCTTCAAAAACAAGCAGAATGATTCATCTTTTGTGATAAACTTTGCCTTAAACTTCTTCTGATATGAACTCCTCCTCTGTTCTCCCTAACTTCAAAGTTTCCTTTTTATGCTGCGAAGCTTTTATAACATTCCCAGGAAAGCAATTTCGGTTCCTCCCTCCCCTATTAATTTGATTAGTCATAATTAAATTAGCATTATTTATTATACATGCAATGTATAATAAATTAGTACATCAATACACAAATACATCAAATCTGTAATCATAAGTTATGAATTGCACTAACAAATATTTGTGTTTTCCATTCGAGCTTAAGTAGGGATATATTGTTTAATCTTTATCTGTGTTCTTTAATTTCTTTTTTATTTAATAGTCATTAGACACTGCTCTAACGATAGCCCTTTTATATCCCTCCATTTCCATCATACGCAAACTCCAGTCTTGTAGCCTGCTTGTTTACCTTACAGCTGAAGTTTATCTCTAATAAGCTTAATTTAAAACACAGTCTTACCTCCTCTAAAACTAGAAAAATACAGATTCACAGCTAAAAAACCCCCCCAGACTTTGAATTTCCAAATATTTTCTAGAAACAAAGAATTATTTTCTTTAAAATTTCCCCTTCAAAAGGTAAGGTGCAAGACTGAATGACATTGGTACAGAATAAAAATGGATATTTTCTTTTCTCTTGTTGTTGTTCAGCCACAAATTGTTAATATAACTTGTATTTGTTTATCATGAAATTGCATTTTTTGCATCAATGAGGCAGATGAACAATCAGGTGGGAACACCTGAGCACAACTAGATAGCTGGTAAGATACGCAAATATTTTCATCCCTAGTGAAGAGTCTCCTTATGTTTCACTGTCGTATATTTATGCGTGTGGGTTGCTGTAAACACACACAAATGTATGTGTCTGTGCACACACACTGTCTTTGTCTTTATATGTTCATGGGGGGCTGTGGGACACAAGCAAAATATCGTAGCAGTTGAACTGTTCCCAGGTAATTTGTTTACTAGATGTTACACCACCGTATTTTTTTCAATCTGATGTGTAGATTTACAGATGAAATCAAAGTGTTTTTCTAGTCATACTAGCAAATGACAAGTGTACCCTTCCTTTTTTTTGTGTAATTAATTCTTTAGTAGGTGTTTATGGCACACATAAAAGAGAAACGAAACAGTATTTTTTCCACAGTGTTTCTCTGTGTTCAATCCTGTCATATGAAAGAGCTTATCTAAGGAAATGCATAAACACAATGATATCCTTTTCTTTTTTCTTCTCTGTTCACATTCTGGGTAAGTTTTTGAATATTTTTGTTTGCCCCTTTTCTACTTTCCCTATGATGTTATCTATTATTAATTTTATATTTCATCCTGCAACTTATCTACATTGTTTCTATACTAATATTCTTGAAACTAAATGACTACCTTAGAGCTTCTATTCAATTACTTTAACTGTATGTTATTCATCTATTAGAGAAACACAATCTAAAAACTATTATTTCATAGAACATTAAATGTCTTAAAAGCCTCTATAAAAAGAAGAGAAAAAAGAAATTCTTTCATGTAATTTCATTATGTTTTGCTCTTCCAGAAAATTTCTTTTTGAAAATGTCTGTCTGAAATTAGGTGGTTTGTCATTTCCATATGATTTTTACATCCCAGGATACATTAAAAAAAACTCCAACCTAAGAGTGGAAAACAAAAAAAAAAAGTCAAGTTACAAGAAGACTACAATGATGTGCATGACTTAAATTATTATGCCCAAACCAAAACATGCCCATCATCTTTTAAAAATATACATCAAGGAGAAAAAGCATTGTGGTGGCATTTCATACATCATTATAAAGGATCTTACTTTTGACAGGCAATCTGAATTTTTCTTTTCATTAAAACAGAAATTCTTCTTAAATTAAAAAAAAACTACACTGATCTTTTCTCTGAAATTTATTCATTCTCAACGGCAAATAATTTTACTTTCTTTTTTATCTTCAGAAAGAGTCTCCATATTGAATTTTGTTGGTTGTTTTTTGGTAGTTTTTTTTTTAATACTATTCCTGAAAATGGACCAGAATTGTCTCTTAGAATGTAGACTTTTGAAGCATGCACAGTTTGCCTCATAAAATTATTTAGGATATTGTGGAGGTCTGAAAAGTGAACTTGAAGCATATCCTTTGAATGTTTCTGTCAGGGGTCACACAAAAATGCAGACTGTAGAAAGGAGCAAGAGCTGTGTTAAGAGTGCAGTTTCAGCTACTATGGATTTTGGCAGTAATTTATACTGCTTCCTGCCTGTAGGCAGCCAAATAACCCAATAAGAGATGAAGCACTTGAAGTAAAAGGCCAATGAACAAAACCCAGGCTACTCTATGTAATTCCCAGCAGACTTTTCTAAATCTAATACTGCACTGAGACACCAAATATTCTGCTCTTTTTCCCTGAGAAAATAGTGCCCACTTACAGAATTTGAGAGGAGTGATAATTAGGTTCCCACGTGTATTTCTAGTGAGTCCAAAGTCCTGGTGTGAACTGAAATGAAGGTCTAAATATCTACAAAAATGTGGGCTATATTGTCTGCTTCAATGTTCTACTGCAGGACAATAAACATGTGGTGGGAGACATAGTGATAGCTTTGGGAAACACTACATGAAATCTAATTCCAGTTGATCATAGAATCATAGAATGGCTTGGAAGGGACCTTAAAAAAAAAATCTGTATTTTCAAATTAGTTGTTTTGTGGTCTAGCAGAAGATCATATAAATCAAATGCTATGTTGCTTTTGTACTTTTAGGAATGAGAAATACAGAATATAAAAGTCAAATTTGAGTATTTAATTGAATTAGATTATATCTACTTCCCAAATAAGCCATTAAGTCAATATCATTTTAGTTAGCTCAAACCCTTTAAAAGTTAGAACTTTTCTAACACAGATAATTTTGATTGAACTGTGTTAGGGAGTGATTACACAAGCAGATCACAGGGCAGATCTGAGGAAGGGGTGATGTCTAGTGGATGGAGAGTAGGAGATGAGCAGCTGCTCTTGAAACACGAGCTGTCATCACTGTTTATGCTAAACAAAACTGGATATTTTGCACTTAGTATTATGTAGAAGGAAGGACAGAAGAAAGGTGAGAATGATAGGATACGGATGAGCAGGATGACATTCTCAAGAACATATTCAAGCAGTTGATTTGAGACAAAGGGGCAACATACAGTGGGGTTTATTACAAATGCATGTCAGTGGAAGGTATCAGAGAAAGTAGGCTGACCATTTCATCCAGTGATTATTAAGTGTAACACTCAGAGTTTTGCTCAACTGAAGTCTGGAGAGCATGTTACTCACCTGTAATGTCTTTAATTTTATCAAATACTAATCCACACTAAGGTACCAAGTCACAGAGAGTAGGACAGGGAAAGGGTGAGGGAAGGCAGTACAAAATCTAGATGTCAGTGTTTGTGTTCCAATTAAACAATGTTTTTTCTTTCTTTTCAGCATGGCAAGGGTGAGTGTTTCCACACCAAACTGTCTTCATATCAACACTTCATTATTTTCAATGTATTCTCACTCATTTCTTCACCACTGCAAACACAGGTTGCTATGACTGACTTAAGTTAGAAATTAAAATGTAAACCTTTAAAATATCAATAAAACTGACATAAAACCTTTTGGTTGTCTAGGATAGAAGGTAGAAAGACTGTGGCCTCAGGGCAATATACTGTGCCTAAAGGCACATGGAGTCTGCTGTCACACATTGCATTCAATATTATTACACTCTGTCTGTTGACATTATGCCCTTGGGATTTTCATAGGACTTTGAGCACGATCTCTAAGATTGCTCAAAATTTAGCTAGTATACGCTAATATACTACTGCTATAATACTCATGGGTAGGCCAAAACTGAAAGTCTTCTCTTGCATTGGCTAGTAAGAGCGCCAAATTACCAGACTAAACCAAGTGAAAGGGAATGCTAATTAAAAGGGCAGGATGTGTTCCATTTGTTCTAATCAAAGAGTGCTTAATCCCTTCATAAGCTGGCTGGCTTTGTTGGAGGAAATCTGAACAACCTTGTTACTTTTGATAACTCTAAGCCACTGACTCATGGCCCCTTGACAGCTAGCTGAGCATGTAATAACATTTCTCTGTATTTGGGGGCTGGCTTAGCTGGCTTTATAATAGATTATCGTGGATGTTAAAGTGAAATGTTAGTCTTTCTTTAAAGCGCTGTATTCCCTGGTAATTAAGGTTATAAAAAGGGCACTGAACACAATGCAACTTCAAGGTCGCCCAACGTCTTCAGTTTGTGTAAATAAGGTATTAACCATAGGTTTATTCTGCACTGCTAATAACAGAGAGACAGCTCTTCTATTACCAGGACATGACAAATTCACTGAAAGCTATTTTTAAGTGCAAACAAGCACCTTTCACTTCAATTAGAAGACCCATTTAATTGTAAGTACTTTTATAAGACAGAAAAGGTGGAAATGCATTGCTGGGGGCGGGGGGGGGGCGGGTGAAGAGAAACTCCAAAACTCTCAAGTAAGCAGAACACTACTGGACAGAGTACAATCAAATGACATTGCACAACTACCTCTGCAGAACATCAGGTTGATTGGTGCAACAAGAACCTTAGCAAAACCTCAGGTCTTGGCGTAATAAGTCTAGAGGGACTAAAAACTGGGATTTCATTTTAACATTCAGGGCACTGATGCTTTTTTGTAGTGTATGTTTTGTTATCTGTGTATTCCACTGTAAATGTAAAAGTTTGAAGAAAGGAGTTTCCTGTACATTAAGTATTGATTTCCAAACAGGTAGGGGAGTAGGACAACAAGAACTACCTAAACTGAGAATGTAAAACCCTTCATAAAATAGGTTAAAAAAAATAAGAAAAAGATGTCTGGCGTGAAAAATGATGGGGGGGGATGAGAAAGGTAATATAATATCTGAATGCAGCCATTAAGAACAACCAGTATAAAGGCAGTCTGAGATGTCTCTGCACAGAGGTGTTTATTAGAAGACTAAAGCTTTATTTTTGACAAAGCCAGCATAACAAGGTCCTTTATTGCATCGTGCCCTGATCAGGAAACTGGTGCTACCTTTCAGGTCTACTAATTCAATAGTTCACTTGACAGTACTCAAAGAGAAATGTGTGAAATTACTTAAAGGAAAGCAGTTCCAAGCGTACATATACCAATACAGCATAAAAGCACAATGTGAAGTGCAATGGGCACTACAAAGGTACACCAAGTAAGGATAAGATTTTACGGAAGGAAAACTTCTTCATAAGGAAAGCAGTGAACCAATGGAGTAGTTTGTCCAGAGAGACTGGCAGGGTGTTTCAAGACCTGACTTCCTGAAGTCTTGAAGAACTTAATCTGCCCAGTGTCTGATCCTGCTTTGCTAGGTTGGCCCAGAATTCTACTGAGGTTCCACCCAACACTTAAATATTTACTCATAGTAAAACTGCTTCTGTAAGAATGTAAGCAATTTTTAAACCTTTGATCATTGATACAAACGTTGCCTAAGTATGAAGTTTTAAGCCAAGCAGATTAACTCAAGCAACATTCAGGCAAAGCACTTGACTCCTGTTTCTTTCCTAAGAGTTCAAAGAGACAGAAGGAATGAAAAATGAACTATAAAAAGGACACATACAACACTCGAACCTAGAGAGAAAGAAGTGCCATGTTAGAAAATTATTTAAATCTTAACTGTTTTGCCAATTAAGACAAAAATTGCATGTATAGCAGATATATACCAGTAGATACAAAACTTGATTATAATGTTCATAATCAAGACAAATAATCATGAATGTAGCTTAAAAAACACCATGCCCCAACATCATGTAATCATCCAAATTATTCTCATCATGAAAGCACATTTAGACAGGGTAATAACAGTGCATGGTATATTTATACTTATTTATACTTAGTTACTAAGAGTAATCACTTTCTCCAAACAGAAGAGAATGCTGTCTCATTCCTGAAGTGTGCATACAAGACCTGATTCTGCTCTTAATGACTTCAAACAAACAAATTAAGCTGTACAAAGACAAATTATTTTTATGCAGAATAGAACAGATGTAGTTGCTCAGAGAATTGCTGTGAGGGCTCAAACCAGTAAGAACATAAAAAGCAAGCCAATCTTTTTGGAACACTCCAAAAAGGAAAGTACTGCTGCATGTTGTGAAGCGCTCAGTCTTCCTGGTAGGCAGACTGAGTCCTTTTGAGGGCCTGGAGTACACTGAATTTCAAAATTCTATCTGAGCCTAGAAGACAGGCAAGCAAGCTGCTTTGTTGGGTACAAATGTTTTGCCAAATTATAGAAGTAGGATGCAGTAGAAGATTAAACCACCTGAATTCTGGTGTCTCCATATGTGCTGACAAATGCACATATGCATATGCTGTACTTCCCCTTCACTGCCTGCTCTATCCCAAGCATCAGAACACTCTTCTCTTTCCTTCGAAGCAGTCCAGCTAATTCAAATCCTGTGACCACATAAAGACAAACAGTTTGCTGCTTTCTTCACTTCTCATCATCATAAATATTCTAATAAAATATTCAGCACATAGATACTTAAATGGTAACCTACGAAAATTTGTTGTATATATATAAAGTACATTAAAAAGCAAGAGAATTATCTTCATCAATCAGTTTTCATGCATCTAGGATTTTTCATTATTAGAATAAAACAGTGCTTTTTGAAGGGAGAACAAATCAGCACAATGTGTTTTTCTACATCAGCTGAAGCTACTATACATTCCCAATTATTCATCCATTGTATAGCTCTAGTTATAGTTGTGCTTTTCTAAGCTCTCTCAATGTAGACTACATTTTCCATTTTGTACTGAAATTAAAAAATACTGGTCTGAAATGCTTACATCAGGCTATCGATGCACAAGGCTTGTAGCAATTTACAAACCAGATAGTGGCCCAAAGGAGATACATTTTCTATGATATAAGGAGCCAAGCCCTCAACTGCTATAAAAAGATATTTCACCACTGATTTTGTTAGATGAAAATCAGTTTATATAAACTAAGAATTTGGCTAGAATTCTGTGAAAACTGTTAACACATGTTTTGATTTATGCAATTGTTGTTTGTTTTGATATTATATTAGAAGTATAAGGATTAAATTAAATTTACTAATAAAATCAAAACTTGGCAGGATAATAGAATATTCACTCTAAGGAGTTAATGAAGAATTAAATTATTCACATTGTACCCAATAGTTGTCTACAGAATCTTCATAATTTATATTTATGACCCAGGTATTCATTAGTCAGTTAATAAGAATTTTTTCCCCTGTGGGAAATTCATCAAGAAATAAAGAGACAAGCAGGGAAATACTAATGAAAAGTTTCAACAGATTTAACTTTTCCTAAGGGCTAGAGCAGGATAATCATTATTTTACTTACTCACCTTTTTTACTTTACTCACCTCGGCTTCTGTGAATTTGTACTAAGAAGATCAGAAAAACAGAAAAAGAGGCCAGGAATTAAAAAAAAAAAGGTATTTTTGAGAATTCTGCTTAGCCATGCTCTTTGAGTCTTATGAAAACTTTTAGGCATATACCTTTATATGTACATATAAAACTTTTAGACCTACATCCTTTCCTCTCTCGTTACCAGACTGAGGCCAAATGCCTGCATTCTGGGTCAATTACTGTTACAAAAATTTGTGATTTTATTCTTTTCTCTTATTGCTTCATGTACTCTTCTTTAGATTTATGGTTGCAATTACTTGGACTTTTATCAAAAAACATGAAAATACTAAACATTTAGATTTTCTTTGTGGTGGGATTTTACAGATGGTTCCAACACTTTTCCATTTAACTACGTAATTGTAGAACGTCTGGCAACATTTTGTTCTGCATCAAGATGTGACACAGATGGAAATGTAAGGATTATATAAACTTCCTGTGTAAGGTAATATTAATAGAATCACATTTTACAACTTCTTGAATCAACTATATTCATATTGTCAGTTTCAAAAAGCAAAATACAAGCAGGAAGAGTTCTCCATTTCCCTTGCATATTAAACTTGAGCTCTGAGCTTTAACACAGAAACTTGATGATTACACACCATTATGCCAGTCATGACAATCTGTTCGTTCAGATGAGCTAATTAAACAAATCTGATTCCAATATATAAGAATATGTGTATAAACACATACGTAAATATTTATACGAAACTCACATTTTATTAATTATTCTTTTTTAAACCAATCACCAAATGAAGTCTGACAAAGCAAATCACCTAAAGAATTCTGAATCCTGAGAAATTAATAAGCAAAGGATGACTCACAGGACCATGTTACTGTGAAGCAAAAGAACACAGAGTTTCTGGCTCAACACCCAAAGAACTCATTTCTCCTCTCTGAGGGACACAACCTTGGTCTGTCTCAAGTAGTGCCAGCTAATACTGTGTCTCAGCTAACACTTCTCAGGCAAGCACAGAGTCCAGCTGTAGGAACAAACCTCTTTCCCACCATTTCAGGGTAGTAGACAGCAATACGCCCTCATAATGAAGCCAAATGCTTGCTGCTTTCTAGGAAAGAAGGAAAGAGGTGTACTCTGTCAGTACATTTCCATATTCATCTAAGAACTAGCAATTGATAGCCATCAACATCCCAATTATTTTCTCAGATATGCTTGTCTTCATCTTACTGTAATTCCCCTTGTTAAGGAAACTTTTCCATTTGACCATCCAGGAGCCATTCTGGAAGTCACAACCACACAACTTGAGTGGAACTGTAGCCCCTTCACAGCGGGTGTCTCTCCAGTGAAACAACATGTGCTCCTCTTAACTCCCCACTGTGAAGATCCAATTCAGTTTTGCTATGCCTCAACAACGGTTTTCAGAGGCATGTGGAGGAGGGGTGCATATGTGCCATGTGCAGGAGACAACTAGAAGAGCACTTGTCTCTGGGAGGACTTCACCTTGCAACACCCCACACGAGGCAGTCAGTAGGAAACACAGTGGAGGCTTCTCCAATCAGGTTGTGAAATGGTCTCCACCAATGGATGGCACAGGAAGGTTGGACTGGACCAATGGTTCTCTGTTAGCAGGCAGGCTTTGGGAGGGGCTGGGGGGTATAAAAACCAACTGCGTTGCTGCTCGCTGGAGCTTGCTACTGTCTGCTGCTCCCGCTTGGTCCCTCATTTGCCCTGGCCCCACCCTGCCTTCTGGCTCTCCTGCCCTCGCTGGTTTGCCCTCATACTTGTCCTGCCATCCTGTGCCCCTGACCACCGCCTTGCCACTTCACCCCACGTCCTTGCCTGGGATGCCAGCATCCAACCCTGCTGCACCGATCCAGCTGTCACTGCCCGTCCTGTTGCCCTAATCCAGCTGGTCGCCATGACCCTGTCCAGAGTCCTGGTTCTCCTGCCCAAGCACCCACTCACCGCGTGTCCAGTGCCGTTGCCGTGGGAGCCGTGCCTGTGGACCCGCAACCCACTGGGAGCTGCGCAAGCTCCCTAACACCCAGCCCGGCCACAGGCAGGCAGCCTACACAGCCCCGCGCTGCCTGGATGCTGACAGCACTGCCCTGACTCGCTGGTGGTAACACTCTTTTTCTCTCTGTCCCCTTTCTCTCTTCTCCCCCAGTCCTTTTCCATTTTCCTTTCTTCTTTTCTGTCTCTTCTAGCCCTCTTTCATTTGGGCAACTCCTTTTCCTTCTCATTGCCGTTATCAATAAACAGTTCTCAGATACAAGGTTTGCCTCGTTTGGCTTCATTTCATTCCTGACCACCCATTTTTAAAAGAACTCCTCACAGTTCCCCGTGGTGGAATGCGACACCCACACACCTCATTCTCACAGCCCTTACCATCTCCACCCTAGGTTTCCCGTAGCTAAGTCTCAAGCATCTCGATCCTTAAAATAATTTAGTCCTGGTGCAAAAGCTAAGTAACAAAATAACAGCCAGAGCTGGGTGCCTCTGGAAAGGGACCCTGATTTTATCCCAGGGATAAAATCCCTGGGATTTTATATTCCCCCAGTCCGAGTGTGCAAAAGTCTGGGATCCTCAGCTCCAGCTGTGCCTCTGAGTATCCGGCCACCTGGCTGTTACCACAGGTCCCTGTGTCCTCCTGCCACTCAGAGCACAATTGTTTCTTTTCTGAAAAGCATTTGGCCTAAAGTTTATACTTACTATATTTGTATATTTTTTGTTGGCCCAGAAGCCAATGAGGTTGGTTTTCTGTAACATTAGGAATATTAGAAACTACATTAATTTTCTGAGAGGTTGGTGCTCCTCTGTTAACCTGCCAGCCACCACCTTAGACCTACTCTTTGCATCTCACATTCTCTACTCCTTTCTTCCCCTTACCAATGTCTTTCATATTTTCCTACTTAATTTTTTCTTAAATGCTAACCAATTCCGAGGAACAGTTCTTATTCTGGTATTTCCTTCTGTCTTTTAACAACATGGGGTACCCATTGTCACAGCTTACAACAGACCTGATTCCCTTTCATTCTCAGGATACTCTTTGATTTCTCAGATATTTTGGGAAATTATTGCCAATTACACTGTTGTGCAGTAACAAAGCCTAGAGTAACTCTATTTTGTATGACAACCTAATACAATAGGTGCATGCTAAATGTGCCATTGTCAAAATGCTTCACAGACTGAACACTTTAGGGAACACAGACATTTCTCCAGATATTTTCTGGAAACCAACAGAGTTTAGGCATATGGCTGCTCAGAATGGGGCAAATTTGGGCATGTGAAGAGGTACAATTCTAAGAATTTGTATTTGTGGTATTTATCTATGCAGTCATCTTGCACATATATTTTGAGGAAGAAACTAAGAAACATTTGGACAATGTCTTTAAATGAAAAGTTTAACTTACATCCCTCATTAAAAACTAATATAACAATTGAATATTTGCTGTAATCACTCCCAAACTCTGTCTTGAATTCTCTGTCAGAATTTATTTAAAGTACTGCCAATCCTGCTGGAATCAAAATAACATTATAGAAGTAGCATGCTATTAAAATGAGAGCTTCCTTTCAGATGATTTACAAATAGATTTCTCAAGTACAATGTCTGTGTAAACACAGCACAATAATAAAGAATCTGTGAGTGTTTCTGGCATAACCTATAGCTAACACTGCTTGCTATCTTCAATCATATGATACCATTATAGAGAAGAAAGTGAAAAGTCCTACTTCCTTACAGAGTAGCATAAATGAATGTAGTTATTAACATAAAAAAAGGAATGATACCCTTGAGTGAAGAAGAGGCAATCAAGTAACAAAGGATAGTAATAATATAACAATCATGTTATCTTCAAATGATGACTGCTTGATCATGATGGATTAAACAATTGCAACATTTTATTACTTCATATGCCTCCTGCGGTAACATTAGAGCAAAAATCATGTCATTTTTTTCCCTGTAAATTTGGCACCTGCTGACGTAAAGTCATTTATAGGATGTTGTTAAGTTGGTTTCTTAATGCAGGTGCTAAGATACCATTAACACACTTAATGACCATGAGGAATATGAAATTGGATCAATTAAAAGAGCAGGTTAGACCTCCCACAGCTTCTAATCACATGTGGACAACCACTAATGAATTGGAGCTCTCTTGGGTATCTATTCTGAAAATCAAATCTTCTAGACAGTTAATCAATTGAGATAGATATCAGTCGAGCTTGTGCTCCACTGAATTCTACTGCATCACTGCTACCTACATAAAAAAAAAGGCAAAAGGAAGGAGGAGCAGTGGTGGAAAGTAAGTTTACAGGAGTTTATCTGCAGTTATACAGAGTAAATAATTATGCTTCTTGTTATTCCTGAAATGCAATGACTGTTTGAATAGAGGGACATTTCAGACTTTCTTTCTGCTTGTATTTTTCATGCAAAAATAACAAAAAAATTCTACAAGCAAGCTAAATCTATTCCATTGCTTTCAGATCTTGGACACTAATACTGCTGTGAAATAGCTGTAGGCTAAACATCTTTTTCTGGCACAAACGCAGTAAACATTCCTTTTTGCTTCCAAAATATCTACTACCCCATATTGTCAGATGTATATGATTTTATTAATGCCAGGACTACAGTGATAATTTGTTTATTTCCAGACTTAATCACATATCACAAAAAGGAGTATGTCGTGATTCAAGGAAAATAAGAGGAAAAACACAAACCCCCTATAAACTCCCAAAACTCACTGACATTAAAAATATTTTAGTGCTTTATCTTAGAATGCTAATTAGAGCTGCCAAGCTGAAGATTTGTTATTTGTATACTACTTTATCCACTGGCCTGAAAATAAGTGCTTTGCCAGTATGTTGCCTCTACAAAAGCGTTTTTTAAAAGTGTGTATTTCAGCAATGTCACATGCATAGACAAGTGGAGAGCAGCGACTGCTTGCACTGCATGTCCAGCCTATCTCAAATCTCAGCTGAATTGCACCAGTTTCCACAACAGACTATGGCTCCAGTTCCATTCAGTTTATTTTTTCTTATCAGTTTATATGAAATACCAACCAAAAACTCTGAAAAAGAAAAGATGGTGGATTAACTCGCTATGCAGAGGTGATATACCCAGACCATTCCACATGAAAAGCCTTCCGATCTCTGTGGAGATTTGCCTCTGCAAATCCCCATTTTTGGAAGATTGACTCGCACTGAAAATTACTTGGTGACGGGAAGCTCAAGAGTACATAAATAAGCTATCCTAAAAAGAACATATGACTTTGCTTCTTAGTCAAAAGAGTGCTGCTCAGCAAAAAGTGGGCATACAGCTCCAGATGGCAGCTTTTCAAATTTGAAAGATAAAGATATTTCTCAAACATCTTGCAGGGGCTGCCTACTATCTAACAGAAAAGATCTTCAGGCCTTCAGCACTATTGTTTCTGGTTAATCAATGATACAATGAATCTTTAATTATTTAAGTTATTAAATAAAAAAGTGGATACCTTTTTGAGTCATCCCAAATTCCATAAATATTTAAAGATTTTAATAAGTGCAATGGATTCTTCCTTCATTATTAAAGATAATGAAGATGCAGCCTTTGTTTTTCTGAGCTGTGTGTCTAGGAACAAAACACTTCGATCTAGAAGTGTTAGTGCCACCAGTCCTTGTATGTCTTACCTTTCAAAAATCTGGAATTGAATTACTCTTATTTCCTCAATATCTGAGGTAAAATTATCTGTAAGAATTGCAGGAAATAGCAATTCATACCTACATTTTCAAAGCTTGCTTACTGATATTTGTGATATTGGAGGCAATACATACATACATATTTTCAAAAGTATATTTTTAAGGCATAAATTTTACCTTGTGACTAGTCCAGTAAAAGTAGTCTGTTATCAAAATGTTTGTGTTTCTCCTCTTGAATATATCTAATCACCGTACTTTTTTGTTTAATAAATTACAAAGATAAGAGCAGCTGGGTACTCCGCTGATCTTTGTTACTTGTCTGAAGAAGGGTGTTTATTATATTCTCATGGATAAGACTGTTGATACTCTCAGACTCTTGGCCAATGAGGACATGAAGGAACATAGATCTTGCTGTTTAAATGTCACAATATCTTCAATGGGTTTTTTTCAACATAGGCAGAATATGTTATGCATTTGATGGAAAGGAATTTATCAAATGTTTCCTAGATAGGCATCTTATGTCTCTAAGGTCAGTGATTAAGAGTATATGCTATAGTGACATGGTACAAATTTACATGCATTCATGCTCATGCCTTTACCAGATAAAAAGAGAGGGGGGAATATCATTATATTTCCAGAAAAATTTTCCTTCTTTTTCCCACCTCTGGTTCCCTAGCTAAGGATTAGCATTTGTTTGCTTTATAATTTTTTCATCTGGCTCTTTTTTATAAAAAGCTATTCACAATCATTCTAGTCACATATTTTCTCGTTCTCTTTCTAGTATTTGCTTAAGCTAATTAATGTTCACAGCTAATGCTCTAGCCATTGATGAGCGTGCGCTCAAATAACCTGCAGGACTTCCTGCAGCCCAGCCTTATCAATGTCTAGTAAAATCCAGCTCCGTGCGGCAATCACTACCAAAAGGTCATTGTTGCCTATCATTTTACGTTGCCCATCCTTTCTAACCCCTTTCTCTGACAAGATCCTCATCTCCTATCCAGATGCAAGATATGAGACACAGAGAGAAATTAGAAGTCTAGTCCTTTAAAAACAGCTATTGCAGAGGGCAGAGCACAGGAAGGCAGCAGGGGAGGGGGACAGTGGGGTGATATGGTAAGAGAAACAAATACTCAAGGCATTTCCTTCCTGCCCTCCTTATCGCCATTTGGAGACCTCGATATATGTAAGACAAACATGGTAAAAGTAGAAATCATATCATCTCAGTATCTCCTTCCAGAATGTTTGAAGGTCACAGATGAGATAATGAACAAGAAATGCCTAAAGAGTCAAACTGAAAAATTCTCATTAAAAACTACAGTCTCCAAATTACAATATTGAGGTCTAAGGGGTTTTCCCCTTAAGCATTTAAACACCATGAAAAAAGGCATGATATCTTAAAATATTACAAATACCAAATCATTGTTACAAAGAACAAAGGGAATTCGAGGAGTTTAAACTTTCATTATGCAAACAGCAAAATGGCAATCTACATTCTTCAATGGCAATTAACTGTGGTTAGTGATATCCTGTGTGCAATTAGCTTCTAATATATGCACTACTTTAAAATATACTTTTACTGTCTTTATTATTTATACTGAAGAGGAATAGTTTGTGTTCTTCAAAACTAATTGCCAATTCACAGAAACAAAATGACTGATACCCACAAAAGGTGAAAATGTAACATATATTAGAGGCAAGAAGCAACCAGAGTTCTTGGAGTGGGAACTCAGCAGACATCGCAGACTAAATTTGTTAGTGCCTGGGCACCTGTCCTTTCAACTCAGTGTCACTTAACCTATATTAGTACTTTCCTTTATTACTGATGCTTACCTCACTATTTAAGCAGCACCTCTGTATATATCTCAGATTTATGAACCTGGATAGATCAAAGCCTAGTATCATTCAGAACCTACAAACTGCACGTCAAGACTGGACAAAATGAAGATGATATCAATGCTTCTTATTATCAAAACTTAGGACATTTTCCCAGTGAGCAGAATTTATTCCAGGTTATTTTCGCTTTCAGAGAAGGAAAGAACTGCCTTTTGGTGTCCTTTCACCAGAACAGTTCCAGACTGTGAGTTCCAAGTGGCAGTCCTGTTGGCAACAACTTAGGAAGAGCTACACCACTGCCTTTACATTTTCTTTCTTGAATGTTGGTTTCTACATTCCATTTTGAGATACCTGTCTGTCCTGATATTCTGCATGAGTATTTAGGAACCTAAATCAGAGATTTTGTGTCCAGCTTCGGAATAAAGCTGGATACTTCAAAATAGAATTTTCAGAATCCTCATACCCTTTATTAGATAACGCCATTGCTATTTATGAGAAGATATACTCATTAGATCTATTTATTAGTAGTATAAATAATAGATTGTAATTTTAATGAAAAGTATCTATCTAACTACTAAGACAATTTCCATGTTATAAATGCTGCAATTTGCAATATCAGCCATGCTGAATTTCTTTCAAATATCTTTAAATAATAACAATTAATATTCTATGACAGGGGAACAAGAAAATGTATGGACTTCTTTGAAATTACAAGTTTTATCCTCCAGCTGACTAGAGGGTTAATAGCATGTAAAATATGATAACATAACATATAGTGAGATAAAAAAATCAAAAGATCAAGACAACTTGGGTGACATAGCAGAAAATATTTAAAATATTTTAGATGCATGTGTCATTATCTGCTCTAACATTTTGATATTCACCAGCAGAAATGTTGTACTTGCAAAATAACTGCTAGATTTAGGCTTGCGTTTTACCAGCAACATTCCTAAAGCAGTTCTTAATTGCAAGACATTAACTTTTCTTTGAGACATAAAACATTCCTTTTTAAATTTCAGTCTCGTACAGTGTGAGGAATGCTGTCCTGTATTCCTAGACAGCGCACCTCTACCTATATATATAACCGTATTAATTGAAACATTTGTCTGACAGAGCAATTGATTAAAGTTACAAGTCAGAGCACTACAGAATTCTCGACTAGAAATACGACTAGGGTATGACTAGAAATTTGCTAGGATATCTCTCACTGTCCATCAAGGAATTAACTTTATAAAGGCTGAGGCATGAACAATAGATGGGTGGGTATGGAAGATAGAAGAGAGGATTAATTTTTAAATTGTTCAAGACTAAAAGAATTACAACAGCATAGGCAAAGCCATAAAAATTTATTCTTTCAAGGTTGTCTTATACATTCATCTTTGTACCAAGCAACAAAAAACATCCTAATCTATTTTGTGGCAAGATAGGTGAAATCAACTGTATTTTTTTTTCTAAATGCATTTTAGTCCATTGTCTTGTTTCGCAGAAATCTACAATCAAACACAAAACTATTTCCTGTTCCTTTTTTGTCTCCATTTTGTTTTTTAAGTTTTCGCCTGATTCACTCTCTGGCATTGACGTGCCAAAGAGTACATGGTGAGGCATCAGCAAAGTAGAATATTAATGCCGTGTTCCTTTCCCAAGGAGAGATTAAAAAAATACCCCAAGAACCAGAAGGAATAATTGTCTTAATCTAGTCTGATTTCTTCTACAACCAAGCCCGTTGGAATGTCACCTGAAAGTTCCTCTGTCAAGTTCAGAGCTTTGCAATGAAACACAGAATTTTCAGTGAAAAACTGTCTTTCTTGGGTTAAAGACTTCAAGTGAGAGAGAATCCTACACATCCAATGATGATTAAAAACCATAATTATTAAGTAACTGTGTTTTAGTTCTATTCTAAATTCTAAATTTATCTAGATTTATTTCTTGCTACTGAATCTTAGAAATATTTTCCTCATGCTTTCTTGTGTTGGATATTAATGGGGTACAATCTGCCAGTCTTTTAAGGCTTAAAAACTTGGTCATCTTGAGTCACATGTACATACAGACAGACATATACATATATCTGTATCCATCACATTCCTGAAAAATTCTTCATGCTATGAAACTTTATACTATTATTGAACATGAATTATGCTAATAAATTCTGAAAATTATAGAGAAAGACATATTCTAAAAGTTCAGTGAATCATTCAATTTCCACGTGTACTTCCTCCATGTATCAGTAGATTCCTAGTGTCATGCTGTCAGACTGTGGAAGGTTGTGTTAGAATTAAGCACTCCAACACAGAATTTAACACAAGATGGAAAGCTTATCTAACCTGACAGTATTCTAGAAATAATTGTTCTGACTTGTCAAAGATGGAACATGCCAGGATACTTACATTATTGAGAAATGAAGGAAGTTTGAGAAAAAAAAAGAAAAAAAAAAGAGGTGGAGGAGGGAAAAAAGAGAAATCTTATGAAGCCCTATGGTCAAATTTGAGCTGTGGCGAAGGAGAGAGACATAAAACCAAGAAACAAAAGAATGCACAGAATCTCACCATATACATAATTTATTACTCATAACCTATCTTTAACTCTTAGCTACCTCTAGAATACTATTCAAATTGAAGGATTGAATTAGAAAGAAAAATGTGTCAACAGTACTTGCCAGAGAGAGGCACTTTATCATCCATTAACTGGTTGTACCTGCCTTTGCAGAAACAGCCTGCAGCTGACTATGAATATCTAAAATGCTTTTTAAAGCTAAAAAAATTGGTTTATTTTAGCATTCATAATGCATTTAGTGAAAAATGTTGTGTGACTATTAAAACAAGTGTCCTCTTTTCATGACAGTGGCAACCCCTGGTCTAATATTCTCATAAGAGTTTAGAAAAATAAACCAAATCTAAAACAAAATAAAACAAACCTCAATATTATTTTCTTCCAAAGATCTCTTATTCTGAGTAGTTCTTTTCTGCTTGCTACCATTGTTTTGGTACAAACAGATGGCCACAGCTGTCCCAGAGATACACTGATTCTCGCTTTTAGATGGGAGGCAACTTACTTGAAAGCAATTAGTTATTTTGCAAGGTTCTGTTTGTTCTTCAAACAACAAAATGCCTAGGCGTATGCTAGGCATGTATGCAATCATGATGACTATGGACCATTGTGCTTTATCAAGTACTTCAGTTTCTTGGAGAATTTTTTTAGTTCTATGTACTCAGCTAAGTAATCTAGATGACAAACCCCATTTGAATTTAGCTAATCTTAGCTAACTATAAGGATCCCTGGTCAGAACAGTGAATCGTTGTACCAATTTTTCTTAAGCAGTGACAGTTGCACAGTATCCTGTCTTGCGCTTTTTAAAATTTAAATTATAAAATGTAAATTTAATTATATTTAAAGTATATAATATATATAGACATATAGATTGATTCAGATGCCTGAAAATGGTCATTGAATGACTTTTGAGATGTGTTAGTGTACCCAAACAGCCATATAGGGCTATGATATTTGACACAGAATATCCAAGAGAGCTGTGCCCTTCTGAACCAGCAGCTAAAGACACAAAAATAACCTAGGACTTCTGAAATGATGGTAGACAATTAAATTAAAGCAACTGAATGGCACCTCTGGTGTCTGCATTCAGATGATGCTGTTTTTTTAAGCTTTGTTAGCTGTATTGGCTGACTATAATAGGAACTTAGATACATACCTTGTATAAGGGTCTCTTTACTGTAGATGCCTGCATTTGTGAACCTGAAGCAGTCTCCCTATCTGGTTGGAAATGGTTGAATTTTATATAGACAGGTACATACATATACATACAATTTATTTCAGTATTTTACCTCATTTCAGTCTTACTGCCTACTTCACAACAGAAAGCTTTTTCTTGGGCCACACTCTGCCCAGAAATCCAACCACTTCCTTGTTAGAGAGAATACCTAAATGTCATGTAGTCATGACATGTCTCTTACAACCCCTACAATCACATTCTCTCTGTTCTCCACTATGGGAGATAGACTGGTACCCACTGTGCCTTCTGGTTTGCCTTTGTGTAGTTTCAATTTTTAAAAAAAGGTCAGAAAATGTCTGGAAAGAATAGCTGTCTCTGGAAAAATTCAGCATCATTTGTATTCATTCTAACACAGTGTTAATATAGACCAAAGTCGGTTCTTTCAAATATCACCAAAAAAAGAAAAGAATGTAGGTAGAGAGAACAGTTGAGGTGACAAATTTCAAAACCCTAAGACAGGACAAATAAGGATCAATACTGAGGCGGGCATGACAAGACCCCTCACCGGACAAAAGAAATTGGTCTTACCTGATAAGTAGTGGATTGAAGACAGAAAAATTGAGAAGAAAGACGGCCTTGACCTAACAACAGATAGAAACAAGGCAATCAAAAATAAGCTTTGCTTATTTTTAATATATGATAAGTACAGTTAACCTGGACCCATATTAGTTCACTGAGGCTACGGTGTGTTGTTCTGCATCTGCTTGAGACTGTCACAATAAACTACAGCAGCTCTTCACCCTCCATGAGAGGGCAGCCTTTCACAGTTCCTTGTAAACACTGACTGGTGATCTCACTGGGTGTTCCTCGGTCAGCTAATCCCTTTAAGAGGTGTTGAGTGTCCCCTCAGCCCACAGGCGCTGAGTTGGGGGAACCTGTAACTAGTGTAGCATGTCTAACATCAAAAACAAGATTGCTTTTGGTGGAAATGAAGGCAAGGGGAACAGTGGTTCACTCTAGTGTTTTTCTGGATATACATGGGTAATTTTAAGACTGCTGGGCTTCTGGTTTGGGGTTTTTTTTTTTACTTCTCATAAAGTACTTTAAATGTGGTTTGCAAAAATCATGAAAATGCATTGCAATCTGAAAATTGGTGTCAGATGCAGATATGCCATTTATGGTGCCTAGCGTATGACAGGCAGGCCTAGAGATTAGGATTGTCTTTAAAAATCTTAAATTAAATTTATTTTAAAGAAGATCATTATCTCTCAGAGATATTATCCTGAGCATTTTAAAAATCTGGAATGAGTCACATAGACTTATCAGTGGTTTTTAACTCTTCTAAATTGAATAAAAATTGTCCAGATGAGTACAGTCAAGCTAATACTTGCAAATTTAACTCTTATCTCTGTTTACAGCTTGTTCATCAAGGGTTCATAATTTTATTAGCTTATTTGTCTAATGCCTTTGTGCATATATAAAGTGCCTAATTTCTGTGAATGTCTCTGTGTGAGAAAAATTTTGGTATTAAATTCACAGCAAACATAAAAAGAAATTCTGAATAGTTTCTAAAAACGAAATCCATTCAATAATTAGTCGTTCTGTATGATGACCCACGGCAAACTCTGATAATTCTGCAAGGTTTGAGAATGTCTGTTTCTAGACCTCATTCAGATCTTGTGTTCTTTGGGACTGCCTTTTAAAATCTCTTTTTGCAATTGCAGTAAAAAAGGCCCGTTAATTGTTTAGCCTAAGCAGTACGGGTGCAATATCACACACCTGACAAAAATAAAAAGATACATAGGTGAAAACCAGCATTACAAAGTTGGCAAGGACGAGAAATGTCTGTAATTTAAATAAATAGAGAATAGGCATAAATACACTTTTCATTCACTTTAAGATAAGAGATATTTTTCAGCTCACAATTCTTAGAAATAAAATGCTTTTGCTACTGTATCACTGTAGTGTCTGGGTAGTGGTGTTCTTTATCATGCCACTCTATTCTAAAGGACCCTTGTTTTGGGAGTCTTAAATTTTCTACACTTATTAAAGATTCATCCTTAAAATAGAATCTGATTAGTTAAATTGTTCCTCACTGACTCTTAACATCGTCTGAGTAACACCATTTCTGATCAGGCGGAACTGTCATAGATCCTCTATATTTTAGTACCTCAAGACAGAGATACTGAATAGGACACACACAGCTGTTTTTTCACCTGTGGCAGTAATCCAGCAATATGCGTCTAATACCCTTTCCAATGTCGTAGGTCTGATCCTCACCTGCTGACCCGGAATGATTTAAGTTTTTCATAGGCTTATGCCCAATTTCCAGTTTGGTGTTGAGGTTTTAGATAACTTAAAGCATTTAAACTGGCACCTGAATAGCTGCTTTTGCACCAAAAGTCCTTTGGGCTATTAAGTTATATTTTTTCATTTTTTTCTGTGTTATTCAGCACTGATACAAATAACAAACATTACTAGATTAGGAAGAAAAGAGAATGTATTGATATAAGCAGTATGATTTGTCTGCATATATATGAGAAACAACACTCTAGTCAAAGTACAATACATGTGATAGCAATAGCTCATATAATGTATGATAAAAAGAAATTACTCTAAAGTTTTGTTGGATTTGAATCAAACCAGTTGCTACTGATCTATTATCTAAATCAAACTCACTACATTAAACACAGACAGTTCCCATGACTTCAGCCCATTCCTGAAAGAAGGCAGCACTGCAGGACAGAACCTAGTATTCCAGTTAGGTTAGCCTTCATCGTCACCTGCTGTCTTTGTTACAAATTGGAAAAGCGTTAGAAAAAAAGGCAACATTTGTGAAAAATGCAAATATAGGATAATCCTCTTTTAATTCGGTAATCTTTAGTTGAAGAGATCAACCCAGTAAAGTTGAAGTCTGCACTAAGAATTCACAGTAGTTCAAATTTCAGCCCTCAAGGAAGGTTTTGACAGAAATTTTACTTACCTGGGGCATAGCAGGTGCCTGTGAAATCTAGGTAGGTAGCATTTATATATTGCAGTCCTGAATTTAGGCTTACAAATAACATTTCAGGTTGTGTAAATCATCTGCTATTAGAATTGAAATGCCATTCTAGTGTTATGAATTCATGTAAGTCCTAGCAAGTACAAATTCAAACACATTAAAACTCCTGCTTCAGAAACTTTGTTTCTGGAGCACAAAGTTTTTAATGATTATCCAGAGGCATGTGGTCCAAACTGTAGCTAATTTAGAATTAAAAAAATCTCATCCTGTAATTATGTTATCATGAGTCCAGAATAGGGAGCCAGAAGTACAGGTCTCAGAATCTGTTCCTTTCAAAAGTCCTGCCAAGATAAGAAGTGGTAGCATCCAGATTTTCCAAAAAGACCTTCCAACTTGTTATGTTTAACTTGTGCAATACTTGTGTCAAGTCTTTGTGCCAACCTTGTTTCCAAATACTTCTAGAGCCTGAGGCATTTTGTTTAGCTGGAGTGTGTTGGGACACAGAGCCAAACTGAAATAAACACAAAAATATATAATGATAAGACAAAAAAAAAGTCTTCAAAGGGAATTTCAAGAAAATTTGAGCGCCAACTTTTTATTCAGTATGTCACATGGAAAAGCTACTTTGGTGCTACTTTCCAATGCTTAACATATGCAACAATTTTTTCTTGAGTTGGTGACTTTTATTTCTTCCTTTTTTGTCTTCCCTCAAGACATTTGTTTATTGTGAACAAACAATGTGTCGCCAAGAATTACATGAGTGCCTGAGGGGTTCTCAAGTGTCAGTTTGAAAGGATTAAAAAAAAAGTGAAGCAAGACCATCCCGTAAATGCTCACAGAAACAAAAGGTTGTCTTGGAGTTAAACTAAAAAAAAAGAAAAAGAAAACAAAAGAAAAAAAATTAAAGTGCCATGGACACTGTTTGACTGCTAAATCTAACAAAAAAGGCCAGTATTTAATCACGTGACTTGGAGCATTGACCAGAAATGTTTTGACAGTGGTTTTCTATGGCTTCAGTATCTTATCTATGTAGTATTGTTATCACAGTCGCTGTCTTTCCTGAGTGTTACTTAGCTCAAGGTCATAAGAACCTAGATCTATTTTCTATTAGATTAATAAAATAAAAAGAAATAAAATATACACCCTTGTAGAAAATAATCTAGCAAATGAGTTCCTTCAAACTCTAGTCTCAAGAGAAATATTTCACTCCAAGGCATAACTAAATAAACACCTGTTAACAGACTGCAGCTAATGCTAATACTTTAACATTCACTGATAGCAGCCCTAAACAGTGCTCAGAGAATTGAGATGAAACAGATTTTTTAAAAGGGGAAAAAAAGGAAAGGAATGGACTGGAACTCTCACAGCACAACTGAATTGAGTAATTGCCGCCTTAGAGTTCTGTAATATGTATATCTGAAACTTCATGTGACCAAATATACCACCATATAAAGTTACTAGATCTGAGCAGGTTTCTCATCATATCAGACCTTGGTGCAAAACTTAGAATGAAATAAGGTTCACTGCATTAGCAGCTCTTACACCATTACCGTCTGCCTACACCATACAAGATTAACTAGCACTCCTTTTCTTGTTTTAAACAGGAATTTGTGCTTTGCACCTTGATTAGGCTGTTCCATATTTTTTTTCATTGCAAAACATTTTTATTATTTTCATTATTTTTCTTCATCTCCCCCCCAGGAAATTTTTCATTGTTAATTACTCAGGGATATATTTTTTTCCCCCAAGGACATTCATTACTATTTGTAATTCTTATTGTGATGGCCTTTTAATAAATGGTCTATTCTTCTACACCAACCTACAAAATCTAATTATCCAACTAATTGAAGCCTCTGTTCACTGCTTTTGTTTTATGATGATAAGTAAGCTAAGGACTGGAAAAGTGAGAGTTTCCATTTCTGGGCATTTTTCCTCTTATTTTCTTTCCTATATGTTATCCTCTTTTTTTCCTGGTTTATGAACGTATATAAAGTATCATTTCCATATTTCATCATTAACTGCAACTACCACCCATAATGTTGAATATAACCTTTAATATTATGTAATTTTAGCCCTATAAGTAGATTTAAAATGTAATGCGATTTAATTTCAGCTAAACTGGTTTCCTGAAACATAATACAGAGATTATTACTATTTGTACAAATGTATACAACACATTGGGGGAATACAATGGAGGTGAAAGATGAAACTCTAAGAGAATATTTTTTAAAAGTAAACTTAATTAAATAAAATAGTACTAATACATACTAATGTACACGCTTCTCAGAGGAAATCTATCTAATAAGCATAGCTTACATGTGACCTTAACACATTAAAAATGTTCATATTTTTTATTTAAAATACAAATTAGTATGGGAAGTCTGTGTATTCATATACTATAAAAATACTTTAAAAATACATTTCTACATGGTGTATAGGGTAAAAATTATATAGACTGTTATTGTTTGATGCTGGTAGGAATGTGAATATGTGTTAGTGTGTGGGCAGTAATTTTTAAAAAAATCTATTTAGCATTGTCCAGCCTACCATGCTTAATTTCAAAATCTGACATTTTCGTAATGTAAATTGTTGTTCACTTCTGTTTTATATTGTATGAATTCATATCCAACATAGAAACTAATTGAGATGGAATCATACTTGCAGGATGGTGGTAATTCAGAGCATTATTCTCAGTTGTAATTTCATCCTTTTATTTACTTTTCCATCATTAAAAGGGACCCTTTCAGAGCCTTCCAGAGGTTATGAGAAGAGAGGACAATGCTTAGTGATATTCATTCATCCCAGCATGTGAAGGAAAATGAAAAATCCAATAAACGTAATAAGAATTTAAGAAATTCCAAACATAGAATGAGAATCAGATTACTAAAATGTTACTATATTGCATGTGTTACATGAAGTTATATAAGGAGGCACATATTTTATAAAGACCTGGTAATAGGAATAACAAAAATAAAGCTTATTTTACACTATGATTCAGTATTTGAAATGTCATTTAATCCAGACTAGTCCATGAATGAGGGAAATCTGTGTGAAACCCACCTCAGACCAAACTTATATTATACCAGTGACCTCACTAAAATGCCTGGAAATGATTGCAGAAATTATCAGTGTCTAAATAAGTGAATATACCCATTCTCACCACTTGTGCTCTCATTTAAGGCTTACTGAAGATCCCATCTGCTTGTGGATGGCCACACTTTTAATAAAAGTCAGCTTTTTTTGGCCTCATGTGTGAGAGGCTGTATTTTCTTCAATTAGAGTATCGTTATGTCTGACAGAAGGGCCATACCTGACTATAATTAGGAAAGGGAAACAAGCAACATACAACAGCTTGCTTGTTGTATGGAACCTCTGCTTTAGGGCACATCAAAGCAGTGCTCTGGCAAACGTAGCAGAAGCTAGATTCATTCATCTATGTAAGTACCGAACTAGGAATTGTTCTTACTGAGGACTCCTTTTAGTGTAAGTGAAGACCAATTTCCTTTCAAGAGTCAAGGAAGATCCTAGATAGTAAATTTTACTCTTTGGACATTTTTAGCTGGATATCCTTAGGCTGAGCACTGCCTTGTGCTACACTGACTTCTATGTCATATGAGACAATGGAGAGTCCAAAACTAAATCAGAGCTAGACTCAAAACTGTGGATCAGTTAACCTCTGAAGTTAAGGCACTAAGTGAATGTCATTAGGCGGGGTGAGTCTGGGACTTGCCTAATTTAAGTCTGCCCATTCTCTTTAGCATCTGTCTTACCTTTTCTGAGGAGCAGTTTTTTATCTAAGTAGTGATTTTTCAATACGTAGAGTACCTGACTAGAAGCTCTTCATTAAAAAGAAAAAACTGGGAGAACTGAAGAAAAAAACCTCTCAGTGCAGTTGTGAAAACTGATCCTGTATTTGATCTGAAGCAGAACACTAGGGAATGAGGTTTTCTCTCAAAAAAAGAAAAAAAATAAGAAAAATCCCAAGCAAGCAGAAAATTGAGCATCTTAAACTTAATGAGTTTAGGGTCATTTGAGATACTGTAGAGAATTTCCTTATCCAGTCTCTGCTCTAGAAGCCTTTGTGCATCCCACAATGACCTGTGCCGTGTATTTCAAATCCTGTGCAGATGTCCCAGACAATTTCAGTTGTATAAAATGATTCTAGATGAGTAGGGTTAGACTATTACATGTAACCTCTAGTGCTGATTCTAGCATAAACATCCAGACACCTTTTATTGCCATGGATTTTTGCTTTTATTAAAAATTTCTAAGCCAGCATGGAAAGTTGGTACATTTTGACTCTGTTTTCTTCAAAATTGAGCTTAAAGATTATGAGCTAGTGGTGCCAAATTCAGTGAACTACAGATTCAGCCAAAAGCACTGGGTCTTTAATAACTGAGGTTTTACCAAGACCAGATTAATTCTTTCTTGTTTCTGCAATGCATAAGAAAATGCACAAATCTAAAAGAACACATCAAACAGTTCCTGAAGGTCGTATCATCATATCAACACATTTCTTCGTTCTTGTATCTGCTTCTTCAGAAAATTTTAATTACCAAAGTAATGGAAAACTGATACTTTAAACTAAAAAATACTCACCAAGCTCAGGATTTTACCGAAAATCTAATTTTTCTTAAAAATGGATGCAATAGTTAAATAAAGGAAGTGCTGGAGAAAATGGCTCTTTGCTTCTCTGATGCTAGAGAAAAGACTTTTGTAAGGTCAATGCAAGCTAGTTCATCTAATTCCATGATTGATGCATGACTGTCCTGTAATGGTTTTGCTGTTTTCAGAACAGCTCATCTTGTGAAAGATGACACACAGCCTCCCTTATTAGGCGTCTTCAGAGTCAGTTTAATGAAGGTGAAAGTATGTGTGTTGCAGATGGGCAAGCTTTTTTATATTGCTGCCAAGAAGACAGAAAAACCTGAAAATTGTGTGTCAATCTTTCAAAACAATAGTCACAGCTACAAGAAAATCAACATCTGTTGTGTGTTTTTTCTTTGTTTCTTCTAATCGATCCAGAAAATCTTTGCCAAACATTTGCACAGTGTGCCATAGAAATGTCACTTGAGGGTGAAAAAGACTGTCACTTTATAAGTAAATGTCATTTTGCAAGTAAATATTATTGAGTAGGGAAAGAAAAATGACACTAAGAAAAGAATCTCAATGGCTAAATGGGTGATGATACAAACAAGAAGCAGAGCATGTAATGAAGATTCCAGTTAATTTGTACCCCATCTGTCTGATGTCTTGATAATAGTAGATGGCAAAGGAAGTGATAGGCCTGGGTTTCCAAATAATCTCAACACTGGAGCTCTATCATTCAACAAACATCTGTAGCAAACAACGTTTCCACCAATAGCCAACCATGGCAATTGAAATGATTGTCCTTTTCAATTCTTTCTTTTCCTATCAAGTCTCTGTTGTCAGGTACTCTTTGCCTCGGTTAGAATCATATAATCATAGACTGGTTTGGGTTGGAAGGAACCTTCAAGAATATCTCTTTCCAACCCCCCTGCCACAGGCAAGGACACCTCCCACTAGACCAAATTGCTCAGTACCCCATCCAACCTGGCACTGAACCCTTTCAGGGATGGGGCATCCACAACTTCTCTGTTCCAGTGCCTTACCACACTCACAGTAACAAATTTCTTCCTAATATCTACCATAAATATCACAGAATCACAGAATATGCAGAGTATGCTGAGCTGGAAGGGACCCACGAAGATCATCGCGTCCAACTCCTGACCCTGCACAGGACCATCCCCTACAGTGGCAAGCAGCACCTCTGTACAATTCTTTCCATGTCACCTGACCTTGCTCCCACTGGACATACACCTTTCTTTTTTGCCTTATTTCCAAGATAAGATTCCTGTTCAGCCAAACTGGCCATCTGTGCACCTGCTTGACTTCCAACATTTGGGAATTGCCTGCTCCTGTGCCCTTGGGAGGTCTGTTAACAGGTAGGATTAAACCTAAACAGATATCAGGGAAATAGAATGGATCTTTAGAAAAGGAGAAGTTTTCACATATACTGGGCATGCACAGGTGAGAAATGAGAGTGTATCAGCAGAGCCTGAGGAGAAAACCTGACCCTAACTCTTTTATGCTATAGTTTAGGTTCTCAAAACACACACACAAAAGTAATTTTTACTGCTACCCTTTGTAACCTTTGCTTACTGCCAAATTGAGAACATCAACTGAGAACAATTCAAATTGATTCAAATGCAGTGTACATTCATGCAACACAGAAAATTATTCTTGTCTACAATTTCAGACCTAAGCTCATACAGCACTTGAAGTATGCCACTATGCTAGTTTAAGATTGAGATCCACACCTACAGCTTCATCTATCTACACAGGATAAAATGTTTATTGAAGAATAGTAACACATAAAATGAAAGGGAAGGAAAAGCCCATACCACTGTCTTCTTCTGATATCAACGTAATGGTAAATTAACAGTCAGAAAACAAATTTAATATGAAAATTTATTATATGAAAATTCTTAAGACAATCAGAAAACCAGAATTTAATATGGAAAATTTACTTGAACTACTGTTGTAATTTTTAATTACAGAATTAAAAAGGCTGGAAATTTGGCTTCAGTCTACAAAATTAATATTATCCAAGAGTTTTCATAGAGGTTTTGAGTTTCTATTCACGCCAGGAATACACTTCTTAAAAATATTAATATTATTCCTTAATTTTCTATGTTTTTATAGCTTTAAAGGGACTGGCAGGCACTTCATTCTTTCTGTGGATTACTTTTGATACCCTGTATATGTGGAAAAGTTGTATGGCATCTGTTATCCAAGTTTTTCCTCTGTCTTTTGGTGTAAAATCTGTATTTAGTAAATTATGCTACTGTACTGCAGTAAACACTTTAACTCTTATTCAGATTTTGTCTTTCTGACACATAACGCAAATCTCATTTGACACACTATCTTCATAGAGAAAGCTCATATAATTCATATAGTAATCTTGTTAATGTGTTGAATACCTGAGACTCTGTAGAAAAAACAAAAAACAAACAAAACAAACCGCAAAACAACAAAAAAACCTCAGAAAAACAAAAAACCCAACTCAAAGAAACCAACCAAAAAGAAAAAAAAAGCCCAAACAAAACCAAAAATCCCCAATCAAATATTAATGCAGCAGTGAAAAACCACCGAGGTAAAGAAACTAAGCCAGCACCCAAAGTGAAGCTAATTGGCCCAGATGGACTGTTTTTCATGAGATTGATCAAACTGTGTCAAAGTCTTAGAATATTGTTGTAGAACTCAAGTTGACCTTTGGACATATCTGATCCCAATGATCATTCATTTGTACAGAACTTCAAGTGACACACTAGCACATTTTTCCTTCAGTGACTGCCGTATGTTGTTAATGGAAATGATGCTTCAGTACTGGTTTGTAACTATCTGTGCAAAATTTCTTTGGTAAGCAACTTGTTCAGCTGTTCCAATAGAGCTTCCAACTTAATTCAAAACTGAATATTGTGGTGCTGTCATCGGTTGTGTGTGTGTGTGTGCATGCACATGAGCTTCTCTGTACAGCTAAAGGACTGGAATAAATTCTTGTAAGGAATATGTAGATTTCTAAAGAGGCATACAAGGGTAAAGATGCAGTTTTAGCAAACTTTTTATTTTTTTTTTCTGACAAGGAGACCTTTTTGTAGCATAGTAATTCTGTAAAAGGAGCAAAATATTTTCACTGAATGCTTAAGTCACTTTATCCCTGTGGTGTATGCAACAATAATAAAGTAATACTAAATAGGCTTGTAGGTCCAAACACATTTACAATTGATAAGCCAGACTTTAAAAAGATCTCCACCTCAAAAATCATTGAAAAACAGGTCATGCATAAGAATTTAGGAATTGTTGTTGCTTAATCCTGGTAGGCAGCTAGGTGTCACACAGCCGCACACTCAGTTCTTTGCAGTGGGATGGCAAAAAGAATTGGAAGTGCAAAAGCAAAAACACTCATGTGTCAAGATAAAAATGGTCTAATAAATGAAGCAAAGCCATCTGTGCAAGCAAAGAAATATAAGGATTTCAGTCATCACTTCCCATGGGCGGGCAGGTGTTCAGCCATTTCTAGGAAAGCAGGGCTCCATCACCGTAGCAGTGACTTGGTAAGAAAAATGTCATAAATCTGAATGTCCTCCCTTCCTATTCTTTTCCTCAGGTGTTATTGCTGGCCGCAACACATGAATGGCGTTGGATATCACCTGGGGTGAGCTGTCCCAGTTATGTCTCCACACAGTGTATTGTCTACCCCTGCCTAATTACTGGTGGGGAAGTTTGAGATAGAAAAGGCCTTGATGCTGAGTAAGCACTGCTTAGCAATACCTAATACATATCTGGATTTTTCAATCCTGTTTTTATGCCAGATTCAAAACGCAGCTCCATACTATGACAAAAATTAACTCGACCCCAGACAAAATCAATGTGACAGTAAAGTTAGTTTTATGGCTTTATTTCTGCTTTATCCCTTTCTGACTAAATTTTTTGAGTTAAACATTGGTCTAAATCCCCAGCACCAGAAACCAAGTTAGAAACCTTCTTAGAAGAGAAAGAGTAGTTCTGCAGTTTTTATTTTATGAACATAAAGAAAAATAGACAGAAATGTAAAAGATAATCACTCTATCATCTAATAGAGTTGAACTCAGCAACAGCTGAAAGCTTTCTAACTTCCTTTCTGTAGTGGACAGAGGAAAACAAGAACTCATGAGGGTGATTCATGCTGTCGTCAGAGAAGTGTCATAGGGGATGAATCATCTGGCCTGAGTTCTCTTCATAATCAGTGAGGGGAAAAAAATGAAGCATCTATAAGGCAATTTATCATTGTACCTTAATATAAGTACCTGAGATAGCTGAGGTAACTCCTGCTGTGACAGAAATTATATCTCTGCATTGTTTATTAGTGCAGCTAAAACAATGAGTTAAGTTTCAGACATCTGAGAGATGCCGAAGCAACAAATACCCCACTAATTGCTTTTATTACCAAGAGCAACTAACTATTTTAACAATTCAAATATAATACCTCTAAAAAAAGTAAAGTAAAGTCTATTTCTTTGTTTTATTTATCCACCATAGTTCATATAAATCTGTGTTCAAAGAGGGTATGTTTTCTTTACACATTCACCTGGATGAGGATGACCTTTATCTCAGTTTCGGTACTGTCTTGTCCTAGGGAATATCTTAATTTCTAAGTGATTATTATGTTACTGCAATCCTTTCAATTCTTACTCCAACCTCTATGAGACTACTGGTCATATCCCACTGCCTTCTGTACTATAATGCTTCATTTCCTTCTCCACATTGCATCAAATTCAAATCTGTCTTCAGAAGACAGCTGGAAAAGCTTATTCACAAATATCAGTGTTATCCTGAGAATTCACCAGTGGCCAACTTGCAGTGGTAAATGCATTCTCACACCACCATGTGATCTGCTATTTGGTAAAGAACAGCCTGCCACTAGAAAGCTCTCCTCTGCAGGCCGGGCACACCAGAAATCCCCTGCGCTTTGTGGTACCTAGTCAAGTGGAAATGCTCAGTCAGTATAAAGGAAAATGAAATCATCAAAGAAAAAAGCAACTGCTTGAATGGTGACTCCATCTATTTTACTGCAAAGAGCATTCCCATTCTAATTCTCCCATGTTATTTTATGCACATACAGTCATTTAAATGCGTCTTTTAAAAGATTTCACTTGTCTTTAGTTACAGTATCTAGATCCTTTGTAAATGAAGACATTTATATCTTGGCTACCTATTTCACTAATGCCAGATAAAAGATTTGCTGTTCATGTGTTTGTACAGAGCTTGTCATTTTATATTATGACATAACATGACATTTTGCCTCTGTGGTACTTTTTGATAATGTCAAATAAAAGTACAGAAGACTAGAATTTGTAGTTAGATTTTTTTTTTCTCTCACCCTAAAGGCATGAAACCATTCAAACATGCAAATTACTTGTGAGAAAATATATTAAATAGGGTTAATTGACATGTACAAACAATAAGATAAAACTACAAAAGATACGTTTCTTCAAAGTGTAGCATAGGGTTTACCTTTTAGTTACAGTGTTTGCATGATGATGTGTTATCTTGTCATCTTGATCATCAGAAGCTAGACTGTGCATGCAAAAGAAGCCAATCAGTAAAAAAACCCCAATTTTATAAAATTAATTATTCACTAAAAGCAGTATGCTCAACAGAATACCTTTTACATCAATATATATGTAAAGAGAATGCACCACCTTTGTACTAAACCAAAACATGAAAAATAGTACAAAGAAGACTCTTTAACAAAACCTAATTGAGGATAAACCTGTCACATTAAAGCATGTTCTTGGCAAGAAGGTTATGCACGAAACCTTTCTGTGATTAATCTAAAAGTTTAAGCTGAAGAAGTACTGTATAATTGCTTATTATGATGAGCTTCTTATAAAATCTTAAGGGAGAATATAATTTGCACAAACATATGCTCCTTTTTAGATTGCTTAATATTTCTTACGGGAAAATGGTTAGAACATTAATGGATAATAACAACAGATAATTTCATTATAGTTAACACAGATATAAGCATTTTTTTTTGTTGGTATCTGAAATGTTAATTGCCACAACATATGAAAATAAATTATTTAGAAATACTTGTGTCTCACATGTTTTATTGAATCTGAAAAAAACATACATTGTGAATCATCAGATTGATTTCTGTTTTTTTAAGTTTTTTTTAAATTCACATTTATCCAGGGGAAATAAATGTGTTTTATAATGATAAAATCACTGAATATCATATGGTTTTCCTATTAACATAAGTTAATAAAATGTAAGAAATAAAGCTCAAAATGTTGCATAATTTAATAATTTGTAAATATTTAGAGGCATAAGACAAGAGATTGAAAGTAACATTCCTTGAAGTTACAGGAATAAGAAATGTAGGCGTAATACTTGTGTTAGTAGGAAAAATGCCTTCTCCTACCTGATTGTATTTCCTGCTTTTTTCTGCTTAGTAGACCTAAAAAAGAAAGCATTTGAAAACAATCTTTTGAAGCAAATCATGTCAGACTGCATCATCAACATATGTTTCTGTACTGTCTTATAGTAAAAGGTAACCTATAAACCATTTGATAACTGATACATGGGATCAGTTGTTTTTTTCTTTAATGTGGCAGCAAATTTTTAAGTAAGAAAATGTCCACCTTGCAAATGTTCCTTGTTGGACAAGAAACCAATAGCAAAAATTCTATATTAATAGTCAATCCTTTTTTGAACCTTTTACTTAGCAATAGCAGGGCCTATATGCCATTTAAAAAATTCTTTCCTTTTCATACATTTCAAGGATATTGTCAGCACAAATACATTTCCAATCAGTTATAGACTGGATTGACTCAGTCTAGTTTTGACATTTCTTCTAAGCCTGAATAATTTGTATTCACCAGAGTAAGAACAGACCAAAGCTCCAAAGGTATTAGTAGGATTTACGAGAAAACTAGGTTTTCACTTCCTTGAAGGTCTAGGTTCTTTGGAATGTTGTCTTACATGCCTTTGTTTAGAAATCTCTCCGGGGATGTGAGACAGCAGAAAACCTCACTGTATCTAAATCTAGGTGCTTTCCAGTGGTCTGTCTAGAACAACATATGGTCTTCAGTGAAGGAGTCTCAGGTGTCTGTTGCCACTGTCGCTGTTGCTGTTGTTGCTGTTGTTGTTATCAGGGCTGTGGTTGCTGTTGTTATTACTATTGTCATTATTACTGTTATAGAGGATAGTCACTGTTGAATGAACTTAGATTCTCTATTTTTGAGAAGGTATTACATTTTGTAAATATTATGATTCACAGAATATTTTTCATTGAAAAAGACACAAAGTTAAATAAAATGTTAAATCAACTTCTTTTCTTGTTGAAATGCACATTAAAATACTCTTGGCAAACTTCAATATGCATGTGCTCTAGTGCTAAGACTGATACATCAGTGAGAGAAAAAAAATAATTTACTGTTATAAATTCTCCAAAAATTCAGTGGGAGATCCAGGTAATAAATGTCCCTGTACGAACACGAGTACCAAAGTGACAACTCTATTTGGTTTTAGTCTAGTTGCCAATCTTCTTCTTTACTCACATAAACTGGTTTCTAAATCGTGAAATTCATCACACTTTTCTATATCATGGCCTTAAATTTCAGAAAACTTGTAACCAGTTAACTTGACTCAGTAAATATTCCAAAGTTTCTGCAGTCTTTTATCTGAATTCTTTTCAGCAAAATCATAAAACAATACTAAAGCTTCAGAGTAAGAACTTCATTTTTTTTTTGACACAATACTATGTGTCAGCTAAGAATATCAGATCATGTGCATGGACCATGATATTTGTATTGCAGGTGGGGGATGCGTATACCACTATAGACCTGTGTGAGGAACACAACAGGTGAATTTATTTTTGTACATAACAATGGTCTGGCCTCACTTCTGTTCATATCCCTTTATGCCTCCTTGTACTATCGTGCATGGTAGATGGAAAAGAGCAACTAGGGATGACATCGTCTACATGGTTTAAGAACTTATGTACATCGAATGCATTTTAGAATTGTCTATATGTCACAGCCCTTTTAAAACAATGGATTATTGCTAGTTTTAACTATCAAAACAATATTTTATTTGTTTCAAGATATTAGCAAATAACTCCTATTATATTAAAATTTACTGTCTTTGATCATAGAACTTATATCTCCTGAATTTACTATTTACAGTATTCATTACTGTTACCTTCCTAGTCCACTTTTGCAATTTTTTTGTGTACATGCCATTTCTGTATATAATAACACTGTTCTAAAAATGTAGCGAAATATGTCTATGGGCTGTGGACATCTGAATTTATTGTCTTCTATTATTTCAATGATTTATCACTGTTGTCTTATTCATTGGTTAAAATTCAATCTAGATGAGGCGAAAAACTATCCCATGTAGGGATAGTAATAATTTCAATAATTCCATATAGGAAAGTAATAATTTATTAAATCCTAACTCTTTCAACTTTGTCTCCATTCTACAACATGCCACAAAGAATTCCCAATTAATACCAAGGTTGTCGAAATAGGCTGATATCAAATAATCCAGAAGCACAATCTTGTTACCCTATCTTGTCCTCCTTATATCTTAATACAAGTTTTACTTCTCTTTCTTTTTCCTCTCCTTGGAGGTTCACATGGAGGTACAATGTACCTGTCATATTATCATTTCAATATTCCTATGCATAAGCTACCTTATTTCCTGAAGATGTCAATTCATTTCTTCATGTGCTTCATTTTTCCTAACTTGTAAGAGTACAATAAAACCTGAAAACCGCAATATTACTTGGAAAACTTTCTGCCAGAAGAGAACTAAAGAGTATGAGGTGATTACATAGGATTTAGATTTTTTCCTAAATAATACTGCCTTTAGAACGATCTAGGAAATCATATGGTAAAATATTTAGCTTTTGATTAGATTCAAATACATATTTTTATTTTTCTAGACACTGATACGTGATTACCATTGTGCTGAATCTTTGTGCTGCCACTCAATGTTCAGAATGCATGTCTTAGAGCAGACAAGAGGAGACAATTTGTCTTAAGGGGACTCTGCAACTTGTGATCTGAGCAGATATCTAAACCCACAGAAGCTCACAAATGCAACTGCCTTGAACACTCTTAAAACAAAAAGCCTCACTTTCATATGTAATACTTCTATTTTGCAGGTGATTTGAGGGTGAGTTATCTGTTTTCCTTTCTTTTTTTTCCCTGTGTAGATGACAATACTTGCAAACAAGATAAGCCAGTGCTAGAAAAGTTTTTCATTAGATGGCATTTTGACAAAAATTGATAGCCAGTTTTGACCTCTAACACAATACATTATGAGACAGGTGCACACAAAAAAAAAGGTTCAGTTCAAATATTCTTTGTCACCATTCCATTAGACAACTACAGCTATTTCTATATCTTTGCTTAGTACCTAAGGACTCATTTTCCCTTGCAGCTCCTCTGAGAATGCCAGTTTGTAACCTTTCCAGATACAGCAAATGAAGCACAGCTCAAAATGAATTAGAGTAGGAACAGACTACAGAGAAAAGAGACTTCAGCTATAATCCTCCAGCTATCTCATCACAGAATCATAGACTACCAGATTGGAAGGGACCTCAATGATCCTCTGGTCCAACCATCTTTTATTCTGACCTCCCTTTATTTTCAATCACCTTAAAATGGCAAAGGAAAAGGGCCAAATCCTGCCTCTATATTACATACACTTCTCACTGTAATTTATCTGAAGGCAGAACTAGGGACCAACTTTCTTACGGTAGAATCTATTAACATTTAATGTAGGACATCTCCCTTTCTCCTCAGGTCTTATTTCTCAAATTCAATCAAAATCAGTTTTTTAAAAATGTCTAATCTTATCTTCTGTCTTTTCACATGAATGCCCTGGTTCTGGCACTTTTTTTCCCTATCTTAAGATGTTATATCATTGTCAATTTCTAATTTCTGTGTACATGGTCATCTATCCCTTCATTTCCTAGTCTGTTTTGCTAGTCCTTTTGTTTTCTTTACAGCTGTCCTAGAAGTCCCCAGTACAACTGCCAAAGCTCCTTGTGGTATCCAAAGTGTCTAAATTTCCCTTCTAGTTACTTGCTAATTTTAATGGACAAAGTTTTTAGCTGCCTAGGACTGAAAAACTTACTAAGAAGTCATGGTAAGGTGTTAAAACACTTATATTATGCTGGCCTTTTCCTAACTGTAATATATAATTAAAGTATTTTGTGTACTTAAAAAAGCAAACAAACAAAATACATTTTTAACAGTATATCTTTTTAAAAAATGGATTAAAGTGAAATTTTAAAAACATATATTCCTACTCTCAATAAGTTCCTTATATTTGTACCTCCTCAGCTCTTACAAAATCACTAATTGCTCTATAAAAAAAAAAAAAAAGAGTCAATACCTTGTACATTCCACAAAAGTAATGTTTATGTAACATTCAAGAATAATTTTAAGGCATTTAATATACCTTATATGTGTGTGTATGTATAATTTTCTACTGCAAACAAGCTTTTCTATCCATCTAGTAAAAGCAGGTAAGGAAGACTCAGATTTCTGAGGTTTCTGGTACAGTAATTTCAGAGATGCATTTCTTCTGTCAGTAGACACCAGCAATTGCTGTAACTGATGTTTCATCCATTACACCAGCTCAGTTTCTTAGACAATGTATAATTAGCTAGACTTTTCTGTTGGATGATTACTTCTATCTTTTGAGGAATCTCATGCTATAATGGACAAAATGTCATGAATAATGAGGTATTGTGTCGGTGAAAGTTACATCACTAAACTTAAAAGTATATTGTTCTTTGTCTTTGAAGAAGGAAAGTATTTTATGCATTAGTGCTTTCAGTTCTGTTTCATCTCTTGCTTTAGAGAGAATGTTAACACTACCTAGAAAATTAAAAACTGGAGATAAATCTATATAAAGCACATCTTATATCTGAAGAAGAAGCTGAAATAAAAGGACTGCTGCAATTTAAAAAATCCTCAGTATGCTCAGACAAAGTTTGTTATTTAATCATGCATGAAGATTTTTTGCCTCTGAAATGGCTTTTTATAACATTATAATTGTATTAGGTGACTCACATTTATGAAATTACTTTAGGTTATTGCATTATATTTCCAAGGATATATTTTTACTAAGTGCTGCCTATTGAGCTTATTCACATTATCCCATAGATACAGATGAGGCTCTTTTATTGTCTCTGTGAGATGTTTAAAATACAGAAACAGACTCTTTCACCATGTGCTCTGCAGCAAGTACACTGCACAGCATCCCCTGGATTACTGCACATTTTACACAGAGAACAGAAAAGGTGGATCACTCTCAGTTTCTTCTGAACTAGCAAAACAACAGCAATATATTTGTGTTCATAGACGTTTGCACAGAGGTTGGTACCACTGAGCAAACAGCAAATGAAGCCAAGGTAGTGGCAATTATTAGGTTTTCACTCTGTTACAAGAGTTCTTGTTGCCATGTGGTACATGCCTTTTACTTGGAGCTGCTTGTAAGCTTGAAAGACACAGAGAGAGAGAGGTTTAGTATTGTATGTGCCGTTGAAAACTCCTCTTGACTTTCTCATCATTCCTTGAAAATTTTTGTTCATTTTGATGCATTACAGCACCTATAAGAACTGTAGGTGTTCTGTAAGGGAGCTTGTGTGTGATTGTGCTGGCTTTGTTTGGGGTAGTGTTAATTTTCTTCACAGTGGCTGATATGGGGTTGTGTTTTGGATTTGTGCGGAACACAGGGTTGATAACAAAGAGTTGTTTTTGTTATGGCTGAACAGTTTTATACAGAGGCAAGGCCTTTTCTGCTTTTAGTACGCCCACACTGGTGAGGAGTCCGGGGCTGCATAGAAAGTTGTGGGGAGACATGGCCAGGACAGCTAATTCCGACTGACCAAGGGGATATTCTAGACTATATGACACCATGCTTATCTGTAAAGTGTGAGGGGAGATACAAGGGCAAGATGTTTGGAGTTATGTCATTTGTCTTCCCAAGTCACCATTACTGGTGATGGGGCCCTGCTCTCTTGCAGATGGCTGAACACTTGCCTGCCCACAGAAAGCAGTGAATGAATTATTTTTTTTGATTTGCTTGTGTGAGACTTCTGCCTTCCCTATTCAACTGTCTTTCAACACACAAGTTTTCTGTCTTTTGCCCTTCTGATTCTCTCCTTGATCCTGTTGGTGGGGAAGTGAGTGAGCAGCTGTGTGGGGTTTGGCTGCTGGATGAGGTTAAACTGTGATGGTGATATACAGGAAGTGAGATCCCATCTAATAACACAGGTCCTAGGTATATTTGGAACAGCTTTCATGTTCATAAGGGTTTCAAAGTAGATGAGAAACAAAAAAGATTTCTGACTACATCTTGATAACTGCCCCACTTTGGCTGATAATTCTACAGAATCAAAGGTTCACCCACACGATGATTCTCTTAGGAGTAATTTCCTAGATTAAATGAAAGATAAAAAAACTCTGAGTGGTAGTTCATTGCTGGATGATATCCCAACACAACCCATACACAAACCTGGACAATTTTGGGGTGAATATTGCCAGGATGCTCCACTTGTCACCATGGGGAACAGGAGCAGGTCAGCCAGGGAGCACCAGGGACAGTTTCAGCATCAGACATCTCCCTAAGAATGGGGACAGACCAGAGGCCCAGAGATGGATCTGGCTTGCTATGGTCTGTGACCAGGCAGGACAGGGCTGTGGGGTGCTGGACTGGTCCTGCTGCAGTGTTGCTGGGGCAGGGCTTGGTGGCTCTGGGAGGCTGACAAAGGGTCCTGGGCCATGGACAGTGTGGGGAGACCCAGAAGTTGGGGGTGGGGAGGTGGGCAGGGAGAGGAAAGCACTCAAGACCCTGTCAAAATTGTGGACCTAGAGCTCTCTTGCCAAAATGAAAAAGGTTTCAGTGTTCAGCAAATTTCGTTAAGTAAGCCATCACTAATGTATTGACAAAATTGCCTAAATAAAAATGCAAACTAGCAGAATAAGTGTGGTGTCAATAAAGCAGCATGATATTTGGTGTTTAGCCCAGTGATGATGGAAAAAAACTGCACCTCAGCTGGCGTGATCCTTCTTTTACACCATGAACAGAAGTGTTGTCATTGCTCATGAGTGCCAAACAGACAGGTGGCCAAAAAGTTATTTACTACCACCCATGACATGAATGTAAATCATTAAAAGCTCTTGTATATGGTAATGTCTCAAAT
The DNA here is from genome assembly GCA_013397725.1 of Rhagologus leucostigma. NCBI lineage: Eukaryota > Metazoa > Chordata > Aves > Passeriformes > Rhagologus > Rhagologus leucostigma. The sequence goes on along the minus strand of VZTD01002387.1, from coordinate 2,009,811 downwards.
TAAAGAAATTATATTGTCTGAGACTCACTCCAGCATCTTTCTTTCATGCTGTAAATGTTCAGGTTACCACACGCCTGCCTTCTCTCTTCTGTCTCTTCACACTTCTTCCTTACATACCCAGCCACCTAATATCTTTTAATATATTACACCAAAATTAAGATCCTAAGCACATGCTATACACAAGTAAGACCCCTGAAATACTGGCATACCATAGAGATTACTCCAAAAGGGAAAGGTATTTATTTTCTCAGGGCTTCCTGTATTCACAAATGTTTGAATATAATTCTTTTTTTTTGTTAGATTTATTGTCTTATTTAATGATTAACAAATAAATTTTTTATTTCAGTGACAAGGAGAATTAAAAAGTACTCTGATGCCGCAGCTGAGGTATTTAATAATGTATGAGTGTTTTGTAGTCTAATGCTTCTAACTTGACTCTTATAATGGTTTCAGGCTTTGCTTTCTTTAGTCTTCATGTCTTCTATACTCATAAAGTGGTGAACATCCTTTGCTGAGTATTTTCTTTACCAAGCAATGTCTTCAGATGGTGTTCAGTAAAAGCATGCTGTCTTGTTTAGTGATTATATCCTTCAAGGGGAAAAAAAAAAAGGAAAAAGAAAGAGATTGTATACTTGGGATTTTTTTTTCATTTTTCATTGTTCTTTATTTCTCATTCTTTGGATTCCAGATAAATAAACAAAGATATATTGGGTGCTGAAAGGTAACCTAGATTTTTTCTGACTGGAGGTTAAAAGCAGTGTCCAGAACATGAATGAATCTTTTTCTTTTATTTCTGTTTTTCTTTTTTCTTTTTTTTTTTTTTTAATATGCTTTTAATGATGTATCATTCTCTTTCTTGGTACTTTTCTTCCTAATTTGAAAACAGCTGTGTACTTTCAGGCCCATTCCATATTATCCTAGAACCCATGAATTGGTGGATGATGCTTTTACAAATAACCAGCAGTGCAGATTTAAAACTTCAGTGTCCAGTGAGGCACGCACCTTGCAGCTCAGCAAGCCGACCAACTGAATACTGAGCAAGTTTAACAACAAAGCCTCTTTCTGTAGCCACTGAACTTTTAAATTTTGTTTATTGCTCATAAATTTTTAAAGTGGCAAACAAGTATTTTAGTAGTTCATTACCCATTGACTTTAATGGGAATAGCATAGCCAAAATTCATTGCATAGATTAAAAGCATAGCTCTTCTTGGAAGGTATTGTATGGCAAATAATTCAACAAAATTCAGATTGCATACAACAAAATTCTACATAATTAAAAATAAGTAGAAAAATTGTAGATAATATTGAGAAAACAAGAAACTAATATGATGAGAGAACAAAAAAAATTTAAAAATGCATTTTCATTCTGTGAAAAATATTATTCCCCTGACTCCAGCAGACCTAGGACAAATTAAAGGACATGACCCATAGATTTATATGTCTGAAGACCTTTCTTATACACTAAAATTATGCCTTTGTAAATGTTTAATGGGTTTATTAGGTAGGTCTATTTTCTAACTTTTTAAAGTTAGGTTCATTAATTTTTTGAATAATAAGGTACATGTGTATAACTGACTTTTGTATTAATGTCTGGTCCCTTATTTTTCAGCCAACCCAGGATTATACCTTATAAAATAAGCAACATTAACAAGCATAACAAGTACTTGCATATGCAGTACTGTTAGTGGTCTATCCAACACCATTAGTGTTCATGATAAATTCCTTTTTAACTTTGTAAATATATGTTTGTGAAATTTGCATCTGCCCTATACTGGTTATTACATTTCATGCCTTTTTTGCATTATTGTAAATTTTCTTCCTTTTACATTTTTTCTCCCTTTTTGGGTAATTTACTCATAGACATGAAATATTACAAATTATTCTTTTATGGTCTTCAGAGCATAAACATTTGTAGAGCACAAAAAAGTGTGGAAGTGTGCATGTTAAATACCAAAAATACAAAAAATCTCAAGTATTATTTTAACGATATCGGAAAACTCTTTGCTCAGGCAAGTGTTCCTGTTTCTTATGATCATATCCACATTTACCTGAACTGGCAAACCCTAGGAGCCTAAAAGCTAAGAAGACCTGGCTTTACGTGTAACTGCATTGTCTTTTTAGGTAAACTGAGTTCAGAATAAATTCATTCTGCCTACAGTTTCTCTCTGTTTTTTCATCAGGAAGGATTTAGATGGTCTCTGTCTCCCGACACCATCTATGTTACACTATCACAAGGACAATTGGCACAGGCAAGCTGCCAAATCAGAAAGGGAGCAGTGGGACACATCTGCAGTACGTGGGGGAAATCTGTAATAATATAATTAAAGCAACAAAAAATTGGCTGGTCAAATATAAATGTCTACTTCAGGCTGAGATTAATTGCTCTCTGAAGTCCACTGGCTGTACCGAGGAGTTGAAACCGGCTAACAGGACAAGCCCAGACAAGTGTTGAGACCCTGGAGAGTCAGGTCAGTGCAAGGTCTACAATCTTCCACTACTAATGGCCAAATTATATTTACCAGGATGTAACAATATTTATGTCCTTAGCTACAAAAAACATTAAATCTGAGATGTGAGCAGTGACCAAGTCAGCAGGAGCTTTTGAATTATGGATTACTCTTTAAGCTATCTACTATTAATCCAAGTTGATTTGAAAACATGGTCAGTGCTGGAGATTCCAATCTGGGTGGCAGTTTAAAATTTGGTCACTCCAATGACCTCGTAGTGAACATAAAACGTGATGTGTCCACCATCAGAATGTAATGACGACATATTTGCTGTAATTTTAAAAACTTTATCTTTTTTGTAAACCCTTACATAACTCAATAATTTTTGTTTGGTTTTTTTTGTTTTACTATGTATGTGTACATCATTTCACTAAGATGACATCTTTTCAGCATAATTCAAAATAGCAGCATTATTTAGAATTAATTGTTCTTTGGCCCCTCTGTATGCTGAAGTTTAATACACATTTCATTATGAGGCCTAATATAGCTATTATTAGCAAAGAAAAAATTGATAAATATCAGTAGTTTCCATTCTTAAAAATATTGATTGCTTGTTATGTATCCAATTAACTTTGTTTTCAGAGTATTACTCAGTAACATAAATTGCTAGCTCCTCTTGAAAGTTATTCTTGGCTGATTTTGTTAAAATTTCAATACCTGTCCTTGCAGATCACAAGGCAAATTAAAATCACCAAGACATTCGACATATCACTTAATCCAACCCAAAAATAAATGCTATAGATAGAAACATGAAGCTTTTCTTCCGTGACAATGTGAGACCTTAAATAGACTGGATTATAATAATATTCCAGTCCATTTTTAAACTTTCATCATGGGATCATCAAGAGGAAGAATTTGAAATATTTTAGACATAAGGGTGGCAGATACATACTGTTGTATATTTTTGATGAAAATTAGCACTTCTTAAAGCCTGTATTCATTTTTCTGCTGATAGGAAATGAATGAGCTGCTTGTTTGCCCCTTTAACACAAACAAAAAAAGGTAACATATACGTGCTACATTCTGTCATCTTGGAGTTTTGCAGTTGTGCCTTCCTTTTGTCTTTGAATGTCCTTTCTTAACTGGCAGATAATTTAAATATTATTGAGTGTATTTTTCAGAACTATTTGTTTATTGGAGAGATCTATGATCATTTGTTACTTCTGGAAGGGGCAGTGTGTGTGTGGGAATATCCACATGTTTACAGATTCAGGTGTGCATTTTTTTGTTTGTTTTTCAAATACAACATCTAGAATTAATTACCTGGAGTCATAATACATATGTTTATGATTATTAAATATTCCTGCTGCAATTTCCCCTTATATCTTACCTTTTTACTTTTAATTCAAATCTAATGTAATTTTAAGTTATTTATTTAACTTTTCAATAGAATACCAGTAAGGAACATATTTTCAGCCTAAAATAATAAATGCAGCATATGTTTTCATATTATCTATCTTGTATAGCCATATAATATCCATAAAAAGAGGAACAGGGAAAGAAAGGGAGAGATCAAGCAGGTTGTGCATTTTTCTACAGCAGAATCCACTTCCCACTTTTTGTTTTCTTACTAAGTTGCTGTAATTACATATTTCTTTTATAACAAGAGTTATTTGTTCATGATCTTGGAAGAATATTTAGATCATCATAAAGCCATATGTTCTATGCAACACCCCTTAATTTATTAAGAAATGAGGAAGCAGTTAGTTAGTGTGAATGGCATTTTATGTTATCCACCAGATTCACAAATCTTCAAGTATTTATTTGAAGATTGTGTTTAGAGATGTCATTGTTATTGTTGCATATCAAAGAACTTCAGTAAGGGTAGAAAATATTTAATGTCTCAGTATCCTGCAAATTGCTTGAAAAATTCTACTAATGATACATCTTCTCCTTTGACTTTATGTTCATAGAAAGACTGCCATCCTGATAATGAGCACAGATTAATTAAAGCAATGGACTAAGACTGACTTTTGGCAACAGCTGTGAGAATCTAAATTGTTCTGTGAATACTGCAAAGTACATAAACAAGACACTTCAAGGTGTCAGTGGTCTTAATTAGTACATACAAAACTTATGTATTTGTTGTGATTAAGCAGCCTATTTGTTTTACTATCCTTAAACTAACCTGAAAGCTTTCTTTGTTTCTGTCTTTCTCTTATGCTTTGCAGTTTCTTCGGTATGTGTCTCTGATGCTATCACCCACCAGTAACATCCTATCTAATTTGAAATAGAATATCTTTAAAGTTGTGGATTTCAAGTGAGTTTTCTTAATTTTCTTGCAGACAAGACTGCCAGATGAGTCTTTACTGAGAATTAGAAGCTCTTTTCAGTAGTGGATAATAAAAGATACCCTTCTTTCTCATCCTCATAGTGATAGATCATCACATTTTGGCATTTCCCTGGAATCTTGTTAATATCTGGATTGTGGTAGCAGCACCATAACAGGAAAAAATTTAAGCAAATTCAGAATGTGGGTGTCTCCTTATTTATAAAAGTAAAATAAAATCACCACCATCTTCTCCCAGAACACTGCTTAATGTGATGACTCCTGAAACAGTCATCTCATATCAGCCACCTTCGAAATTAATCTCTGTTGATCTCTAAAGCCTGGCATATCTCATAGAGTATGTCTGTCCTCATAAAGATGACTTGCATTTTTAACTGTTTTCTGTAAGGGCTATAGTGGGGAGATTAAAAAAAAAAAGTGGTACAGCATTTTCTCAACAGGATCAAAACCTTATCTGACCAGACTAAAATGAACCTAAATTGAACACCGTTTCAGTTAATATATAAACGTCTCCAAATTCACTGGAGACGGCCCTCAAGAATGGAAGAGGTGCTGAAACAGAAGATAAGAAAAAAAAAGATATGATATAGGATTAAAACCACAAAAAAAATTATGTATTGAAATTGCCTTAAGAGAAACAGAGAGAGAAAAAATTACATTACTGGCCAGTTGTTAGAGCAGTTACTATTTCCTCAGTGACACTTAGATACTGCAGTGATAGATGCTATTATAAGAACAAGAAACTAGCAAGCTTGATAGAAGAAATTAAAATAATATATGATCTGTCTTCAGTGGCAACAGGATTAGATCTTGAGTCAGTAGGTGTCTGATTAGAATTTTTTTAAGAGCTTGCTGTTTAAAATTTATGTATTAATTTATGTTAATTGCTTTTTGCACCGTTTTGTTATTTACTGATGATTGTGAATAAGGTTAGGACATTAAAATTTGTTATTAAGGGTCAGTTCATGGTCATTTTGCAGAAAAAAACCCTGAGACCACTTTTAGATTTTGATTCCGAACAGAATGCAACATTATCAAGATAATGAGAGTGAAATGTAGTGCACTTAATTTGGCAGTAAGACGATCCAGGCCACCTAAAGAAAGTTTCTAATTTTTCAATAAAGCCAATACAGAGCTACAAGCATATTTTAAACCAGCAACGTGAAATCCAGAACATCTTATTCAGCTGCTTACATCTTTTCATTATACGTATCTGAAGACCTGGACACCAGTGGATGACAATCTAGTCTTTCTTAATGTAGGTTAGTTGTCCTTCAGATGACTACAGGGCTAGACAGACCTCGACACACATTCTGTTGCAGATGGGATTACATGGACTGGTTCCCACTTTGGTTTTACAGTTCAGTGGCTACGACACTAACCTAAAACGAGGGAAAAGACAACCCAGACAATCTACTCAGTTGATATTTAATTATGTTTTTAATGTGTCATACTTCAAATAGAGACAATTCAATACTTCAATGAGAGACAATTACTACAGAGCACACAGTAAAATGCTTAATGGCTAACACATTCAAATGAGGATTAATATTTTTCCCAGTAAATGACTCCAGAAAGAGAAAGGTTTAAACTGTTACATGTTCCCAAAGATAGTAAATAATTACAAAGAATTTGTCTAGCTTTATTGCATTGCATGAAAACAACTTCTAATTTAAAACTGAGGCAGGCACTGATCACTTCTCTCTGATGACCAGCAATAGCATGCAAGGGAACAGCATGATGCTGTGTCAGGAGTGGTTAAGGCTGGATATTAGGAAAATATTCTTCATCCAGAGGAAGGTCGGGCACTGGTTGGGCTCACCAGGAAAGAGGGGAGTGGGAAGTGTCAAGCTTGACAAAGTTCAAGAAGCGTTTGAATAATGCTCTCAGGCACATGGTGTGACTCTTGAGGATGGTCCTATCCAGGGCCAGGAGTTGGACTGGATGATCCTTCTAGGTCCCTTCCAGTTAAGGATATTCTATGATTTTAAATTTTTGCTGAAGAGGTGATTGTTGAAAGAGTCATGCTTATCTGCTAAGACAGGTGGAGTGTAGTAAAGAACTATTTTGAGCATTTTTTTTCTAGTAAAATAGTTACAATAATGTTATGATAATGCAGTCCAACATAGTGGTATTTTTTATGGGAGCCAAAGCTTGTTAGAATAATACTTCCCCTTGAAAAGGGTCTCGCAGGTGATGGCCTCTGATCAGAGCTTTGGACATGGTTCTGGGAGTACCTGTTGACAGAAGCAAGATTGTGCTCAGCAATTAAGCTAACATTGGCTGAGTACAGTGGATTATCAGTGCTTGAACTTCCACCATGACTTTCTCAAAAGTATAGATGTAGGCAGTAGATTTTATAATGAGTTTGCAGAGATCAAGCTTTGAGTGATATTGAATAGTGATGAATTTAAAACATTTTTGAGAAAGGAATTGGTGCTCTGTAACCAGAAATGCAGCTACATATCATAAAACATGTTCTGGTGCTTATACACGTCATCTATGTACAAAATCCCCCAGTAACGCCAAGCTTTCTGCCATAACTTATCTATGTCTCACATGCCACCTACTTTTTTTTTTTATTTGATTTAATAAGTTTAATTGGTTAATCTCCATATTGGAATCGCCTTTGCATTTGGGAATTCATAGGCTGTCTGAAATGAGCAGGTGTGGCCCCTAATTTAGGAATCTTCACTAGGAATAATTATTAGGCAGAAAGAATGCAGGTTTCTATCTTACAGGTGTCCTTCCATACCAGGCAGTTCAACAAGAATCACTGCCAAAAGGTAGTGACTGAGGCATCCTCCAAGCTGCCATTGCCTCAAGAAAAGTTAAACTAAGGGTTATGAATTATGACTTTGTTCCCTTGCACCCACCTCTTTCACTAGCATGATTGGAAATTCTGAGGATAGAATGAAAAATCTAGCTTGTTGAAAATAGATTAGAGGGAAAAGGTCTCCAGTGATCAACAGTTTTAAGGTGACTTGAAACCTACACAGCCTCTTTGAAATCAAACCTGTACAACCTTGTACCTTGTGCCTTTGCTGTGTACTTGTATGACTGTAGCAGGGCACAAATTAAACAGTATTCAGAAATGGATTTTCAATTAATTGGAAGGAGTATGAGATCAAAACTTTATAAATGCAAACAGCCAAAGACATAATTACAAATATTTAGCTTTTTTAAAAAATACATTAAATTTTTGAAATATTTCTCTAGTAAACTATTTTTACATTGCGAGTCATAACAGATTCAGAGTGATAAGACAGATGGAATCACTGACTCAAGCAGTTCATTTAACACACAATTTGGAGAATAAAAGGACTGTTTAAAGTGGCAAAGCATTTTTTTTATTTTTGCCACAGAGAAGTAAACACTGCCTTTGGAGCCATCCATAGCATTCCTATGATAGCTTTCACATCTCTGTTGTATCAATGGCAAAATGCAGTGAGAAGAATCTTTAAAATAAACCATATTTACTTCCAGACTGCAATAAACTAGTTTCCTAAGAGAAAGAAAGCAAAGAAGTAGGTCTGTAACTCACTCTTATAAATCCTGCAACTTGTACTGTGATATGTGGATTATATTAAGAAGCTCAGATGCAATTGGTTTTACAGTGTCAGCTGTCTAAATTGTAGACAAATATGTTTATAAACAGGATTATTGGCTCACTATATCACCCAGTAATTTGAGGTTTTTCCCCATTTGGACTCAGTTTAACACTATTTCTTCCATTAAGACTGCTCCAGTCTTTCCCCTTACATATGTTTTTTCTCTTTATTGGGATAACACATTTTTCAGACAGATGTGAAATTTCTCCTTGAAGCACAACTTCTTTATAAATAAAGAAAGAGAAAGAAAAGGGGGAGGAGGGTGTAGAAGGAGAATAGGGGAAATGCAACCCTGCTAGCATTCAGATTTTTTTATTTCTGTAGACACTGAATAGTTGGCCTATCATTTTTTGCTGAATATGTTACAAGATAATAGTTATTCTTAAGAATGACTTTCTTCTTGTCTTGGACTCCTGGGGTTGTACAAATAAGGTTCCAATCAGCTAAATTTTCCTGCTTTAAGTACAATTTTGTCATGGTATTGAGCCAGCAATCTATTCAAGATGGTCTGTAGTTTTGGCATGGGGCTTTAAATAAGTACAGAATTGATATGCTACCTTACATGTATTATAAAAAAACACAGACTCTCAGAAAGGAAATCAATGGCCATTACATTTAAGTAGGTACATAGCAAAGCCTACATTCTGCATTGGCACAGACAGATTGTTCTGTTCTTCTCATATGGCTGGCAACTTGAACATAAGAAACTGCAAATAACAAAGCTCTCAATAAACTGCAAATCTGAAATGCCCACCAACTGCATCAGAACCATAGAAGCTTATAACAAATACATTTGAACTTTCTAGCTCCCATCTATAATTCCCACATATTACTGACATTTGCTAACTGAATTATGGGATCTGAGTAACCAGATTCCTAATTGTACAGCTATCTGCTATGACTAACCAAGTTGAATACCAGATTATTTGCCCTAATTTGTCTGTCAAATGACACAGCTTAATTGCTACCTAAAATTCATCGTATTCCATTGTTAATTTTCCTCTTTCAAAGATCATGTAACACATTCCAGCATCATTAAAGAGCTTAGACTCTTATGCACTTGCAAAAACTGCCAACCTAATTTTGAGAATGAATGCAAAATATTTTGGGGAGGGAAAAAAAAAAAGAGAATAGAGTAATTTCCTTTAAAATACATAAAAATTCTAGGATCATTTACCTAGAAACATGGGAATAGTCTTAATTGCCAAGTAACAAAAAAGAATGTTTTAAAGTGTGGGGGATTATTATTTTCTGCCACCAGTGCTTTTCCAGTGCTTTTCTAGAGTAAAGGTTTGTAATGAGAAGTAAAATTAAAACCTTCAGAATTCATCTGTTCATGGATTATCAGACCAGAAAGGATCACTAAAATATCTAGTGTAACTTTCTGTATGATATAAGATTCCATGCAGTTACTTTTAATTTGAACCCCGTAACTTGTGCTTGTCTACAGTCTAGTTTTCAGAAGTTTGTCTTGGAGAATGCAGTTACAAATCTTATCTCAGAATGGAAAGTTCTTATTAGAGGCTGTACTTGCAAAGAATTTTGAATGGCTGCTTGAAGTCTCCATCTCAATAATTGAAAATCTTTTATTCTGAATGTCTTTTTATGCAATAAATCAATGTTAGAACAAGAAATCACCGCTTCCTACTAAGGAATCTCTAAGAAATGCACAGCACTCTGGTAACCAGATTTAAATAAACAGAAACTTACATTATCTCTACTTACACTACAAATAAATTTACTGCTTAAAAACATGCGGTTTTGCAGTTTCTATGGGACAAGTTTTTGTTGGTTTTCTTTTTTGAGTACATTGACTAATTATATCAATGTTTCAATTGAGCAAGCTAATTTAGTTGTAGTTTAAACACATAAAGGTCTTTAACATATACTTCAGGTTTTTTGTTCAATACTAGTCATATCTGAATATACTAGATAAATTCCGCTGTATTTGAGAAGTTGCAACTGTTTTAAGAACAAGCACAAGACTTTCTTTAAATTGAAATGGTTATCTTTTTAAAGTTATCTTTTTAAAATTGCATTTTTTGAGGGAAGTTAATTTAAAAAGTCAACAATCTGTAAATCAGATATAAAAATTGTAATCCACAGACGAATCTAATAGCTTTTTACTATAAGGGATAAATTTCAAGAACAGTACTGAAAACACTAAAAAAAAAATTAATTTGATTACTTGGGCTTAAATTCCTTCATCAGTTTATGATTAGTCATCCAAAGATGGCTGGAGTCTCTCTTAAAGTTCTGTTTCTTCAAAGGTAAAAGTCAGACTGCCATTATCCATAATAATAAAATTTTAATCCAATATATTAATCGTTTCAGGACAAGAGTAATTCTTTTTAAGTTTCTAGTGGTTATGATGTTGTGACAACAATTTGCCAAACCTTGGAAGATCTAAACTCTGTCCTCATTCTGGCCTTGAACACATGCTGTCTTTTAAACAGAAACTGAATTCTAAATTGATCTTATTGACTCATCATTTGACATGGACTTCAGCTTGGTTGTGTGCTTTAACCACGTTTGTTTAAAATTCTCACATCTTTTAAATATGTGTCGAGTAGTGACACTGACTGTAGTGAAGTATTTTCATCCCTTACGTAAACTGTATAGGGATACACCACAGGGATCTACTTTTATTATTAAAGCACATACAGTTTTTACCTCTATATGTCACATAAACCTTGAAATATACTGAAGTTATATTGAATAAAGTGAGAACTTATACTATTCATCTTTCAAGCATCTCTTTCTCTTCTTTTTAGATGAAAGTCCTATTAAAACCTCAGCACAACCTGTTGGAGCAACACTTACAGAATGGTATGGGAAGTTCTGTTAATGAGTTCTTGCTGATCACCTCAAGAGGAAACAGGTGAAATTGAAAGAGTTTTTCACTCTATTTTGCATGCTGCTGTTGGAACTCTCTGATAGTCGACATGCTAGTTCAAAACATTTTCTTCTGGCTTTCCTGGACCGCAGGGGTTCTATTTCAGATGGTATCTAGAAAATAGATGAGCTGTTTAAAACTGTAGAATGAACAATTCCATAACACTCTGAAACAGGCACAGGGTTAGAAAAAAAGAATTCAGGAAGCAGATTGTGGAGAATGGCCTCCATGTACTTTAGGTGACATATAATTCTCAAAAGATTGGATATCTAAAGAATCTTTTAGATCTGTTTTGCTAGTTCTTATCTAAAATAGATCATCGGTACTATTTTTCAGTAATAATGTAACTCTGGAATAAAAATTGAGATCTTAGTCTTAACACTTAAATAATAATTAAAGAACATGGAGTTTTTAGTGTACTGCACTTTTTAGGTCACAGGAAAAAGTAAAAAAAAGGTCTGATTTAAGGAAAATGCTAAGGGTCCTGAAAACTGCTGTGTGCCAGCTGCAGAGCTAGAAATTTTCCATTGCACCAAAGATGTGCTTCTCCAGATAATGGGAAGAATGTCTACAGAGACTACGATAGATAAAAAAATCTGTGGGTGCCTTCCATGTCTTTTTGTTATGAAGAGAGGACGTGTGGAGTGAAAGTACTTTCTATATATGCATACTGGTAAATTTAATGGAAGTTTAGAGAAGAATACCTGTGATTGAAATTTTAAGTGCAAAGACTGAAAAAAGAGTAAGTAAATTTTCCTGTGAAAACTTCCTAGTCATTTAGCATCTGAAAACTAATCTAAGCAGATGGAGCTGTAAATTCTAAGTAGAATGAAGGAACACATGCACAAGTATCTACACAACACTGTTGTCCTAGCTCAGTAGGATGCACTGTTTGCAGTTTCATTTTTTCACAGTTAGGTTTATAATTTTAATTTTATGGTTAATGCTAGTTAAAGAGAACTTTAAATATTACTATTGCTTAAAGGAAAAAGGATGAAAAATGTGTAAGAAGTATTTTGTGACTGATCATGGTAAAATAGTAACAAAGTGCTAGTCTGCAACTTGACTTACTTGGCATAATGTGTTCATGAAAGTGACTGGCACAAACCAGTATGCCTAAGGAGCATTTAAAAATACACTTTGAAATTTATAATTATGAACTCTTCATTCCTTCATTCAGAACAAAATTCTGCTTAAAATATCCATTTTAAAATGTTGTAGGAGAAAATTGGTGTTCATTTTTCTCTCAGGTTTTCAGCAATTTTTTTCTAGTAACACCTCTTACTTGCCTCTCTCTTATGATTATTGACAGCAGGAATTGTTCTACCTTGTTTGGTGTAGAAGAGTTTACAATATGAACTATTTGTGTTTGTTTGCTAACTTGTAATGAACTTACTTCTCAGCAATCCATTCTCTCCCTTCTTAGTTTTACTTTGCTTTCTTCTCCTGGTTCAGTCAATACCTAACTCAGTTTGAACTTAGGGCAGGTTCTTGCTCAAAAAACATACTGAAATCTAGCATGACTGCAATACTATCAACCATAAAACAAGCATACGCTTATGAAAACAATCATGGAACTAAAGAAGCCTCACACTGAATAAATATTTAATCTTTTATTCTCTGCTCTTTTATATCTACATTTGTGATAGGTTGATTCCTGCCAGCAGTTAGGCACCCATACCGCTGCTTGCTCACTCTTGTCTCCTTCAGGATAGGGAAAAAGTGGAACGGAAGAGGCCTCATGGACTGAGAGAGACTGTTCAATAGGTGAAGAAAAAGATAAGTATGCAAGCAAAGAGGTAATTTATTCACTACACCCCACAGGCAGTGGGGGTAGTGAGCCTTCTAACTTGTGGGGCAAAGTAGAAAAAACCAGAAAAAACCCTTGATGTTGTGTAAGTTTTGTTCAGAAACAGCAAAAATATTGATGTGTTATCAACACTGTTCTAGTCACAAATCCAAACCACAACACCATGTAGGCTATGAGAAAGGAAATTAACTCCCTCCCAGCCAGACAGATCTAGTACAATATCTTTTATTTCTTAGATTTCCATTGTGAATAAATCTGTAATCTTTTCTTTAAGCTAGGCAAAGACATATCACAGTAAATTTCATCTGTTTGATGGTAGGATAAGTTTATTATTGAAAGATTGGTTCTACGGTTATAGTTTGAATCACAGAATATAACAAGAATCTGGAAAACTAGCTTTTAAGTCATGAAGTTATAAAAGTTATGTAGTTATTTTCCATCCCACCTGCTTTCCCTTAGTACCTACCCCTAGAGTTACCCCATTCAGTAAGCAATAAATTACTGTCATTACTGTTGTTGTCCTGAAAAATATAAATCCTGCAATTGCTGTCATCTATGTTGGTCTGTCAGTTTGGTCCGATGATGCTTGCAGCATCCTGTAGTAAATATTTTAAAGAAGCATTGAACCAAATACCTCAAAATTTAAAGATATTATCTTAAGTTCTCTGTAAATGAAAACATTTAACTCTAAAGTAGGCTTTTATCAAGCTTATGCAAGTCTCAGCTTCTGTTTCAACTCCTGTCAGATCCATCATTATTTCTATATTTTTCTAAGAAAGAAAGTGGTTAGCAGATGCTGTAAGTGTCCTAAGACTGCTTACTTTGGAGTTGTTTGAGTAGCCCCATCCTCCAGGAAGTTGAGAAATTTTCAGTTTGTTCTACATATTAGTTATATGTACTTATTTCCAAGTCTGAGTTGATCGAGCTTCATGTCACTGTCACTGAAGCTGTACATGAACAAATCCATCACAGACTATTCAGTATTCTGCTTCATCATTATATACAGCTATCAAATAATGAAACCTTATCCTTAAAAAATCCCAGTCTTTTTATATGAGGTTTATAATCCTGCAGGGTTAATATTACCTGTTATAAGAAAATTTATAGGACTAACAAACCCGGGATCCTATTTCATCCCTTGATTGAACTTTTTATCCTCTTATAGAAAGACTATCCTCTTGTATATTGCTTCTGTCCTTACTTCAGCCTGATTTCATCCCATTACCCTTTTAGCCACTTCTCTTTTCCCATCCTTCTTATCTAACAAGTCAGAATGTCCCTTCTGCAGTTCTGAGCTGAGCACAATCTAGCCTTGCTCTCCTTAGCACCTGTGGCCTGCCATAGGGTTCAGATACTATCCTTCCTGCATGTCAGACAGATTTCTCTCAAATTCTTGTAGCCTGTCTGATAGGCTATGCTTGTACTGCTAAGATGGGAGCCAGGGATTCCCTTATCACTTGGAAATTCTTACAAGATAAAACTAGTTGAGCCAAGACTAAGGAGAGAAGAGTTCTAAGCATCCTAAGAACTATCTAGTCAGTGCAAACACTACTGCTTTTCATTAGAAATGGAAATATGTTATTAACCAGGATGCAATTTCATTTGTAAGTCTACTAGAAATGGACAGTGATTTAATCAATTATATGTTTCAAAAGCTTGCTAAAGAAAGTAGGTTCAATTTGATGCACAGTGCATGAAGGCATGATCTTGACAATTTTCCTAGTCAGGTATTAATTTACCTATTTTATAGTTCTAAATACTTGGAGAAAAGTAGTGATGAACTTAGTTACTGAACAAAAATCTGGCACAAATAAAAAATATTAATTTCTACCTTCTGTATCTAAAAGGTGCTATTAGGTCTATTTCAGACCAATGCAGGCCTTGAAGATTTATTTGGAAGCACTGGGAAAAAGCAACATGAATGAGATCTTCAGTCAAATGTTTTAAGAGCAATCCAAAAATACCAAAAGATTAACCTCATTAACAGCAATACAGTATCTCATAGGTAAGCATATTACTGCGTCCCCTGTCATGTGTGGCACAGTGTGAAAGCATCACGAAAATATAGACATTTCCTTTTGGAAGGAAAGTATCTTTGAAATTCCTCAAAGGAAAAGCTGAAATCATCCTGCAGTGTTCTCTGTGAAGTAGTTCCAGACTTTCCACAGAAGATAGGAGCTATAAAGAAGTGTAAGTGCAACACTGCCCTTTTAGCTGGAGTTACTAGATGAGATATCAGATGAAAAGCCACTGCAGTTCCTCAGAAATCCCTGGTCTAAGAATTCAGTGTTGAGAGATTACATTAGTCATAGAAAGTGTAACACTGGCAGATGTATAAAATATTAATGGAAATATCCACTAAGGTGCATCTAAAACCATGTGGTTATAAAGGATGGTGTTGTTGTTAGAAATGCTATTTATTACTATTTAATATTTCAGAGTACTTAGAGATATTACAAAGACTGGTAGATTTAGGATGATACTGTTCCCTAGATAACGGCTTTCCACGATATGTCTTATTTAGTGCATATACAAAACCCCCGAAAGAATAAAATCTATTTATATCTCTCAAAAGACACTTAAATTTAAAGGTAAACTTTCAAAATTTAAACTTTAAAATTTAATTTTTTTCATTAAGTTTAATATCTTTACATTTTAATATCTAAATTGTACAACCTGAAAATGTGCACTTATTTTCTTAGTATTTATTAAAGACTCCTGTATCAGAGAATCAAGTTTTTTTTTTTCAGGTGGCTGTCTAGGATACTGAGACTTACCAATTCATAATACAGCTTGCTTAATTGATGTACAGATGTGCTCATATGTCCAACTGTGTGTCTGTATGTCCCTCTTCAATGTGGCTTGAACCCAAAAATCCTTGACGGTAACATTATATACAAATTTATAAATCTCTGGTAGTGCTTTGATCAGTGCATAGGACTCTTCTTTTTGTTAGTTGCAGGGCTCATGGATCTACTTGTTAAAGCAATACAAGAAAAGGAAATAATTTTTAAATGCAAGATTCCATTCAGTGCTTTATAAATACAGTATGCTCATTATTTCATGAAGCACTGTACAATGAAATTTTCCTATACATCAGTATAGAAACAGTATGTCAAAAATCAATTTGCAAACACACAACATATCAAGAGGGGCAAGGAAAAGAAAAAAGAAAAAAAAGAAATACTGGTATAGATTAAAAATAACATTAGGAAAGCATAAAGTACTTTTTTTTTTTTTAATATATTTTTTCATTGAAAAAATTAGATTGCAATCTGGAATGTAGAATTGCTAAAAATCAATGTGAGAAATGTATGCCATTCATTGATCACACACCAGTTCCATCACTGCATCAGATGAAGGATACAACCCACAGAATTACTAAGTGATACGTTTCCATGCAATCAAATGCTTTAAGCTGTCAGGGAGTTATAATAACAGCAAAAATAAAAATAAAAATAAAAATAAAAATAAAAATAAAAATAAAAATAAAAATAAAAATAAAAATAAAAATAAAAATAATAAATTTGCTTTCTAAAGCCAGCTATTCTGATTCTCATTTGCTTCAGATGAATAGAGAAGGCCATTCATCCACAGCACCCCTAGTTATGAAATCAAGCACAGGCTGGCATACCTATGCTGGATTTTCTACCTAAATTACATGAGTATGAATATGTCAGTTCTTAACATCGCTGTCATGGGACAGCAAGTCATACCTGTACCTGCTGAAAGTGTTGCAGAAAGAACCACTACAGTTTTTATACTTAGGTAAGCCTGGAAGCTGATACTTAGGTAAGCCTATTTGCAGATACTATGGACTTTTTCTTCCAATGTATCATTCTTAGTCCTTAAGAGCAATATAAATAAAATTATCATTAGTATTTTCATTAAAAATAGCACACTTTGGACTGGAAATGGCCTTTAAAGATCTTCTAGTCCAAAGTTTTGCAGTGATCAAAGACATCTTCAACTAGACCAGGTTTCTTAGAACCCCACACAACCTGGCCTAAGAATTCAATGAACACTCCCAGGCAGCACTACTTCTCTGGCCAACCTGTTCCAGTGTCTTACTACCCTCAGATTAAAGAATCTCTTCCTAACATTTCATCTAAACCTTTTCTCTTTCAGTTCAAAACCATTCTTTTTCATCCTATCATTACCTACCCTTGTAAAAAGTCCCTCTCCATCTTTCTTGTAGGTTCCTCTCAGGTACTGGGAGGCCACAATTAGGTTGTGCCAAAGCTTTCTCTTCTTCAGGCTGAACAATCCTAATTCTCTCAGCCTTCCTTCATAGGAGACATGTTCCATCCCTCTAGTCACAGAATATTCTGGGTCGGAAGGATCCCACAAAGATCATTGAGTCCAACTCTTAAGTGAATGGCTTGACTGGTGTTCAAACCTGTGACCTTGACATAATTAGCAGCATGCTGTAACCAGCTGAGCTAATCTCAGGGTCAGTCATCTTGGTGTCCCTCCTCTGGACTAACTACAACAGGTCCATGTCCTTCCTGTGCTGGGGCCCCTGAGCTGGATGCAGCACTGCAGGTGGGGTCTCACCAGAGCAGAGCAGAGGGGCAGAATCCCCTCCCTGGGCCTGCTGGCCACGCTGCTTTGGATGCAGCCCAGGACACATGTGGCTTTCTGGGCTGCGAGTACACGTCTGGGTCCAGTCCCTCATCCAGCAGCACCCCCAAGTCCTTCTTGGCAGGGCTGCTCTCAAACTGTTCATCCCCCAGCCTGTGTTGATACCCGGGTTTGCCTCGACCCAGGTGCAGCACCTCGTGCTTGGTTTTATTAAACAGCATGAGATCCCTCCCCATACATCCACTTCCCAAGCTTATCCAGGTCGCTCTGGGTGACAACTCATCCTTCAGGTGTGTCAACAGGACCACTCAGCTTGGTGTCATCTGCAAACCTGCTGAGGGTGCACTCGATCCCTCTATGCCATTGGTGAAAATATTAAATAACCCTGGTCCCAGTATGGATCAGTCCCTGAGGAATACCACTTGCCACTGAAGGTTTAGTTTATTTTGGTTTAGTGTAAATGAAAGGTTTAGTGTAACTTTGTTCAAGTTTATTCATATTCTTATTTGTTTATTATTGTTACTGTCTTTCTCTTGGTATAGGGTCCTCATTCCCCTCATTTCTACTGCAGTAATTTTCCTTAGAAACTTCAATTGCATGAAAAGAAATAAAAATAGCTTTTGATTCAATATCTTGTACTAAATTATCTGTTATGGGTTCCCTTTGTTTCCTCATTGTCTTGGATTTTTTTTCCCCCCAAGATTTCTTCATTATGCCTGAAGCATGTCTTTGTTTCCAATGTCTGCTATGTAACTCTTAAGTCCCTCGACACAGTAGGACAGGCCTGGGAATCTGATGCTGTATTTACTGCATGAACAACAACTTAATTAAGTCGTGCTTTAGAAATATCATCAGTGCTTTGTTGCTACTATTGCACTTGGGCATGTATCACATTGTTCTGATAAATGTATTGGGAGAATTGCTTTGTAGTTCGTCTTGTTTCTGGAACATTACTGGCTAAGGACCCTGGAACAAATTGTTTCTATTGCACAACTGAGGATTATGCTCTCAGTTCCAAAAATGAGCACAAAAGATTCAGGATGGGGACCAAAATATTTCAAGGCAGTATACAGTCTGAATCAGAACCTGCATCACTTTGACTGCTATCTCATACGAATGACAAAGGAGATTATATTTCTTTTTTTCCTACTTACTTCAATAATACAGAAAACAAAGTATAAAATTCCTTCTTCCATTCCTCTTTACATGCATACCTAGGGAATGCAGGAAAGCAGAGAATAAAATACTTTATTATGCATTCTATGAAACCTGGACCAGCGTTTGCTGTTCTCTTCAAATGCCTTGCACTCTGTGTGGTATATTCACTTGTATTACATAGGTGTAAATGAAACCAGTTGGGCTTGATTCTCCATCAGTCTTCAACAAGCGTAATTGTTTGTGCCTTTGTGAAATAAGTCCAAGGTGAATGTGAACTAGCATAAAAAAGACATTTTCACAATTACTGTCCTCACATAATGTGAACAGACCCCAGTGCTAGGAGGATCAAAGTGTCAGAGCCCTGGAAAAGGAAGGCTAAAACTTCTGTTCAGAGATTACTTAAATTTCATAAAAGTTATAGTGCAATAATGTAATAATTATATGGAAAATTTGTGGATGTTGGAAATGAGGATGAACAAAAACATGTTGTTCCTAATGCTGTAACAATTGCTAACAGTGTAGGTATTAATAAAAGGTTTCATGAAGTAGAGTTTAGACTAGATGTTGCCTTCAGAATTAATTTTACACAGCTCATATCTCTTCATATAAAATTAAATAAATTATTTTAAAAGTTTGCTTAAAATTGCTGGTCTGAAGTCTTGTTATCCATTTGCTGGTTCTTTACATGTTACTGTTTTAGTTGGAATATTAGGCTCACAGAATCACAGAATCACACAATGTTTTGAGTTGGAAGGGACCTTTTGAGATCATCTAGTCCTAGCCCCCTGCCATAAGCAGGGACATCTTTCACTGGACCAGTTTTCTCAAAGTCCCACCCAAGCTGTCCTCAAATCTGGTCCGTGACAGGGCATTCGCAACTTCCCTGGGCAACCTGCTCCAGTGTGTCCACACACTCATCGTAAAAAGTTTCTTCCTTTTATCCAATCTAAAGCTACCTGCTTTCAGTTTGAAATCATTATCTTGTCATAGATATAGACATCAGTATAAAGTCTCTCTGTATCTTTTCCATAAACCCCTATGTATTTTTTTTCCTTCTATTTCTGAAAACCCAGAATGTACTCTGAACAAAACAGGCACATAAAAACTTATATAATGAGCAGCTGGGTGCAAAACAAAAAAACAGGGTCCTTCAGTGCGCCTGTCTGGCTGAGCTATGCACCTGATCTCTGCAGTCTGTCCTGCTTTATTACAGTCTTTCTTAATGACTTCTGAATAATCTCACTCTCTATCCTATGTGTGCCAGTGCTTCAAGGACTCAGTGTCAGCTACTGGGGAAACTGGCATGAGGGGAATGTGTGCCAGCTGCTGGACTCAGACTAGGGTTGTGAGCACCCCTGGCCCTTGATGTCTTCTCCTGGAGCTAGTGAGGTCTTGGTGTCAGCTACAGGAGCCAGCAGCATCTTTAATCTCCAGCCACTGGGTCAGAGATTGTGCCAGTGCTTGGGGAAATCACAGATGTGTGTGTTTCTGGAGCTGGGGAATGTGATGTGTGTGCTGCACTAGTGACCTTCTAGCTCTGCCAGCCGAAGAAGAGGAGGAGATATGGCCACCTGGGCCTGTGTCTGGTGTGACTCCCGAATGTGGGGGCTGCTGAGGGTAGCGCTTTGTTTGTGGACATCCGTGTAGCGAAAGCTGTAGCTGTGTCCTTGTCCTCTCTGTGTGTCCATGTCTCCATGTGTGTATATCTGTGGTGGTGCATACGCTGCCCCCATGCTTTGGACCATTCTACGATTTCAGAAATTCCCGTTAGCCATTGGCCTGTGTGCAATGAGTTGGGCAGTGAAGTGCCCTTTGACAGTACCAGGAACTGTTGTGTGGCTAAAGTGAGGCCGGAATTGCCACACTGCTCCCTGACCAAGGAGGGGAACAAGAAATCATTCATCCCCCAAAAGCCTTGGAAGATTACTTATCTGAATTGTAGTCCAAGTGGAATGGTACCATTGCTACCGGACTTTTGAAAAATTCCAGTAGTTACTTACTAGGATTTTTGTCAGAACAGAAATTGACTGATGTCTAAAGCCAACCAGCTTGAGACCCTATAAATGGTGGTCCTGAGTGAGGTCCTTTGAGGTCTCCTGGACAGTAGCAGGCTGTGTGCATCACCTCCCTCTGAGTGGTATACTTTTCAGAACTGGCAAATTCTAAGGTTTGCAAAATTTGGGGCACTATCACTGAAAGCTAACAATGTGGCCTGGGCTGATACACCCACTCCTTGGGGCTCAACCCCACTCACTGAGAAATGCCAAGACATTAAATGTATTTCACTGAACTTGATGGGAATTTTTAACAGGTATACATTTGTACTTTTATGTATATTCATCATTGTGTGTGTGCAGTGAATTAAACACCCTATAGCATATATAGTATGAATGTTGCCCTCTTCGATCTATAATTAAGTCACTGTTGTAATTGCATTAAATCCTATGGAATCACTTTGTAAATGTTAAATTAGTCAACAATTAATACAGCCAGATGGAAGGGTCTTCTTACGTAACCATGTTTTTATCAGGAAATCAGAGTTATACTTTCTTTGCTCATTTTTCTCCACAATTTCTTCTTGCCAGTGCTTCAACCTCAGCAGCAGAGACAGAGAAATGTTTTCTCAAGACTGTTTGTGAATTTACATTCAGTACAAGTACTTGAGGAACAAGATCTGCAATCAGCTTCAAGGTAAAGATGTTGAGGAGGGCCTCAAACCTTTCTCACATTGTCAGAAACTGCTAAGACCACTACAAAAAGTACTACTTAGTTAGGAGACTAACTACAAGAAGATGATTTTTTCCTCTCCACAGATCCTACATTTCTTCCTATGCTGATGATCTACATTCTGTAAAAACTATATTATTTCTCTGTTAACTGTGCAAAAGGATAGATGAGATTGCTGTGCACAGAATATTTAGCTGGTGTGTAGGAAACCGAGGGGTTAAAACTTCCACAGGCAATGATGGATTTGACCTAAACCGTTGGAGAGAACTCGGGTTGATGTGATGACAAGATATATGGATTCCAAGCAAGATTTATTTATGCTTTTGTAGCTATAAATAAGAAAGTGTATTGAGTGATTTGGTGGAGGGTTTTAAGTATAGTGATGTGATCTTACAGGTTAAGTTAAGAATTTGGATGTTATAATAGAAGTATATGGGTGTATGTGACTTAGCAGATAATTGGTAGAAAATAGATGCATTGCAGTAAAAGTGACCAAAAGTGATAGGTTATCAAGTCAAAACAAAGTTTTGTGTTAATTACTTATTGGACCAGAAAGTTATAAATTGTCGTGTAACCCTGAAACTCGTGACTATCTTCCATTATGGCGATTTGTTACTAAGTTCCACGGAATCTGAGACTGATACCTTGTTTGTTATTTTAAGTAATAAATCATGTATAACCATGATTGTCCCATCTCTTTAATGAAAGGTCCGACCAGAAAGAAGTACAGAAACAGCGAACACCTTACACTGGTGAAAATCTGACGAGTGATGACAACAATAACCCTAAAGTTCCCACTCTTTAGTATCTAAAGATAGCTGCTATGCATTTCAATAAGTAGAGTTTTCTAGGTGTGATAGCTCCATAGGATCCATATAAAAAGGCTAAAAGACTTGGATAATCATGTCATTTGTCCAGTGTCTCAATAGGTAAACGTACATTAGTCCTATTACTACAGAATAATTTAAACTCTGCCTCAGGTAGCATTTGTGTTACCAGACAAAGAGTTAATAATTGAAATCCTGGGGGATTTTATGTCTTGAAGATCACCATGTCAGACAGACATTTCAATATATTACGAATATGTTGCATCCATTCTTTGATAGTAGCCATTATTCCTCAAGGTGTAACATTTGTATTTAAGGTTGACTGTCACTAGACTATTTTTCAAACCGACTCTTAACAGAAAGACTGTGTTGGGGGAACTTGGGGCTCATGCAAATTATATTTCCTTAATGATTTCTGCAATTGTTTCCCTGAGAGGCTTAAATATTCTACAGCCTGTCACCATAATAGCAATACCTAGCCACCATACCTATATAAGCAGAACCCATGTGTAGAGAATGGTATGCCAAAAAGGAATTTTTTATATTAACAAACTTGGACAGTTTCCCTTTGTAATATTAGTTAAACCAACAAAATATATGGCTTTAACAGCTCAGACATTTTGCTCCAAAATGCCTGTACTGGCAAAATTATACGGTGTAGTCCAGGTTTGAATTTACTATACAGAATATGATACAAATGTTTTCTACTAAAGACATGATATAAAATACTAAAGTATTTAAACCATGTAATGCTAAATGATGTTATTTTTACCTTTACCTCAAGAGATTTTTTTTGCTGTAGAAACTTCCATAATATCCTTAAGAACAGCTTAATTCTTCCATGACTTGGATTTATTTCATGTAATGTCTACACCGTAGAAGTCTCTGTGAGTGCTGGTATCTCTGCCATCCTCTTTTACTTAATGAAGGAAAATAGCCATGTATTGCATTATGTTTTATTTGGTTCAGACCTCTAAATCAGGTACGCAATCTGAGAGTACCTATTTCTCTTTACTGACTATGATGGAGATTAACTCCACAGAGTAATTTATAATGGAGTATAAATGCTTGTGTTTTATTCTATGAAGTACCTACCTTGTAACAAACATTATATGCACCTATTTTGTATTTACAATGTCAGCTCTGTAGAGAATCAGCAATTGTCTCAATACGTGGCAAATTACAACAAATATTTTTAGGCACCATAGGTAATAATAATATAGCGATAAATAGCACTAATACTAAAATAAATAGGCATGGAAAAGCATTCCCTCCCATAATATATAGTAGAGTGAAGTGTCTAGGAAAAAATAAGCCTACATATATTAAGATAACAAGCTGTCTGAAGTTCTCATTGAAATGAGTACATAAGGTTGTTAGATGGATTTATAAAAACTGATAAATGACACACTAGAGTTAAAAAAAAAAAAGTGGACCAATCCTGTTGATCATGGGGCTGAAAAACCACTTGTTAGGATGTTCTGTCAAAAAATTCTATTTCTGTAACATTATGTCTATATTTCTTTAAGAGAGTGAATTTTATGTCAACAAGCCTATAGAGCATTTCTGTGAATCAACAGACTCTAAAAAGAAATGCAGTTTTGAAAACTGTGTCATTGTTTTGTCTTTCAGACTGATCATCATTTCAGTTTTATAGTTGGCCTAAAGCATGAAAATAATCTTTCAAATTGGAGAATTGCACCCTTTTAAGCAATGTTAGGTAACTATTTTCTGGAATTTCTTATGACCTACGTGGTCATGTTAGAGGTTTATGTTTCTTTGAAGCACAAAACCAGACTTTTCTTAGCTTTGTTTCATACTATGCAAACAATAGATACACATTTCACATTTTTCATCATTAGCACTTCTATTCATTTCACAGGTACTTTAATAGCAATAGATTAAAATATTGCAGTATCAACACTTACAAAGTTATGTTCCAATAAAAAAAATGAGGTGATTATACAATATTAACAGCCACTTTGCAGAAGCAATGTTTTTTATTTATACATCCAGTTTGAAGGATGATTCTAAATATTTTACTCATATTGTTATTAAGATTTACCAGAAAACATAACCCCTATTAATTGTGGTACTACCCTTATGAAGGTAATTTCTCCTTTGTACACCTCCTGATTTGTGGACCCTGAAAAATTTTCATCTCTTGCCTATAATGTAGTGCTATTAGCACCGTAGGGTATTTTGAAGCATTAGTTGTTACAACACACTGTAGCAATTACTGGTATTATGTGATTCTTTTTTTTTCATATTTTTTTCTTTTAAGCTGTCTGGACAGATCTCATGGATGTATTCAAACATACACCAGGGAATGTCTGCAAAGCTTTTATGGTGTGCTTTAAGCAGCTACACAATTTTTGGTTTTGAGAGAGAGCTTTGCCCTGAAGGAGAAATCCTTTAGAGCTAAGAAAAAAGGGAACACAAGGACTCAGAAAAAAAAAAAAGTTTCACAAAGATGGAGAATGATTAGTACAAAGGAAAGAGGAGGAGACATCTGTTGATTAAATGATTTTTAGAGATAATTAAGTGCATTCATCCAGAAATAACAAACATTACACATCATTTGCAGGCACACATGACTTTCTTGAAAACAAGAGAGAATTAAACAGAACCTAAAAAAATAATCAGCAGCTTGGGGCAGTCAAAACTGTGTCACTGACATGACCTTCCAGATTTTGTACAAGCTTTAATGAAATAGCGGTAGCAGCCAGGTGCTGAATGCTAGATTAATAGGGTATAAACATAGACATAGGAAGTTGAAATGAAGCAATCCTTTACAAAAGTATTGATCAAATTTTCTTTTTATAAATAATCAATTAATATTCATCAATAATACTACATAGTTTCATTTATTTCATGTGATTCTCACCTCAAAAATCTCACATCTGTTTTTCAAAACGTTAGGTACATTTATAAATAATTTATCCTGCTGAGAAGCTTCTGATACTTTGTCAAATATGACAGATATATGAAGAAGAATTCAAGGACAAAATGCACTGTAATTCAGAGGACTGATGTTCTGTGAACTCCAGAGTTAGGGCTAGTATTTATCTTAAAGAGCAAAGAATAAACAGAAAGACATGTTAATGTGACATTTATGCCACCTTAATAATTTCTATTTGGAGTATTAGTGATTAGTACCATATTTGATATCTTTTTCACACTGTGACAACACTTAAATTGACAAAAATTGTTAGTTCTTTCTTCAAGGGAAAGTACTTCTGGTCAGACTGGTCTCTGGGAGTCCATGTTTCTGGGTTAGCACTTGGAACTTAATTCCCAGGGACCTGAGATATTTGAAATAGTTACTGTTTTCACCATGTAGAAAAAAGCGCACAAGAGAAATTTTCACCTTTGCTTTTCATTCCTGTCCCTCTGTACATGTATTTATGCTTCTGTGAGTCTTTGACTCTGGGCTTCATCTTCTCTTCTTGTTGATTGCACAGAGAGCACCAATAAAGAACTGGATACATGCACACATGCATGAAACCAACAAACCCATTTATACATTTATATGTAGCTAAGATTTAATCTCTATACCTTATACATTTTCTGTATGCAAAGCTAGTTTGGGATCAGGTTCTATGAAGTAAGACATTGTTATGTTTTAAATAGAATATATCCATGGATGTGTTTGACAAAGATACACCCTTGGGGGATGAGTTTGACCCTAGCCAAGTAGTTACTGACTTTTCCCAACCTGTGCTTTATGAGAAAAATGTGATGAGTTGACCTCTGCTGGCTGCCAGGTACCCAACAAACAACTCTATCAATCCTACTCCATCAACAGGATAGAGAGAAAATATGATACAAACTCATAGGCTGAGACAAGGACAGGGGGATGGATCTCTGCTCTGGCACCTGGATCACTTCCTCAGTGAAGACAGAGTACTCTGTCTTCAGTGACTTTGTTCTCACGTACTCTCACTTCTCTCTCCCAGCTGCTGGTACACAGTGCTTTTCACCATTTCTTAAATATGTTATGGCAGAGGTTCTGTAACATCAGTTTTGGCCAGCAGCACGTCCATCTTGGAGCCAGCTAGAACTGTCTCTGTCCATCATGGAAGCAGTTTCTGGTGTCTTCTAGCCAGAAAGCACCCTTGTAGACCATTCACCTGCTACCAAAATCTTGCCACACAAACCAAATACAGAAAGTTTAAAAAGCCACAGATTGCAGTGAGCAGATGAACTTATGAGACAGGTCACTCCTGGTATTAGACAAGACTAAAGTTTGTGGAATCAGCAGCAACCCATGCAGACACTCCGTTTAACAAGGCTGAAGGAATCGTCATACCATAAGCAGTAAGCTACAGAGAAACTTTTCTCACACAGTTAGATTGGCCAGAATCATATCAGGGTTTTATTTATTTATTTGCTTGTTTAGCTTGAACTTCTCCAATGCAAAACAGGAAGTAAATGTAGTACTGATAAGGGAGCTGTCAATATTGCTACAAGAAACTACAGGAAGTCCAAGAAGACACAATTCCATGCATCCAAAAGACTTGAGGAATAAGAACTATGGTAGGAAAGTGCTGGCACTCAACACATTACCAAATACTCCTATAGGTTCCAGGCCTGCAGCCCCTGAAATTCATGAGAAGATACAAAATAGGCCAGATGCTAAATAGTATGAACTAATTCTTTGACTAAACCAGTTTTTAAATGGACCAAAGGATTTTGCTATCTCTCAGCCATAAGAAATGTGACTGGTCCTATTCCCAAAACCTAAACACTTCCTTCTGTGTATATATATGGCTATTTTACATAGTGTGGGAGACAGCTTTTGTACTCCCTTTAAACACATACAGAGTACCAGTTTTTTTCCTTACTTATTGAAGCCAATCAACCAATATCGTAATTAAACCAGTATAGTACCATAATCTTTACTGATGAAAAAGGATCAGAATGAGATTACAGATTAACAGATTTAACAAAAGGATCTAAAATAAAATAAAACCTTTATTTTCTCAAATTTCATAAATGAATAATTCATTTTCAAACAACATCTAAAACCTTAGGCCTTTGTATCTGCTCATTAAAAAGATGGAAGAAAACTAAGAGACTTTTAAAAATATTTTCATTATTCTTTCTCTACTATACCTGTTGTTCCACAATTTTTACTCTCTCCATTTGTGAGGTAAATTAAGAACAGACAAAAGTCTTCTTCCCTGTTTCACTGAGATGAATTTATTTCCTTTTTCACTGAATGTGACTAAATTTAAAATGTAATATGAAATGTGGCCAATTTTGTGATTTTCTTCATTGACAAGTATTGAAAAATGTCAATGTATGTGTCATGTACTGATGCATTTTCAACTCAGGAAATGATTACTAATCTATTAAATCAATATGTGTGCATGTTTATTTACCTCAGTTCCTTCAGTTAATGAAATACAACTGTAGGTAAAACATAGATCTTCTGATTTAGGTACACTCTTGTAGCAAAAATTTAGATGCCTGAAATAATAGGAGTAATTAAATTCCCTACAGAAGTAGTGAAGATTATATTCTAATTTCTGAATAAGATCTGATAAGAAATGATAGGCATAAACATCCTGTTCACCTGCCTGAATCAGTTTTTCTTATCACCTTCAGAGGATAAGACTTAATCAAAAGAGATTTTTCTTTCTAATAGGAAAAAAACCCAAAAAACCTCAAATGGATCAAAACAGAAGCTGAAAATAGCACCTGAACCTACCATTTTTTATTGTAATCTCTCTACAGATAGCTCCATCCCTCTATGTGCGCCCTAACTGTTGTATAGTGTTAGCTTGCATTCCTTCTAACTCCATTACAGGCCCATCCACAACGGCACAGGGATCTGTCTTCAAAAAATATAAGATCTCCTACTGAGGATACCCCTCAGACTGGTTGTCATAAAAGTGTTCTAGGAGATGAAAGTTCAAAGTCATTCTATCTGACAGGGTCAAAAAAAACAAGCTTACAAATTCCTACTTCATTCTTAAACTACATCAGACCTATCAAATGAGACAGGATGTTTACACACAAATTTGACAGTGGTAAATACACGTAGGTTTGGGGGTTTCTTGTTCGTCTTGGATCATGTGCCTGAGTTATATTTGAGTCCCAAAGTGAAGAGAAGTACCTTTTCCCCAAAACGGGCACTACTGAGCAGGAATGACAAATTAAACTGTCATTGGCAAGCGAGCATCCAGGCTAAGAAGAAGAGTAAGTAATGAATTTCAGGGTAAAGCAGTCCTAGAAAGTAGGTAAACTGAAATGCTGTGTGGCACCAAATTGTGACTGAATTCTAGTTATTGGGGATTTTTGTTGATTGAACTTCATGACATGAACAATCTTGTCCTCTTATTTGGAACTGCAAGACAATCTAAGAACTCTATATTTCTTACTTGATTCATCCTTAACATATACTTGGGTTTGGCTTCATTCTTCCTCCATCTCTAGTATTTATGTAATGAATTTAAGAGATTGGAAGTGCTTTGGTTTTAAATAGCCATTTTTTCTGCCTTTCATATCTGCACAGAGTTGTCCCATGTATTTATGCTTTGTCCTGTTTGACTTATATAATTCCACTAATATAGCATTTCCCCAACAAAATTATAGTCTAATACATCAGATTGAAAACTTGGAAATTTCTGATTTTCATATCAACTTTGACTTTTAATTTTATCATATTGTTTTCCTCCTACTTATACAATTTTCCTGTCATCCTTTCCATTTCTATCTCTGGTATGTACCTCTTTGAGTGATAGCCAGGGGATTATCATGCAGCTTTTTTGCTCCCTCTTAGCAAATCTGTGAACGCTAACATTCGTTTAATCTCTGCTTATCTTAAATCAAATCAGCTTAATTCCCTGGCCACTTTAGTTGCTTTATTCTTTTCAAGTCAATGTACTCCTGGTTAAGAAGTGGCCAAATATGAATGCAGACTTGAATCTTATCGCTATATATTTAAAGTAGATTTGTGAGATAGGTTTTGAATCAATGAACAGGGACTTCACAGTGAGATATCAGTCAAGATGACACATTAAGAAGTTTCCTTTAGCTCCTGAAAAATTTACATTTGCCTACGAAATGAGAAGAATACGTCTTATACTTAAGAACAGCAACTCCTGAACAGAAGCAGATAAATCAGACTTGATGTCTGCTAAAGACTGTAACCTACAAAATTTGAGGGAGTATCTTATCTATAAACTTCAAGCAGTTTCAAAAAAATCTAAGCCATACATTAGATAGCAATCAAAAATACAGAAAAGGAAGAAAATCACTAGAAATTACATGAGCATTGCTATAGAAGGATTTCTGAACCTCATGTTTCTGAACCTCATCAGTTTATGAAAAGGACCTAATTAGATAGCTCTCTTGTCACCACTGCATATAATTCAAAAGATATGAGTAGGTTAGCTACTATCCTAGCTTTGAATTCTGTAAGAGGACATCTCACATCTCCAGAACTTCTAGTCTCATTCAGAAAGGAAAAATAATATTTTAAATTTGTTTCATTCCTACATAAATATATTTATACGTACATACAAATTCTTCCAGAGTAGATGTGGAGCTTATATATAGCTACTGTGTTCAGCTTTCTATACTGTATCAATAATTGACATATTTGTGAAGTTCTAAAATCAGGGATTTTTTTACATCTCTTTGGACTACCTACACACAAAAAACCAGTTATTAAACTTCTGAGGTTAGCCTGCCATTTTTTGCAAATATCAGGCTAAACTCAGAAGCCTGGTAACTGTTTTTACCATTTGGATCACACAAACACGTGTGCGTGTAAATACATACAACCATGTAAACTTATAGACCGTATATAAATGTACATAAACTACATATGTAATATGTAAAGTTTGCATTTTAGTATACAAACTATATTTTATATTCATATCACTTACAAATTCTATACATATTTAAATAACATAAAAAAGAGACTTTTTTCACTTTTAAAAATGTTGTGATGCAGACCTGTGACCAGTCTTCTAATGAATTTAATCTCATTAAACCCAAGCATTATTCATTTTATCATAGTAAATGCCTTTTCTATAATGGATATGTAATTGGTGCTAAATGAACTATGCTGATGACTGTGCTTTGTTTGCTTATATAATTTTCAAAGGTGTGGAGAATAAAATCCACTCTTTGTGACCTTTTTCTTTGTTTAAGCCTGCTAATCAGTAATGCAAACCAATGGCAATTAGTGTGTTTTATCTTGTTTATTGTCAGGATTTTATTTTGGTTTTGGCTGAGACCACAATTATTTCTGTGTCTACAACTGCATAGTCCTTACACAGTAAGAGCTTTGACTTAATCCTAGGCTGGATTGAATTCAACCACATGGAAAAGGGAAGATTTGTAGATCACTGTCAACCCAAAATTATGAATTCCACTCTTCCAATTACTGGTTATGAAACCAGATTACTTGACTGCCATTTCTATAGACAAATAGAAGTGTTTTCAATCATTCAGCAAAAATGTTCACATTTGTGAAACGTTAGTGACATTTTTAATTGAAGCAATTGCTTTCTTCAACCAGTTCAAGTGTTCAAATGAAGACATACTTTGTGGAATACACCTGAAGCACAAAACAAGCAGAAAGAACAGATACAAAAGACAAAATGAATTAAACCAAAATTAATGTTCCATCATGGCAACCATTTACAAAATAATTAGAGCATTCATCCAAGATTTTAAAAACATTTCCTCTTCCACCTAACAAATACTTGAATATAGATCTTACTCTTCCAGTAATAAGTGTAAAATCCTTACTAAACAACTTTGTGAAACTTGAGGGGGGGATCTGAATTTTGCATAGTCTTGAGCTGACTTGTAGCATTTACCCATCCAGATGAAAGTTTATAAAATTGATACAGCAATTTCCTTGTTAATAATATACAGTTTAGTTCTGTAAAAGAAAAATCAAGTTCTAAGTTGTTCTACAAAAAAAAAAATTATTAGTTAGATTATGTCAATATTTAAGGAGGAATAGCAGTGCATTGGACAGTAATGTGAAATAACATATGAGAAGATCCAGAAGAGCAACAGCAATGTACAAGAATCTCACCAAAAGTAAAATCTGATAGACTGGTAAAGATGGTTCTGGAATGGTTGCCAAAGTCTGGATAGCTCAGCAGAAGAAATGAAACAGAATATCAGAGACACAGAACGTGGTAGAGAATCGAGAACAACAGAATAAGATATTGCAAAAGTGTAAGACATGGAGAGTGCTGTGTTCATCAGAGGATTGATAACAGCAGAGATACTAAAAATATGCTGCATTTCTCTTACTAATGCAGTCATGTGTTGCTTCCATATTTGATTACGCTGTGTCACATTTAGTCTATCTCACATATTCCAACTTCCTGTGTGTGTACACAACATCATGAAGAGACATAATGGAAGAGATGGAAAATAATGGAATAGAAATGGAAATAATGAAAAAAATACATTTTTTCAAATGTATTTGCTTTCAGTTTGGATAAAAACCATTTATGCACAATCTCACCTTCTGAAAGAGTATGTTAATGTAAAAAAAAAAAAATACATTCAATTACTCTAAGAAGTCTGCTGCCCAAGTCACTCCCTTTTTATCTAGGTCTTGGCTGTGTAAAACTCATATTGTGTCCCCTGGGAACCTTGTGTGGGTAAAAGCTGAAAAAGTAGGCTCCAACGGTAATTGAAGTCAGTGGAAAGTTTTCTAATTATTTTAACTGAATTTAGATCAGGCTTTCAAGGGAGATGACCATGAGGTATTTCATCACTTGGCTTTTATGTACAAAGGTGTAAGAAGAACCTTCAGCCCAGATGAGACATTCAGTTTCACTCAGTGCTTCATGCTGGTATTTCTTGTTGCGTTATCACAAAAATAACTAACAATTCAAAGCACTTAACTGAGTAATGAAATATCTCTTTTCTCAAAGTTGTCCATGACTAGAAACAAAAGCTTAATCATTAGTATCCTACAGCCTAGTTAAATATCATTAGCAAGCTATTGGAGCTGTGTTGCAAGGAGTTTACTGGCTCCCATTTCATCACAGTCCTGCCATGTCATCAAATTAGCAAATGAATGTTGCATTCCTCCAAATACGGAATTGTAGACATTGTTCCCAAGCATATTAATACACATTTAACTTTAAGGATGTCCTTAACCCCCACTGACTTTGATGGTACTCAAATTAAGTAATCAGTTTGAAGCAGGTGCTTATATACTTGCCTGACTTAAGTAATTGTGTCATTTTCAGATTAATTTTTTCTAAGATTATATTACTTTTTTCTTCCAATTTCAAATAAAAACAAAGTAGTCAATATATCATTTAGAAAAGGAATTTGGACGACTGTTGTAAATTAACCCCACAAAATATCAAGTCCTAGAGAAATATAAATTGACTTCAGATTGAAGATTCTAGTTCCAAAATGAAAGCTTAAATACTCAGAAAAGGTGGCTTTGTAAAGCATAATATTTTTAGTTGATGCATATACTTAAAATTATTCCAACTCAGAACTCCTAGAAAAAGAAAAATATCTCACAGAACTGTAAAAACAAATGATAGCAAATAACATTTTAGAGCTTATCATGAATGGTTGTAATGGGTGTCTTTAGTGTTAGAGAGGGAAGGATAAAAATGACAACGAAGCACAAGCCACCTAACACATTTCTCAACCCATCTCCTTGCCTCTATTAAAGATAAGAGGAAAATACCCTGCTGATGTAGAGATTTAATTTGAAGTAAGATGCATAAACTTTGATACCTCCTCATGGGTTTCTTAACTCTGCCACAGATCTGCTATATTCTGCATACTGTATAAACACAGTTCTGAGGGTAATTCTCACACTAAAATTAGAAAAAAGAATAGCATGCATATTTAATACCTCCCTGAAGTGTTTTACTTCGGCAATAAAGCATAGCAGTGAAGTAAGAAAAAGCTTGCAGTTGCTTTCCTGAGCTGTTTGCCTGAAAGGGATCACATTGCAGCATTTGTTTTATTATGTAGAAGCAGATTCATTTGAATAGGAATGCATTTTTCTGCATCCTTTTCAATTTATAAATGAGAAACAAAAGCAAGAACAAAAAATAAGTCAGGCAGCTGGAAGAGGCTCATAGAGCAGTCTTTGGCAATTTGGTTTTAGAAACAGTAATTTTGTGGGAAAAGCAATTCTACAATTTAAAGTATAGTATATGCTTTTAATAAGACTTCATTTTACAAAGCAAAAGTGAAAATGGGTAGGTGGTTACTTTGCTGGTTACTGTGGTATTTCAGGCAATGAGATTTGCTGTACAGTTGAAAGCATATAGACACATACATATTTATTAATTTTTTTTTTCTGTACTCATTAGCAAACTTTTGATCAGGAAAGTGCTAATAAGAGAAAAGTACAGTGATCTATTGTTCCCTACTATCATATTTTCATCATAAACTTACATCTACCAAGCAATTGCAAAATTTCTTGCAATTTCTGACACAAATGAAGAAAAATACTATGGAAGACGTAATCTTGCAATTTTAGCCTGTACTGACTTCCACAGGTGCAAACATTGATTGCCAATTAAATCAATGCTTATCCTATTTAGAATTATATTTATAATTTAATTATATTTATAATTTAATTATAACTGTCTAATTTGTTTGTACTTTTTAAAAATTACATTATGAAGTATGATAGACAAGTAAAAGTGTAAAGTGTACATTTTTGTCTCCTATGTATTTTGTGTCTTAGCAAACTGCAATGATAAAACTAGACTAAACTAAAATAAATATGGTAAATTAAAAAAAGTGGTAAATATTTTAACAGTCAAATTTTGTTTTGCTTTGCATTATTTTAAGCATCTAGAATCGCAGTAGACAGCAGATTTATTCTGAGAAAGTTCTTGTAAATTCAAACAAGACTGAGACAGGAAATATAATTTAAATTCAGTTCTTTCAGCACCCCATGCAGTAGTATCAAACCTATAGGCTGATTTGCCATGCCATATTTGTCTTCACTTGTGATGGCTGTATTTTTGCTGTGCCACTTATGCATTTTTAGGTTGTATCATATGTATTGTGAGGAATATATGAATACTGAAATGAATATGTGAATTAAAAAAAAAATATTTATATGATTATGTTCTATATGTATGGATATGAATGTATAAATTACTGAAATAGGAACACACTAAAAATAAGCATGGGAGTGGTTTAGATTTAGCCCACTGTGTTTAAGTTAGATATGAAAGTTCACAAGTGTCTTGAGCATTGTCAGTTAAATAATAGCCCGGACTCAACTATAAACCAATGAAGTCATCCAGGTCCTGATTACCAAGTGTAACTACTAACTCAAGGATTGTTTTCATGAATGAGGGGAAGTTTGGTTCTGCATTAATTTGAAATAAGATGAGGCTCCAATTAAGTCAGCAACATGAGTCCAATAAATCACTGAAACTTTATTGAATATAAAGTCAGCATCATGTTTTTCTGCTGTGGATTTAAACTATGATAACATATAATATCTGAGGTTATTTTTTCTTGGTTAGTTTTTTGGGTGTT
Source organism: Rhagologus leucostigma (assembly GCA_013397725.1). Classification (NCBI taxonomy): domain Eukaryota; kingdom Metazoa; phylum Chordata; class Aves; order Passeriformes; genus Rhagologus; species Rhagologus leucostigma. The sequence goes on along the minus strand of VZTD01002387.1, from coordinate 1,974,873 downwards.
TTTTCCTCTCTGGAGGATTCTGGCAACAATTTTTCCTCTTGAAGTGCAAACTCTTCTGATCAAAACCTAAAATCATAACTCAACCCTGAGAAAGCAATGGTAACTTCTTAAAGTATAAAAGTCTTTTTCAGTTCCACATGAAAAAGGCTCTTGACTGTCAATGTTCTCTCTGGGAATTCTCCAGACTTAGCTAATGAAAGGTTTTAATGTTTCTGTAGTGGCAAAAAAATTATTCCATTTAAGACTGTTTTAGAACCCTGGGATATCAAATGAATGACTTTGGGTCTGGGTCATTCAAATCAGGTCTTCCTTTCTCTTGTGTTTTCTTATGTTCATCATGCCTATCTTATTTTTTCTGATAACCTCAATATGGATGTCATGTACTCTAAAGGCTTCACCTTCCTGAGGCCTAGAAGATACCCATATGGAACATAATTTTATTTCTTTACATAGGAATCTATTTAGTTGAGAATAATTTAAATTATACCCTTGCTGAGAAGTATTCACAGCACTGAGAACACATAAAATTCTTGCAAAGTTGCGCAAACATTTCACACTGTAAACACCTCAATTTTTTTTTAATTGTGTTTTCAGATTAATACTAAAGGCAAAAAAAAGATCTGCAACTAGAAGCAAGTACACTTTTTATCTTGACAATCATTACTTAAAACAGATACCTATAAATAGATTGCAGACACATTTCAAGGAACCTGGCCAACAACAGAATTATACTTGGATCCTTAACATTAGTTTATCTTGCAACACAATGAAAATGCTTCTTGAAAGCAAGGTAGGCAAAGTGCAATGTGTCAAAACGTCACTTTTCTAAAGGAATTGTCAATTTTATTACATATTAAGTGTTTAGGACTGGCAAAAATACTTTCTTCATTCCACACATTGCAGTATTTAAATTCAGTATTTAAATCAAGCTTGAACAAGATTTTGAAAAAAGGGATATGAATGAATCGAGCAATAGACTTAAAATTGTGGGCTATTGGAAGAAAAAGGTATATATGTAGGAATAGCTCTGTTATTTTTCATTCTATTGCCTTGGACAGTGAAGATTCAGAATCACAGCAACATATGTTAGTTTATAAATATGCCAGGCACAGGCAATGCCTTCGGATCTTGCACCAAATCAAGGGATCCCTGCTGAAGGGACAATAGCCACAGTGCCAAGTTACAACTGTGAAGGAAGTGACAGCATCTCACAGCAGTACTTCTGGCCCTAGCAGAGGTCAGCAAACACAATCAACATAGAGGAAGGAAGTTCAGCTTCACTTGCTTCTTGCAGTTCGAATAAATGAATCCTCAAGAGGCATGCCACAGTAAGATCTGTAACCAGTTCATCCTTTACCATATGGATTATAAGATTTTCTTTTCTTATTAGGAAAGTATATATGATAATATTTGGACACTTTTTGACATTGAACATGTGTTAGCATTTATTCAGACTAATTTTTCTTAAGGCAGAAGGAAAAAAGGATGTAATTTTGAAACGACCATTATGCTTTGTGCATCCAGTATGACAACAATATGGGCTATGGCTGTGTATGAGTAAGCAATTTTATTAGGTAAATTTAATCGTCTGGCTTTATTTGTGTAACTAAGTTCATATTTTCCTTTTATAACCCAATAAATTATTCCTCCAGCAGAACAAGACAGGTACGTTTGAAAAATACTTAAATAATGTCATTAAATGACTATTTTGTAAAATGTAATTGGAAGGACAAAGACTGAGTTGACATTGCATTTTTTTTATTTCCTTTTTTCACTCATAGTTTTTTGAGCAACACATGTGATTTTTCTAACTTCAGTTCAAATTAATTTTCTTTTCCAGAAATCCTGCTCAACTACTCAAGCCAATGTGAAGACACATATCCTATTATTGATCTTTTTTCCATCATCAGAAATTCCTGTCTTTTCATTTAGCTTTTAGACCATGTAGCCTTTTCTTCTTTATAGTTTCTTCTTTTGACCATCAGTTCTCTAGTAAAACAAGCACACAAAAATAAAAAAAATACCACCACCAGAGCAAAACAGAACAAAATCATATCAAACAAGCAAATCAAAAACCCCAAACAAATAAAATCCCATGATAGTTATAATTTTTTTTAATACTTTATTTTTTTGTTAAGCTATAGGAGTATTTAAATGTTAGGTCAGTCTCAGAGTACATTTTTAAGGATAATGAGTCTAAGAGCCAAAGAGCCTACTTATCTTAATCAGACTATATTCAGCATATAACACTTAGCCAGTGAGGCAGTTGGGAACAGCATCCAGTCCTCCCCTTTCTGACCCCTGTGAGCTGACACTAAAGCATCAATTTACATTCCTCCCTACTCTCTGTCAGACAAACAATCTTAGTATTTTATCACTGTAGTGTCCAGATGCCCCAGTAAAGATACAAATACAACTTTTCCTGGTCTCTGCTTTTCTGAATAATGCCAAATACAGGTTTTTTCTGAAGAGAAATGTTGCCTCTGTTTTTATTAAGTAAATACAATGAATGTTTTTACAATAGTCAAAGACAATAATAGAGAAAACTTGCAAGTATATAAAGTAGACCTTTCTTCTCCTGAACTTGACTTCACCAGTGAGCATCTTTTCTTTACTAGAAGCCATAATGAACATCCTCTTTTTTCTATTGTTATTGTTTATACTTTGCTCAGTTTGATGTTCATTCGACTGACACTCATTCAGATTCTTACATACATTTTTATTGATGCAGCCACATCTAAGAGGATAAAGACATGTGTCTGAAATACTCAGGATGCTCATGACAATTTAAACTTACAGTGTCAAGTTTTTCAGTGGTTCTCTCCTACACACAAAATAGATAAAACAGAGAGAGTTTCTACAGGACTGTACAAATAACAGCTCTACTGGATGAAGGACATCAAATGACAGCATTGTCTGAGACCTGCTTTTTCTCATGAAAGTTAGAAGAAGAAAGTTGTCAGCTTACCCAGTGGAGAGAAACAGTTCTAAAGCAAGATTCATCTCATCTTAATACAGATGTCTAAAAGAGACTTTTTTACTGACTCTGTGAAAGTGTCTATTTATCTGCCTCAACAATAAATTCTGATCGAAGCTTTACTCAATCGAAGTCAATCGAATCGAACTCAAAAGATCGAAGTTTACTCAAACTTGAGTGTCTATGGTATAGAAATACAAAGAGATTAAACTATTCTACATCAAAGCATTTTTCTTATTCCAAGTGTTCATTTATGGATCTTTTTGTCTTTATTTTCTTAAAAATGTTCCAGCATATATGTTAGAAGCCATAAATAATAATGTGTTTACTGATCAGAAAGTATTTAACTTGTTGAAGTTTTCACTTTGTCCTTTGGTCAGGCACATTTCTCCTGGCTAATATCTTCACTCTCTGTGCATTATTTGTTTTTAATTGTTTTTCTAACACTTCCTAACAAAGGTATAGATAAGTGTATGTTTATGCTTATTGTTACATGCTACCTTTTATTTTCTGCTATTTCTAACATAATTTCTCAAGAAACTCAGACTTCAATATTAATTATTTTCCCTCACAACTAGAACATTAAGGGCTTAATTCATCTGCCTAAACACATAAGACAAGTATTGTTTTTTGAAATACTCTAGGTTACCTGAGATATCCCTGAAGGGATGAAAAATAGCACCTATAGGAGTATCTTACTCCCTGGGAAATGCACTGGAAGTCAAAGCAGAATGCACAGGGCAACTAGCATGACAGTAGTTGCTGATCTCTTAAACTGAACTGAACTCTGTTAGCTCATTGACTCTATTGCTATATAGCGAATTGTAGTCTGCGTTCTTTTCAGGTTAACTGGTTAGATTAGAAGTGTGGATTTATTCTTAATTTTCTTCCTTAAAATACAAAAATAACCATGGAATACATTTTGAGCTTGTCTGTCAATCCAGTTTCTGCAAACTCATACAAAATACCCACTTTGGAAGATCAAATTCCATTTTTAATGAAAAAACTTTAATGAAGGTATCTATGTGTCTACGTATTGAAAATATAAGCTCACATTATGGTCAATAATCAACTCAGTTCAGCTACCCATGTATTTCTATCCACTGTCACTTGAGCTGTAAGAATACTTTGGCTAGCATGTATCTGATATTTCAGGGTGAAGTGAGATTCCTATACGTCTTGTGTTGTAAATGCAAACCCATGAAACCTTGTTGATTATCTCTCTAAGTCTCAAATTACTCCTAAAGGTCTATGATTAGACAATTGAATTAGGCCCCAAGCTGAATTTCCTTCTGGATTACACTGGCAATGATGAGAGCTTCAACATTAAGCCTGCAGACCACAGATAAACAGAAACCTAAGTGTGGGTGCTTGGAACTCAGGTCCAGTCTTTATTTTACGCGTTCAGAGTCAGTGCACAGTAATCTGGCACTGCTCTCAAGCTAACTATGAAAATTAAGATGCTGTTTCATATGAACTTAAACAGTGTCTTTTTTGCTTTTGAACTTTTCTACTTAAGCGTGAGCAAACTGAGTGCATGAAACACATAAGAAGCCAAGCAAAAACTAGACAGACTTCTTAAGCACTTTTGTTGTTTTTATCACCAGTCTATGAGGAGTGAGAACTGTTCACCTCAGTGACTGCTGTGAGGTCCTGCAGCAGCCAGCGGAGGTGGAGGAGCCTTTGCTACTGAGCCTGAGCTCCAAGGCATGTAAGTGGTTTTATTATGATTGCAGAACCACTTCACTTACACCAATCCGTGATACCATTTCCATGTTTTAAATGTTTCATGATTTATGTGATTACTTCCCCAAACAATGGGATTTTTCTTAAGCACAAGTCTTCTAAATCACCCTGGGCCTTCAATCAGCATTGAATGGCTGCACAAATGCTGAGGTGAACAAGTCACTTTCCTCGCTATACCTCCATCTCTCTGTCCATAAAGTGGGAAGTATGGTATCAATCTCCTCTGCAGCGAGATCCAAGATTGACTGATAAGATGAGTATGAAAGAATAGCTATTATTACCATTATTAAAAAAAAAAAGAGTCCAGGAGAATTTTCTCCCTTTTGGACGGCAAAAGTTGAATTTCAGGCATCCCTGTGGTATTTTTCAGAATTGCTTAATAGTCAGTGAGATCTTCAAACACACTCAGCTCAGATTTAAGTATGATATCGTTGAAGTCAATGGGAAAACTCCTGATGACTACTATCGTTGTTCTTTGATACTTACTACTGAAGTTGGAAGAATAAAAGTTGAATAACAAAGCACCATGAAAAGATCTTTGGCTTTTTGTGGGAAGCCAATTCAGCCATTTTTGGTTTGCCTCAACTCTGGCTGTCAGGATTGTCAGAGGCATGTGGAGGAGGGGGTGCACGTGTTACTTGAAGGAAGCAGCCAGGAGTGGGGGAAGCCCTGTCTCTGGAGAGGCTTCGCCTCGCAGCGAGTCAGGGCAGAGAAAACTTCCATGATTGGTCTGCGAGCAGCCTCCCCCTCCCCACACACACACTCGTGCTTGCTAGTGGGGAGAGCGAGTGCCCGGATGGCCCGCCAGAAATGCCCCCCAAAAACGGACCCGCGAAGCCGAGTTGGGGGAGGAGTTTGGGAGCACATAAAGGCAGCTAGCCGCCACACCATGGGGGCTTTTTGCTTTGGGTCGCTGGGGGGCGAGGGGGTCGGCTTGGCCCCTTCTGCTCCCGCCTTTGCACCCTCTTTCTTGCCTGCCCACCTACCTGCCCGCCCGCCCGCCTGCCGGCTCGCCTTCGCACCTGTCCTGCCTAGCTGCCACTTCGCCCCGCGTCCTGGCCTGCACTCAGCCTCGCCCGCAGTCGCCGCTTCGAGATTGTACCCAGCCCGCCATGGACACTATCCAAGAGCACTGCAATTCGCAACACGTACGGTCCATCTGCCAAAAAAGATAGCCAGGGTTCCATGGTAAAGCTGTTCCCTGTCTTCTGTTCCTTACCTCTCCCCCCTTCTCTTTTCTTTCTTCTTCTTTTTTTTTTCCTTTCAATAAATGGTTTTCTGCTATAATATTGCCGTTGTTTGTGCTTAATTTTTCGTCAGAAAAATACATGAAAAGAATCCTTCCCGGCTCCTCCTTTTTATAGTGGAACGGGACACTTTTATATACAATTAATACATAAAATTAACATTTTTTTAAAGTAAAAGGTATTTGAATGACTTTAGCAAATAAAACCAAAGGGAAAAAAAGGTAAACTTTTAGTATTTTAAATAACCAGCATTGTGAATATAGAAAAATCTAGAGAAGTACATTACATAGGGAAATAAGGATGTAAAAATAATGCCTGATTATTCAGTTATTTGCCACATGGAAACAGATACACATGATCTTCAGCCTTCCATACAGCAATTTACATTGTATTAGAGTGAACCCTAAATTTTTACCTACAATTACAGTATGTATGGACACCGGATCCACTTTATGAGCCTCACTGGAGAGAAGTGTGTATTCAGGTTCATAGAAAAAAACCCATATATGTAATTTTGGATGTTTATTGCCTTTTCATCCAATTAGCTTAAGCAATGTATGAGCGTACCAACACACATGCATGTGTCCATGTTATACACAAGTAGATGAGCCCAGGTGTTTTGAGACTTACAGGAAAAGGAAAACAACAATACAAGGTAGATGAGAAAATGGATAACATAAGAATGAAATGTTCCAAACTCCAGCAGAGGCAAATCTATAGTAAACTTACACATACGCTTTTTTAAAAAAGAGAAAGTAATATAATAAGAAAATGACCTGACAAAACAATCAGAATAGTAATGCAACGGTGTCTGAGTACAAAAAAGCTGCTATGTAATATGCTTAAAAAAAGTACAGAAGAAATGACATCAGAAAATTGTGCTTGAGAATATAACACTTGTCTATTTTTACCATATTTACCACCCTCCCCCACAAAGATGAACAGTGTCCTCATCACCATTTATAATGTTCCTATTAAGTAGAGGCAGCATTAGACGTATTAATGTTTGGTTCTCCTTTAATTTATTGTTCTCTTCCTACTTTAATGAGATCTGCTCTACAGCCCATAAAATAATTGTTATGGTAAACTGACTTTTTAAAATTAGCTACACACCAGTTGGTCCAGAAACCTATTCCTCTGGACTATTCATGCACAAAATACCTTTGTGTGAAGCTCTTTCCAAATGTGTAATGACTGGAGTAAGTCCAGAAGTTTTCCTGCAGAGTCTCTCTGCATGATTGCCATTGCAAGCAGTCTTACAGCTTCTTTTCCCTACAAAGTTATGGTCAGGGTTACTGCAGTGTAGAAGTGCTGACACTGCTTTCATCCTCAACAATGAAAACCATACTGCTGCCACTTATGAAATTAAAGTACTTCCTGTTTAAAAAAATCTGTTCTAAACTCCCTGTTCTACCCTGCTAGGTCGTAAGTTTCTGTTACAGAATTTTTACAAGGAATCGCAGAAGGGGGAAAAATGTTCTGATTTCCTGATTCTCCCTGCAGTTTCATTAAGTTACTTCTGTGTGATTCAGCACTGCTCTCTGCCCCCCAGACCATGTGTCCCACTGAGACAGTTATTCTATCTGAAATATTTCCTGCTGTGAGTGTCAGTTTAGGTCACAAGCAGGGTTTACCAACAATACTTTCTACTCCACTCTAGTGCACCAGGAAAAATAAATCCCCAAACTTAAGGCAACTGAACTATATCATATTTTAAGGATATATAAATTAGAAATACTGAACAAAGTTTAATGAGAAAGCATTCCATTGGATAAACTTTATCAGATATAGATACCATATAAAAATGTGCATATGCAGTTCTGTTGTTGCTCATTGAAAGGAGAATGCTTCTTGATCTGCAACATGGAACAAAAGCGTGGAGCTGGATTTATATCCTTGTGAAGGAGACAAAAATGTCCTTCCATTGCAGCTCACGCTTTTCTCTTCAGCTCTTACAGTACCTTCTGTAGAAGATGGTGGCAGCAGACAAACAGGGAGTTGATCTGACTGAGGCTTGAGCAGGCCTCCTAAATATCTGAGCATCTTGACTTTACAATCTAACAGCTCTACTTTCTTTTCCTTTCCCAACAGAGTAATTTTTATGTCAGAGTTGTGACTGAAGATGGCACAGAGAATTGGAGTAGTCTGCTAACCATTCTGGAGCTTTGGTATTTGTATCATTCTTAACAGAACAGAACAGAAATTAGCATTCTTGCTATTTTTTAACTTGGTGTTTTTGTTTGAGTTTTTTGCTGTACTGAAGATCAGAAGTATGTTTGAATTAATCAAGTCCTAATCCTTGTTCTAATCCACTCACAAAAGAATCAAACCTTATACCTATATACTACATGTGAACAATAAATTGTGCAGCTCAGATCGTGGCTTATAAGACAGTTGCAACATTTTATGACATACCGTTGAATCTAAAATGAACACTGTGTTTGTTCATCTGGAAGCAAGGTCTCACTCCCACCCAAGCCAGTGCATTAAATGTTACAATTCAGAGCTGTAGAACATTTCATGCTTGGATGTCTCATGTTGGTTCGTGTGTGTACACAAGATGAACAGAAAAGAGAGAAAAACATCCGAATTGTTAAACAAGGCACTCTTCTGGGGCCCCATATCTTTCAGCAATGCAAGACTGAGGGAAAGACAGAACAAAGGATGAAACACGTTAGTGAAAGAGAACCCTTCATTATTCACCTTCATCATTCAGGGATGGTTGGATTTTTCTGGACTGATTTAAGGGGAAATTTTCGGGGATGTACCAGCTGGCCCAACAAAATCTCTTTAATTCTTGTTGAAACAGTTACCGACCATTGTAACACAACCTACAGGAAAAAAATTTTTCATGCCCTTCTTGGATCTGGGAACAGTTTATTTCAGCAACAGCCTAAACTGCATCTTTTTTACATTAAAATTCCACAAGCATTATGCATTTTCCAGAAGTCAGAGCAAGTAAGAGTCACCCTAATAAAAGTGTCCCCCTTATTTCTACTAGTAATGCAACTTTCTGGGATCTTTCTTTCAAAAAATCATAAAAAATAATGGACTTGCATCATAGAAAAAACAAACTAGTGTTTAACTTTATTTATATAATTTTTGTTCATGTAAATCTACTTCTCTCCAAAGAAGATTAACATCAGAGCAAAAGGCTTTTCAGGGATGAAAGTGTTAAAAAATTTATCCAGTATTTATAGAAAAAAACCCAAAAACCCCTAACAAACAAAAATAAAACCCAAAATGCAACCACGTGGAAAAACCTACCACGGCAAAAAAAATCCCCAAAACCACTTCTGTAAAAGCCCTAGAGAAACCTTCAGATGCTAGATCTGTAAACAGAGGAAAAAAAAACCCCACACCCAATTCCCCCTCTGTACCATAAGATTACCCAAATTGTCAATAAACACAAAAATACAGCACTCTTACCCAATAAAACACAAGTCAAATCACTAAAACTCTGGAAATATTATGTAATGACAGTAAACTATCATCATACTTTTAAAAACTGCCTCAAAAATGAAACTCAGAAGAGTCAGGATTTTTAACATGTTCATGCAGTGAAAGAATTGGCAAAGTGACTCGATGAGACATTTGAAATTTTCCTCATTTGAATTGCCTGAGCCTTGAAGGTTGTTTAAATGTATATAGTATCAGCCTTCTCTGAAAATCTTAATGTCAAAATACTATGATTGGGAAAAAGAGTCCGTCTTCAACCCACTTAGAAAGTCTATTTAGACCTAAAAAATGCATTAAATATTCAATTATAAGTAAACATAATTTCGACTCATTTAAACTGGAGGTGCTCCTCCCCTCTCCAAAGCAAGGAATCTCTCTTGACTTAAAGTAAAACTGGCTGATACATCAAGTCTCTTCCATAGTCACAGCCATCACAAGTTTATTTCCAGATGTGCTATCTTTTGCTCTGTAGGTCTGTTACATGGGATATATGATGGCTTGGAGAAAAACAGATGCAAATCTGTGAAGGATTAGGTTTCAGTATCTCCCTGTCTCATGAAACAACAGTTTCATTTTCCAAGGGTGCAATTTTTCTTGGTTTCTGCAGCAAAATTAAACTATTGAACTTGAGATTTGAAGTTGTATTATTTGAAAAATAGGCACAGTCCATCTATATTGTTTAATGTAATATTGACAAGATAAATAGAAACAAAGTAACAGAAATTTGTGACATAGCTGAGTTAGTAGTACTACAGTGACTGTGACTTTCGAACAGCTATGCTGTATTTTAGCTTTGAAAACTTAATCCTTGATCTGAAAGGAAAGCTTAAAAAATAGTATTTAAAGAATTTTGGTGCAGAGTCAGTCATAATACCCCAAAGCAGGATCAGCTAGACCTTTGCTTATGTCTACATAGACACGTCATTAAGTGATTAAGTGCTGGCTTTTTCTTGACACATGCTGAGCATCTGAAATTTATTTGTTAAACCTATGTAGATGACCTGTGATGTTTTAGAGTTAACAGTGCTGTTCCCCTCTAGCACATTCTATTTGTGCTGTAAATTTCTGCCACAGCCTCTGAGGATATTTTAAAATTAGAAGGCAACAAGTATATACAGAGATATTTAAAATTAATAAATCGCTAGGGAGAAAAACAGACTTGTTGCATACTTAGAGGAACGGTTTAAATTAATTTAGAATATTTGTATTTGGAAGTCCTTTCACTCACTGCTGGTTTTGGTCCTAGGAGAATGTATAGGAAAGAAAGGGAGATGTTATTTACAAACACTTTTATTCATTACTCATAAGAAACAGACTCACCACTGTATAATAGCAATATTTAATGGAGAGAAGAATGCAGAAGGTAGTTTGTAATTTTGTTCGTGTAGCCACAGAAGGAGAAAGAGCCTGATGTGGGTTTTGCTGGAGTAAGCAGTTAAGGATTTATTTTATTTTTTAGGAAGTGTCTTCTTTATTCTTTTTCCTGATAACTCACTTTAAGTTTTCCAGAAAATACAAAGTGACTCAAATGTTTCTATCCAAGCCCCCGACCACCCCCCAAAAAAAAAAAAAAAAGAAAAAGAGAAAAAGACAAGCTAGTACTTATATTTCCTCTGAGGCTTCAAGACACTGTACAGTGGATTTTCTATGTAGCCTTTAAAGAGACATGATTAGGATGAGGAATGCTATGGATAGTGTGCTCTTTAGGAAATAAAACCTCAGAAGTGAGGAAAAAGATCTATTGTTAGACTGGAAATAGGCTTACACTGGGCATTATTAGCACTAGCATTATTTACCAGTCTGCACAAGATGGTAAACAACCTGATGTCTACATCTGAGAGACACACACAGACTGTTAAGACTATTGCACAGTCATATCCAAGGAAAAAACTGGAAGCAACATATTACCTTTCAAAGTAACTAACCAAGTAGGAAAAACAGTAGAAACTTAATTGGCCCCATATACTTGTTAAGTCAATTTAATAAAATACATTGAATTGCATGCCTACATTCTCTGAGAAGAAAACAAAAAAATGAGAACTTCACTGTGAGGTAATAAATGCAGACAAATGAGGAGGAGATTCATTGAATAAAAGATAAGGTATTTTATAGGCAAAACACATCAAAAGGAATAATTTCAGTTGAATTACTCATCTATGTTTCTGGGTTCAAATTAACTGTAGTCACTGGGGCTAAACACCTGGGGGCTCACTGGAAACATATGTTCAGTTTGTAATTTAGAATTTATTTTTTTTTAAAGAAAGGAATACTAACATAGAAAATATTGCAAAAGGAAAAGCACAATGTAAGCGGCATGTGATTTAGGGTCATCACCTAAAACATCAGTCAGCTCTGATTATCCATAAATAGATTATAAAGAGAGAAAAAAAAATGAGGGAAACATACCATCCAGAAGAAGACAACACAGCTACCCAGAAGAAATTTTCCCTATGAGAAAGTTAAAAGCCTAGTACTATATAATTTACAGTGGATCTGGAGGAAAAAGGTACCCTCTATAGCAGTAATGAATTAGTATAACATAATTTGAACTCTTTTTTACACTTTTTTAAATTAAAAATAAAAGGAAAAATTCCTTCAGTGGGGTAATATTACCCATTCTGTGATTCTGGGGAATGAAAGGAAAGCAGCTGTTGAGATGAAACATTCCCCTTATGTTTTAAGTTTTCTCTGTAGACAAAGCAGAGAGAGAAAACCTGATCAGTCAGCAGATATGGTGTGGGTTTTTTTATTTTGCTTTAAAATTTCACTTTTTATTTTTAATTGTCCTAAACAGTAGGAACCTGAGAGAGAAACTCTATAATCTTAGTCACATATAGTATTTCTTATATATTAGCAGATGTCCTGTGAGCATCAGACTACTTGTTTATCTGTACACTCAGATTCATAAGACATTTAACTCTCTGCTGCCTGCTGTGGTCAAAGTCTGGCCCTCCCATGAGGCACTTAGCCATTTATAGCTATAAATAAGAAACACAAGTGAACTATAGCTTCTAAATACTGACTCTTAACAGACATGTGAAGTCAGCAACTAGAATGCTTCCAGTTTAAAACGATGGAAACCAGACTTAAAAAAAAACAAAAAACCTTTAGAAGAAAACAAGAATATTTCCTGCCCTCATTCTTCTTAGAATAAAAACCATTCTGTTTTTATTCTAAAAATTTCAAGAAAAAATACCGCTTTTTGCACTGCACCATGAGGCTGAGAATGCAGGCTACTCTGAGGTCAAACAGCAGCTCAGCATTAATTGGTAGATCACATTAAAAGTGTATAAAGCAGCATTATCCAATTTGCTGAATGGTTTGAAGACATGGGCTAGTGACGACATACATGACTCCTAGACAAATGTCATCTGCACCATCTGTGGACCATATTGTGCATCAGATGGCAGGATAAAATTTTCAATAAAAAATTTTCAGAGCAGAGTCATGTTCCAGGGACTGTAGCCATAATCATTATAAAAAGGCTGCACTGGGCTGGTCACGCATCTAGGAAAGAAGACACCAAGCATCCTGCAGCAGCCTGTGTGCATTGGACTTAAGTAACATGTAACCAGGACAGACAAATGAAACACTTCAAGGGCACACTGAAATACAACTTCAAGTAATAAAAGTTACTAAAACAGGTAGGACTGGTACATCACAGTCCAGGTTGAAGGGAGTCAGTTGAATCTAAACTTGCAGAAGCATGCATTGTCTTGCTAATCTGTTGTCAAGGACAGAAGTCTCCAGTTAAGAGGTCATTTTTGTCCCTGCTGGTCTCTGTGTTTGGTTTTCACAGGATCACAGAATCAAATAGTCTGGAAAAGACCTCTGACATGGAGTTCAACTTTTGACTGAACATCATGTCAGCTAGACCATGGCACCAAGTCTTTCCTTAAATACGTCCAGGGATGGTGACTCCACCACCTCTCTGGGCAGCCTATTTCAATGTTTAATCACCCTTTTTGTGAAGAAATTCCTCCTAAAGTCCAACCTAAACCTCCCCTGGCACACCTTGAGGCTATGTCCTCTTGTCCTGTTGCTGTTGCCTGGGAGAAGAGACTGACCCCCACCTAGCTACAACCTCCTTTCAGGCAGTTGTAGAGAGCCATAAGGTCTTTCCTGAAGACCTCCTTTCCTCCCCACTAAACAAGCCCAGCTCCTTCAGCCTCTCCTCATAAGACTTCTGCTCCAGACCCTTCACCAGCTTCATTGCCCTTCTCTGGACACACCCCAGCGCCTCAATGTCCTTCCTGAATTGAGGGGCCCAAAAGTGGACACAGCACTCAATGTGTGGGCTCTCCACTGTTGCATGCAGGGAGACAGTCACTGCCCTGGTCCTGCTGGCCACACAATTGCTTATACAGGCTGGGATGCCACTGGCCTTATTGGACACCTGAGCACACTGATGGTCCTGAGGTCCTTTTCTGCTGGGCAGCTTTCCAGCCACTCTGCCCTAGCCTGTAGTGCTGCAGGGGGTGGTTGTGTCCAAAGTGTAGGATCCAGTATTCGGTCTTGTTGAAACTCGTATAGTTGGTCTCGGCCCATTGATTCAACCTTTCCAGATTCCGCTGCAGAGCCTCCCTACCTTCCAGCAGATTGACAGTCTCACAGAAATTAGTGTTGTCTGCGAACTTACTGAAGGTGTATTTGATCCCCTCATCATCTAGATCTATGAAGGCAATAAACAGGACTGTTCCCAACACTGAGTCCTGAGGGACACCACTAGGTACCAGACACCAACTGGGTGCAGCACCATTCACCACTACTCTCTGGGCCTGGCCGTCCAGCCAGTTCTTAAGACAGCAAAGAATGCCCCTGTCAACTCTATTTTCCTACAGAGTGCCGGTGAGGGATGCTAATATTGCTGAATCTGGTTCCCCTATGGCAGCAGAATACAAATCTGATCATGACAGTTCGGAGGCACTTCTGATGTCCATGATCCTGTGCACTTGAGCAAAGTATAACATCCATAGTAAACAAAAGAAAAAAAAATTAAATATCAACAGCAACCCTTAAGACTACAGCAACCCAAAGGACTATTCATGAAAGCAATTGGAAAAATGCATCCCGGTAACACATTTGGGATGACCCCATGGTTTGGGGTTTTTCTCCTTTTTGTTTGTTTTTGTTTCTTTTTGTTTGATTGATTTTTTTCTTTTCTACCCCTTACGATATTCCCAGAAAATACCATGAGAGATATTTTCTTCACTTCTGAAGGACGATATAGCGAAAAAAATTTGGTAAATGATAAAGGATTCTTTTATGAAAACCAGCTCTTAAGCATTGTCTCACACTTACATTGATGAGAAACTCTGTTTTAAGTTTCTACATTAATTGCAGTTGGAGTTAAATGTTTTGTACTAATTGCAAAGCCTCACTTTAATTAATAACACTAGTTTCAAATTTCGTTTCTAAATAGTCAAACTAATGACTTAGTTTACAAAATTGTTTTAATTTCTAAGTGATGATAGAAGAGGCTTAATTAACTTCAATAGATTACAGATCAGGCTTTCCGTACCTCTGAATTCATGGAACTAAATTATATGTTTATGTACACCCTCAATTACATTATGAATTGAGAATAAAACTCTTCAATCTAACAAGCAAAATTAAAAATTTTATGGACATTTTAAAAATATTCAACTGAAACTATTCAGTACACGAATGAATATATGTTCTTTTCACTATATTTTATTTGTTTATTTGCTGGTTTAATTACTTATTTTTATTTTATGACTTGGAAATTCTCATTGTGAAATTAATTATCAGAGATTAGTAAACATATAGGGAAATTAATAGCTCTGTGAATAAATAAAAAAAACCAAAACAAAAAACCAACTGTCTTATTAATAGCTGTCACAATAGATGTGGCTCATCTGAATAAAAGTAGATGTTCTTCAGGGTTATAGATGTCCTAGTACTCATCAGAGTTGTAATAACTGCTTCTTCCTCACATTCACATGCACACACACACAAAGATAAATGTCTGTAGTCAGAAGGCATCTGCAGTTACACACTGAGATTTAGAAAACATCAACATCTGCAATACAGCCCTCTCACATATACAAATAACATCCCACTTCTAGATTTGTTGATAATATACTCTCACTGGCTACATACTCATTACTTCAGTTTTGTCAGGACCATGGGTACCAATCAAGACTGTCCAAAATAGAGTTTTTGAGAGACATCCACATTCTGTTCTCAGTCTGCAATCATGTATGCCTATCTTGATATCTGAATCATAGCGATACTTTAAAGACCTTGACAAAGACAACATAGGTTTTGGGGGAAGTGGAGTTGATCGACACAAAAGAGGTACAGATTAGATGAAGACTGCATACAGATAATGACAGGCTTTAATTCAGGATTGATTCTAGTAACATGATGCTCATGCGATCAGTTAGAAAGGAATTTGTGTGGCAATCTACAGCCAGACAGGGCAAAGTTTGGACAAGGAAATGAGGAGTTGTTGCTTCTGAACAAGGGTGGAGGGGCAAGTTACAGTTCACAGAGGTTGAAAAACTGATGATCTAAGTGTATCAGGATGTCCATCATTCTGCTTGATGGTTGTTGTGTTGGAGCATTGTTGTTTTCAAGACACCTGGGACTGCTCAGACCTACCAGTGGAATTCATGAGGTCTGGGAAAAAGTTTCACTTACAGCATATACACAGCAAACCACCTGCACACGGGTCTGACAGCCTAAAACCTGGACTGCATATTCCTTCTTCTTTGGAGTTACTTCCCTGCTCTTCCCCACTTTTTTGCATCAAAATTTCCATGATCCAGAACAACATTCCAACTGCTGCATAATATGATCAGACATGATAGAGAGACTTTCCACAAGAAGACATCCATCCTGATCTTGGCTAGAGAAAGCACAAACATCAAGTATAAAATCTTTATTTTCCCTTTCCCTTTTCTTCCTTTCTTTACAGACAGTCAAGCTGATCTCATCCTATCCTGTTTTCTGTCTCCCTTCTAAAACCCTCTGCACTTTGTGAAAGCAGCTGCTGTACATAATTATCTACAAGTGTACACCCTTTGACACCCTTTGAAAAGCAGGATTTTCCCTCAAAATATGGAGGTACTGTCCCCAAAGATAATTCACAGCAAGTCTTGAAGCAAGTCAATGTCATCTTTGGGACATATTTTGTTGTGCAAAACTGAATTCATGGACAACCTGATTTGTGTGAGGGTCTAAAGGAGAAAAAGGAGCGGCCTTTCCACTAAAGTTTAAAAGATTCAGAGACAAAAAGGTCCTGTAGGATTAAAAGGCTTATGATTTTCTAAAATGTGTCACTTACCCTGGGTATCCTGGGAGATTTTGCAGTAGAGCAAAGATAGGTAGGAACAGGGAAAGACTACACGAGAACATTGACATCTGTTCCTTGCAGCCAGAAGGCTGAAATGCTGCTAGAATAAAAATGGGGGAAAGCAGGCAGATCATATAAGAAGGAAAATGTGCTTATTTCCCACGGTAGCAGAAATTAAAGCTGGTGAAGAAATAAATTTCCTGTCTGAGAAGGTCTCTCCGGTGAACCTACCGATAAGTTTTTTCATTTTCTAGTGGCATTATATGCACACCTCATGGAAACAGAAAGCTCTGGCTTGGAGAAGCCATATCAGTCTGCACTCTGATGTTCATCCTAGCTTTTCCAGAGTGATTGTAGGGCTCTCTGTGGATGTCTACAGGGATCAGTTGTCCCCAGTAGTAGCTGTGAAGGTACTGAGAGGTCTCTCAGCACAGCTGTGTTGATGTTTGAGGATGAGCTAGGAGAAGTGAGGAGAGGTCCTCCCCCATCTGACATTGCCGCCTGCACTACAGTCCTCTGCAGTATGTAGCAAATAGACTATTGTAGGCTTACCATTTGGGGATTAATACAGCATAACTCCTCTTTGAAATGCCAAAGAAAGTTGTAGGTAGTTCTTGCCTCCCATATTGTCTATTCTTGCAGACAGGGCTCAGCAATCTGAGGACACTAACTTAGTTCATAGGGCTCAGCCTGATCTTTAGAAGGTCTGTTGGCTGGAAGGCAAATGTTGTGATTTAGCTCTCACCATTCTTCACTTCGTAGGAAGAGATGAACATGACCCTGTTCTCCTGTAGTTCAGGCTCAGGTGTCCTGTTTTGAGGATGAGAATTTAATTTATTTTATCCAGTGAACATGTTGATGAAGCCAGCATTTGCCTAAGTCCATGAGCAGCTTGTTGGATGGAAAGTTGTGAGGAATTTATGAATATGTGTAGATCCTACACTATAAGCACTAATAAACCCCATTAAAACTGATGGAGGTCCACCATGGGAAGAGGTAGTGCTGATGTACAGCTGGGCACTGTGTGATAGATCTGCAACTACTATTCTATAACTTAGGCAGTCTAAATCTTTTTATGTTAAGATCTTTGTTCCCCTTTCCTCCTTTGTGTATAGTAATTGTCGGTTGCACAGCAGGATTACTTGGGGCCATATGAATTTAAGGATTTTGCGATGTCTCTGACTGACATATCCTTTCATCCTTATTTGGTGTAATGACCGCCAAGATGAAAACTACTGCTTGAGCTAATCTGTCTCCCACTGAAATCAAAGACAGTTTTTAATACAGGGACCTTTGTAGAATAAAGATACCTTCAAGAAAAAAAATGCAAGTATCACAAAATTTTACAAACTTCTTTCTTGACAGAACTGACAACTATTTACTTTTGGCAAAATTCCAGCTCCACAATCTCAGGATCTGATCATTTGCTGTCTATTACACACAGAAAAAAAGAGATGGCAAATGCAAGAGAAGGGCAATGAATTCAGAATAGCCCTTCTGTGCCCATGGTCTATTGTCATATTTATCCTAGCATAATCACAATGCCATAAACATTCAAAATACAAAGCCACTGTCACAAATGGTAGCTTTAGGTATTCAATAGATCCAGCAGCAACCAGTCTCTAGTAAAGCCAGACAGACTGTTGGAAACTAGTCAGGAAATAGGGTTTTGGTAGCTTCACGTTGTGAAAAATGCAATTTCATTCTCATTTCTGTTTGTTTTCATTTTTAATGATTCTTTTTGTTGGCGGTTGGTTGATTTATTGGTTCAAATACCCAAAGCATCAGTGGCTGGCTGTTAAACAGAATTTGTGTAATTTTGGAAATGTACAGACTGAGACCTCATTAAATCAGTAGTATCCCTTTTGAAATCATCCATGTCTACTCCCAATGCTAATGTAGTTGAATTCGTAATTATGCAATTGTTCAGGACTAAGGAATTACAGAGTCTGTGACTGCAAGCTTATTATAAATAGTAATTGTGCATTTGATATTCTAGAAATGCAGAGAAACTCAATTTCTTAGTACTTTTCATATAAGAACCATATATTGACTGAATGCATATTTGTGTAGAATTATTGCTTGCAAATTTATTGAGTTTAGCCTTTAGCATGGCGATTGAACCATACACAGTAGGGCATCCAGAGAAAATGCAGTATTACCAATATACTTCCCTGCAGCTACATGTTTTATGAAGAAAATAAAGATCTAAAAATCTTAAATATATCTTTCCATCATTCTTCCACAGAATTTGTTTGCTTTCTTTTTGAACCAGAGGGCTCTTGAATCAGTTGAGCTTCAATCTCTCTTTTTCGCTGTTGTTCTGCTTATAGGTTTTCAGGTTTTAAATATTAGTGATGGGTAATTTGACATGGTAGAGTATCTAGAGACTTTGCAGCTGTCAGTTGCAAAGTTTGGAATAGGTTCTGCACTCTGATTCTCCATAAAGCAGAGATCCAATGTGGCTAAACTTGGGAATAAAAGGATTCTTTCTGGAGATCTTCAAAAATAGCTGTTTAATTGTTAGGGAACTTGAGATTATTTTAAAAGGTTGCTCCACTCTATACAGAAATCTAAGGAGCCAGAGACCTACCCAGTGTTTTATTTCCCTCAAAACCATATATATCTAGAGGCTCCAGAGCCATTTTTCAAACTGTTTTAAGAATGAGGTTTAGACTCACCATGAGACAAAACTGTTCACAGTTTCATTCAGTATTGTTCCTGAACAAGGAAGCAAACAGTGTGTTGTTGACTCACCAAGTAGGTAGGTCTGGCTGAATGAATAGACTATCATAAATTTTGCTTTCATAACACAGTACAGGTTTTTATTGGTTTGGTTTTGGTTGGGTTTTTGGATTTTTTTTTTTAAAGAATAAAACAATCGGCTTTATGTGACTGCCTCCTTTTATTTTTATTTTTTCCCTTGGGGGCTGAACACCACATGGTAGACAGTAATTATGCATGATCTTTATCAATAATGTAGAAGAACTTTCTATTGAAGATAGCTTAAGTGTCCTAAGAGTACAAGATCATGCAGTAAAAGCAGAGGACTATGTCATTCCCTGTCGTAAATAATACTCCTGAAGAAAAAAATCTAAAAATGCCCCAAAATCAAAAGTACAAACACTGTAAACAGAATTCAGACTTTCTTTTCCCAAAAGAAAACAAACTATAAATTCGCATTAAAATACACAAAGTAATATATAAACTTGAAAAAACCTCTCTTAAACAATTTCTTTACACAGTGAATTGTCTATAAGGAATGTAATTCTTTGTGTACTTTTTTTTTTTTCCTTTTTTTTTTCGTCTTTGCTAGTTGGTAACACATAATTTCATTATTTGCAAGTTATCTGTAGATAATGATTTTATAAGCATTTGATATTAAGAATTTAAGAATATAGTAGTCAGAAAAAGAGCTATGTCTAAAAAAAAAAAAAAGGAGGTACTTGTTTGAAGGAATGTGAATAGCAGGTGGAAGAAATTCAGAGAAGAATGGTACAGCTTTGCCAGAATTCTGGGTACTCTTTTTCCACAAGAAAATATTATTAAATACGCTGTGTCTACACAAACCTATGTATATAGGAGTGTCATTTTTTATGGTGCTAGAGAGATACAAAGGCTCAAACTACTCGCTTAATTGCTGCAACAGTTTACTAGTTCCTTAATCTTCTAACCCCTTTCTTTCCTGTCTTTCTGCTACACTCTCTCTCCTGTTCTCCACTGTGAGAGCAATGAGGTCAACAGCCTTCATCTCTATTAGTACCCATATGACAAGATGTAAAAAATATCTACATAGCTCCAGAACCACACACAGATCCTACTTTCAATTCCCTACCTGAAAAGGAATAGAAAAAAATTCCTTTCTATACCCTATGAAGGATGTGATACAGGTAAATGTAACACAGCAACTGATTCAGCTTACTTTTGAAAACTTTGAGGAGTATAGGTGGCTTCTCAAATGATATGAGAAAAAAGCAAATTTTAGGAGGGAATCTTAGGAAATGGCTGGTGGAAGTAGTGCCCATCTGGAATTCCCTAAAATGTAACCAAGGAACTTAAAAAAACTGTCCAATTTGAGTGGGCATTAGAAATTCTCAACTGTCTTAAGTTCAGACTACCATTTTATGGCACCACAGCACTTACATCTGGAAAACATCCAAGGCATTTAGGTGTGAGGGCAGGACAGGGAAGGGAAGGGAAGGGAAGGGAAGGATCTTATGGAATATTGCAGTGAGTGAAATGACAGCAGAAGATGAGTTTCCTTTGAACAATAACAGGTTTAAATGCTAGTAAAATACTGACCACTGGCTGTTTTAAATAATAAAAAAACCACTCCCACTAACTTTGGTGTATCTAAGGTTTTACTGAAACCATTTCCCAGATTTGTTAACAATAAGAGTTTGAGCTCCTCAAAGAGGCATACATTCTAGCTGATCCTTTCTACAGTACAAAGGTGGAAGCTGACTATGAAATATGAAAAAAAAGCTGTTTAGTGTACCAGACTTCTGACTCATCTGCTGTTAAATCAGCTGTTATAAACCTTTTTTCTTAGAGTGTAGAGTTTCTCCCTATCTGATCCAAGAGAATTTCACCTGAGAAATTAAGAATGTATGTTTATTTCTGATACCTATAATAAACAAAGCTTAACTACTGTACTATGCATTAATTTTATGCCTGATTTAAAGTACAGATCTCATCCTAATATCACTTGTGGATAAAGATAAAATATCATTTCAAAGCTATTGGGGCATTCACAATTGAAGAAATGTTATCTCAGCTTTCCTTTAAATTTGGATTATGTGTAAAGAGATAGTAAACAAATAAAAAGACACATTCTTAAAACTCAGATCACTAATAAATATTGTTATAGGTATATATTTAGACAAGAAAAGAAACAGTTATAATTCCCGTACAGTACTTACCCATTTTAACATTATCACATGGTTGTACAAACAGGATTATAACAAGCCAAAGAAAGCACTTTATTTAATGAATAAATAATCAAAAGCATTGGTGAGGATAGTCTTAATAATATGCTGCTTCATACAGTTTAAAGTACATCAAACAACAAAATCCATAGTCCCAAAATTCCATTAAATAATACTGCGTAATTATGTGACTGATAATATTTATGTATATATATATAATCTATATATATATATGTGTATATAATCATATCATTATGAGTAATTAAGGTATCTATTTACATGCCATGCAATATTAGAATGTGTTGCAATACCTAGGCACAACAGGTGGATTTAAGAATGGCTGTGGCAAAAAAAAAAGAACAACAACTTATTTTTGAAAATGAGGGAGATTACTTTCTTTAAGTCCTTTCTTTTCGTAATATACAGTGAAAATTTCAGATCCTTTCTGATAGCTAAAAACATCCTAATTTTTGCTATTGCACAGTAAGGTAGCAGTATAAACTTAGACCTGTAATTAGAACCATGAGACGCTGCAGTTAGAGAAAGCATTCTTGCTTCAAAACATAGCATATGACATGCATGTCTGTGATATTCTTCTCATTGCCAACGTAGTTCTGTGAAATTCTGAGCTATTTGTACAAGAGGAGGCTTACTGCTGTGTTCTAAAGAAATTAAGTGCGCTCAATGTCTCAAAAGAGCTGCAGATTATTTGGCAGGATGCGGACACATGTCAGCACATAAGTTCTATTACTGTCCAGCAAAGTGATGTGTCTGCATCAATGTAAAAAAAAACCAACCAAACAAAAAAAACAAAAAACAAGCCCCCAAGCTTTTAATTCTTCATTTATTGGCATTTATTTCAGTTTATAAGTAAACTACATTGTGCTTTAAAAACCTGGAAATGGCATATTTACTTCTTCTCAAGCATTATATACTACTGTATTGACCACTGTATACTAAAGGACTTGCTATTTCTGTAACTAATTATTGGACAGGTCCTGACATTTTACTTTGTGAAAGGTTCAATAAGGCCTGAAGGATCAAAATCTGGCCCTTCATGTTATGATTTTACTTTCAACTCAACTGGTTGAAAACAAAGTATAGAATGGTCTCTCAAAAGAAAAGCATTTTATAACATAAGCAGCTGTGTTAAATAAGGTATTATATTTCAGAGAAATCAAAATAAAACTCAAATAGTGTGTGAAAAAAGGATATCTCATAATTTTAAAAGGAAGCATCTACCAATGAGAGTCTCTTTTTGGAACATGAGGAAAAGTCAGAGGTGGTTTTAGATTAGGGGGTAATTATATTTGATGGATGTGTCCACTAAGGTGGTGAGCAGTGCAAGTTAATAAAACTAATGTTAATTGAGTTACAGCTCGACTACCCATGATATACTGAGCTGATTCACGCCTCTGGGTTATCTTGTATCATGTTTTCTGTATCTTAAAATGCCTTTCTGTGGTCTGGAATTGGCCCCCTTTTTGAAGTTTTTCATCACAGCAGCAATGATTACAGGCATATTAATTAATTAAGTCAAGACTTTCGAACACAGTTCCATAGAAGACGTGTATTAAATGGGAAAAAATGGAGCTGTGAGTACTTAGTTGTGTTTACACTCTGAACTGGCTCACGTGAGAACATGTCCTGTACAGAACTCTCACTGCTTATTTGTTCATTCTTATGGCAAGGATACATGCCAGAAAATGTTTTATAATCTGAATCAGGTAAATAGTTTGTGGTCACGGGAAATCAAAACTCGTCCTTCTTTCTGAATTGGATATGACATCACTGCTGTGCTCTCATGCCAGTAGCCTGCTTTTGTAACATATTTTGAGGTACTGCCTAAGGCTGTTAGACCCTACCACTGTGTCTTTTGGCTTGGCATGGCATGAGTCTGTGGCCTGTGGAACACCTGACATCACCTACTGCCATATTCCATGATTTTCGCTGTGTCTGCTCTTTCATTAAAGTAACTAATGCCTCCCTTTGCTCAAAACATCCCAAGATTCAACTTCTGATCACTATTGTGATCTTCTTTTCTCTATGTCTTTGTTTTCTCCTCTCATCTACATTAGTCTTTATCACTCCTGCTTTTTACTCTCACACAGATATACATCTCCTGCATTTATGCTATTTATGTACCCAAAGCTTCCTAAGTTTCTCCATTATTTTAATGTATTCCCTGAAAAAGTTCTTAAGATTCCTTCTGATCTTGGATCCTAATAATAACTCTCTAAGGTAATAATCACATTAAGCAAGGAATGTGAATATAATTTTCTTTCTGTCTGCTTGTTAAAATTGATGTATACTGCATACTCCTAATTCTGCTCCATTTATTTCCTTGTCAGCCTTCACACAGTGCTCCATAAAGTTCCAGGTAAACTCCAACAAGGGGCATTGAGTAAGCAATTTCTTCACCTATTTCTCTAAGAAAATACAGTACAAAATTTTTCTTTCATATGCCTTCATTATGCTGTGGGGCTCAGTAATTCCACCATCATACTTTCTCTTCACGTTACATTGTCTGTAAAGGATCTTGAGAAGGCATCTAATCCATGTACTCCCTCTGACAAAGAACAACTGTTGTTGTTAGCTATTTTTCCCTTCTCTTCTTCAAAATACCAAACGCATCTCTAGGCAATCTGTTCTAGTACATCACTACTTAAACCATCAGAAAATGTTTCACAGTTCAAGTCTGAACTTCCTGGGGTTTTTTAAATGGTCCTGACTGCTCTATCTTTAGTAAGAGTTGGCACAGCAGAGGAATAAGTATGACTAAATAACTATATCTACACATACTTTCCATTTTCTATTTGGACAAAGGGCTTTGGTCAGTGACAGCAAAAGTAGAGGACTATGAAAGAAACATTTGGCAAACCTTTTTAGCAGTCTTTCAACTGTGTGCACTATGAAATAAATAAAGGACACTCAGTCTGAAGGAGAACAAAAAGCCATAACTGACATCAGAGAGGCATCTGTATCGGGACGGGTTATTAATAATTTTAAGTAATATTTAGCCTCAAAGACAGTAAAATTGAATAGTCACCAATACTCAGCTGTCATCTCATTGGTTGCAGTGGGATTTTAAATTTTTTTTAAAGCTCGTCATCTGAGATATCACAGAATTCCTGAAGGGTTTTTCCTTTTTTTTTCTTTTTTTTTCTCTTTATTTCTGAGTTTTAGACAGCAGTAGTACTACTACTGATTGAGCAAACCAAATGGTTGTGAATGAATGGGCACTTACTGAATACATGTTTAGGGCCAAATCCAGATTTTGCAGAATCATGTGGGAAATATTAATTCAGCTTAAATGGAATTAAGATGCAGTTCTCAGTGCTGCAGATATTTCCTTCCTTCCTTCCTTCCTTCCTTCCTTCCTTCCTTCCTTTCTTCCTTCCTTCCTTCTCGCTCTTGCTCTTGCTCTCTTGCTTTCTTTTTCTTCTTTCTTCCTTGGCTTTCTTTTTCTCCTGTCGTTTTCTTTTAATAACCATGTCAAAGTTAGGTAAGGTCTTAAGATTCTAAAATTACACAGAATTTGAGAAAATAAGATAAGAAAATTTTCATCTGCTAGCAATTTAAACCAAATTTGTTTTAGCTCCCCCTGCACAGGTTGAGAATAGGAGAAAGTATTGAATGTTGGAACAGAATATAGTTCTTTCTGCAGCAACAGTCACATCTTTTATTTTCTGTCCATGGTAGAAACATTTTCAAATGTATTCTGTTTAAAAAGGCACTTGCAATTTAAACTACTTGGTGTTATTTGCGTTTTCAAATAATTGTTGTATTTCTAGTTTTAATATAGAATTCAGTGCACCTCTGCTTTAAAACTCAGCACGTTCAAAAATAAGTACTCTTATTGATATGTATTTTTCAAGGTTGTTCAGCATTTTCTTTTTTTTTTCTTGTGCTGCAACAAAAATTATTATGTAACTATTCAAATTTTCCTTATAGGAAAAAGTTTACCGTATTCTGATATGACCTTATTCTACTCTCAAAAGAAAGACCAAAGTCCAGTAAGTGCTGAATTTCCTATATGCTACCCCTATACTTTTACAAAGACTCATACAAGGATGCTTTTTCCATGTGCCTATGTAGGTCTAACAAGCGTGGGCTAGATTCTGTCACCCTTGTGCTGAGTAAGTAACACTTTACCCAAATTCAAATAACTCATTTTGAATAAGTTCCTACCTACATAGGAATGGCAGAATATAGCCCTCAGGCTTTATGATTTGCTGTATATTCCAGTCTTACGCATATCTATATGAACCAAATGGACCATGGTATGCTTAGAAAAATAACTGGAAATTCAGAATGAAGCAAAGAAACAAACCAACCAACAATAACAGAAAGAAAGAGAAATTAACAGGAATAAAGTCCCTTAGGCATCTGCCCAAGAACTAACACAACACAATCAGGAATTCAGAACATTTATTGCAAAAGCTGAGTAACTAAATAATGTTGAACTGGCAAAGCAGTAACAAGGATAACTGGTTAGATATTTATTCTGTCAAAGTCATCAAACACCCCTCACAAACTGACATAAGTACTGCAATAAGCAATGCACCCCTAACCCATTTTTAAGCCTTTTATACTGTGGAGGAAGAAATAAAAGTGAACTGCTATATACAAAAGAATAAAGAAAGAAACAAAAAGGTTCTGATTTTTGGTAAAAATAAGATCACCTTCAGATTAGCTAAATTGGTTACTTTAAGACTGATGTTTCACTGTGGCATAAGTAACTTGCTTTTTTCTGTAAGGACTTTTTTTTTTGCATGCTATTTATTTGTGTAAGTCATCTTTCATGCCTTAACAAAAACCATCTAAAAATGTTTTGGATTTGGATTTGCTTTGCGTGCAACTTAGATCTTACTAACATTAGGAGTCACTCTGCTGGTTTGACTGAGGTGACATGATACTGGTACCTGCCAGGCATTGACCAACTATGATAACAAACAGTTAAACAGCAATAATTAGAGATTTAACCCTTTAGTTCCCCCAACTAGCCTACCAGGAGAATGCTCTGTTACATCATGAAGGCACAACACATTAAATATTCTGTGGCTATGGTCTAAAAACACTCGTGTTTCTACAACGTTAACGCAGATGAAGATCAACACAAATGCTGCTGTTTCAGCAATACAAACTGTCTTAGGTATAGACACACACCTGCCCAACTGGAAAAACATTATTATTGTATTTTGCTCCTGTAGAATTTCCTCCATATATTTCAGCTTGGGTCAACATCAGCTACCACTCATTAAATGACAGACTTCAGCTAATTTGATCAAGGATCCCAAAGAAATAGCTTTCTCCCTCACCCACCACCACACATTTAAATATTCTTTTGTTTTGCAATTTCCCTGTTTGATGAAACATAATGGAAATTAAACAAAAAATTGCTAAGTTTTAAGCCCTTACACAAGTCCTTTCATTTCTTAATATTAAACTAAAAAAAAAAAGAAAAAAAGAAGAAATTCTACCTGAATGCTGGCATCATTTGCTACTACATAGAAAAAAGGTTTTTTTCCCTTTCTACAAGTAACCTTCCTTCCCACCCCATCACTCTTTTCACTTTTGATACAAGTGGCTTGAGTTTCTTGGAACATTGTGTGTCAGACAGATTACTAACACAGAAACACCATCACTGAAAATAAAAGCAAAACAACAAGAAAGCAAATGAAAGAAATTAAAAAGCAACTGTGAAACACAGAAATATGCTACAGTATCTTTTCAAGTGAACATTATAAGTACACAAAAATTGTAAGTAATAATTGTTGCTATTTACAAGTATTTGAACGCTGATTGACTTACAAGTGTCCACTAACATTGTTAATAGCACAATAGGTTTTATGTTTACAGCTTCAATTGTTTGCAGTATGATCTCAAGTATAACGGTCCCAGCATAGATCAATGACAACAAAAGCACAATTTTCTAACTGGATATGCTTTTCAATCTTTGCAATCCACTGAGCTTTCGCACTCTCTCTCTCCAAATGCATCTTCTGTTGTTCATAGCAGCAGTCCAGGGTCAAAAAACAAAGAAACAAAAGAGGATATTTTCAAACTGGAGAGGTCTCTGCAGATTTTACTCATGTCTATTTAACAAAACCACACAACTAGTAGAAACACTCTTTCATGTTGCAGGACATCATACCTTCCACGGTGCTAACATAAAGATATGCATATCTCTGCTAGGTGAAGCATAGTTCTAGAGGTCTACCCAGTACATAAAGCTCTGACACACACATAGTATTAGCAAGTCTAAGTAGGCTAAAGTCATTGGTCCAAAGTAACCATTTCTTATAGCTGGTGCTCCTTTGGACTCTCCACAGCTCCTGGGGCCTGTTTATAAGACTTCAAGTTGGCCAGAGGAATGTCAGTCATGTGGTTGCCAGTGTTGAAATGGCCCTCACTGGAACCATACTGCTTTCTATCACTGAACTGGTTTCTGTTGCTATCTTCTTTCCAGGTCCTGGTCAATGTGTGTCCATTAACTAGTTTGTCCTTCTTAACCCATTCTTTCTGAGGTGCAAAGGTGGAGAGAGGAGACTTTGGCTGTTGGTATGGGCCCAAGCTAGGAGGCATCCAACAGTTGTCTGAGTGACCCAAAACCAGGCATTCTTGAGTACACATCTCTGTAGCTTCAGCTAATCCTCGTGGACCAAGAGGCCCATCTGTAGAAGAAAAACAGAAAAAAAAAAAAGGGGAAGAAAGGGGGGGAAAAAAAGACATATTAGATTGTGATATTTTCCATTAAACTTACACATAGAGCTCAAGAGAAAATTAACAGTGATCCCGCAACCAAATATTGTGCTGGTAAGTTCTACATACATTTTCATTCTTTAGAGAGTAGTTGCTTTGTAGGGCATGTACTCCCTGTATGTGCTACCTAACTTGTTTCTGGAAGCGGAAACACAGTTCAATTATCCCTATGCTACTGGTCTTGGATCCTACTATGAATAAACTTAACTCCTTTTTTTTAAGTCACACCAAGCAAATAGAGTTAGGTAAGTGAAAATGTCCGAGGAAGTAAACCTACCCTTTCAGATTCTGAGTGAGAATTAATGTTTATAAGGGCCTATCATTTGCATGTATTCTCTTCTGCTTTCAACTCACTTTACTGCTGCAGAACCTTGGTGAAATAACAGCCTATTGCAAACTGAGAAATATCTGTACTATCCAAAAACAGGATTGCCCAAAGGAATGCTCTGTATGCAGGATTATTCTAGTGTCTACTGTTTTACAAACACGGGTTAGTGCATAGTTCTAGGTATCTACGCAGTGGATGCACACTCCAATGCATACTCTCAACAAGTAAGAGATAAGTTAAATATTGCTTGATTTAATATGAAACCAGGAAACAGTTCAAAACATTGCATCAGGAAAGAGAATACAATCTGTAACTCTTCTGACTATTAAACACATCTCAGATGCTATACAACTATAAAAGTCAAGGGGAAAAAGAAAAAAAGGCTTGTGTAAATCTTGAACTTCATCAAGAACTGTTCTCATAATTCTTTGTAAGCTAGAAATATAAGACCACAGGAGACAGAAATTAAGATTGCTGAAGTACTACGCATATTAAATATCTACATAATTTTTCACACACTATTGAGGACGCAGCTGGCCAGCTGCAGGCCTCTTGCAATCAAGCAGACAGGTCACCCATGCCTTCAGCAACACTAAATTCCTCGCAGTCTTACTGCATTTTTAAATTACTTAATTTGCTCATCTGCTCAGGCTGGATGTATGAGGAAGGGCAAGCCAGGAAAAAGGCATAGAAATCACTTTGTGTGTCTTTGTTAGATTTTTCTCAATATCTGGGATATGCTTTGCCAGGATTCATTGCTGTGCTGTAATTTTGAGCAAGAATTTTCAGATGCCTTTTCTTGACTTTAGAGGAAATCAACGGGCTGGTACTGAAAACATCTGAAGAGTTAAGGAGACATATTTCCTTGATTAAATAGCCCAGTGACAGGAAGGAAATTATAGACTGATTTTTGAGAAAGAACATTAGCAAGTAGGCATGAATAGCAAAGTTACTAATCAGAAGAAAAATGTCAGTGGTGTATCAGAAAAAAAACAAGTGTATCTTAATAATAATCTAATTGAGACTCAAAATGATAAGTGAAGACACTCTAACAAAGATTTCTGTGTTAAAATGCCAAAGAATATTTTGTTCTCTTGTACTCCATGCATATACAATAAATTACCCTTACTAAAATCTTTTTCTGAACACTGAAATTAATTCAATTAATTTTATGGAAACTCCTATTCATTTCCCACTGCTTTTAAACACAGATATAAAAAATACCGTCAGGCATATTTCTACATGTTACATTAGTAATTAGCTAATCTTCTTATCTCTGAGCAATGCCTCTTTTTTGAATATCTAGAGAATATACAGTACTCTGTTGATGTGACAGAAAATAAGAAGCTACAATAAAATATAATAAGCTATAATAAAAGTTGCTACTACATTCCCCATATAAGAAAGTGTCTTATTGCTGAAAACTAGAGCATGAAAAATGTATAGAATCAATGCTACTTTCCATTTAGATCAATACAAGGTGAAATAATTAAACCAGAACCATTATGAAAAAAGGAAAAAGCAACTGTAAAGTAGGAGCTTAGCAGAGATTTCAGTGAGAACCATGAACCACAATTCTAAAATGAGACCCGTCATAATTCTCTGAAAGAGAGGTGGGTTTTCTTTGTATAAAACTCTTCTTTGAATCCTCTGTTATGAAGTTCTAACCAAACTGAGGCAGGTACTTAGAGAGAAATAAACCCAAACCGAAACAATTATAAGAAAGTACTCACAGTACATTGTTAACTTTTCCAAAACTTAATCTACAGGTTAAAAGCTGATTTTAAAAATTTTTTTGCCTGTCAAGTTAATTAGTTTTTTCCCATTTCAGAGGAAAAAAGTGAGAAGTGGCAGAGCTATTTTCAACTTGTCTACTCTCCCAGTACGCTACTATTTTATTGACCAAGAAAGAAAGAAAGGTTTTGCAGAGATTAAAACTTTCAAAACAGAAAGAAAACATTTTTTCCATAGAATGACACATTTCAAGAAAGACAGTGCATGCACTCTGTGCTTCCAATCTACAGTAGAATAAAAGGTTAACAGGACAGCCTTCAGTACAATAGTTCTAAAGACGAGAAGTTACTTTTTCTGTTTAGTTAAATAAATTTCAAGAGATAAGACTACCATTTCAATTTAAAATTTAAATGAGCAATAAACTGGTTTTACTTAAGAATAAATATGCATGTGGCCCTATAAGCTACATGTCAAACTCTTTGGAAGATTTACTTAATGTGTTTTACTTTCTTTAGTAACAGTGCTAGGCAGTTAATGCTGTTCAACTTGGAACGAATTTTAAGCATCTTTTGCTTTAGCCAACTCTAAGCTGATAGACTTTCTGGAGAGCACTGGAATATTCAGATATCTGCAACTACTGTGAGCAGCAGACAGAAATGGGGTAACAATGCTGAGATGATTGCCTGTTCAAGAACTGCTCCTTGGGTTTTTTTCTGGTTAACAAAATACCACTGTCCAACTTACCCCTCAAAAATAAATTGTTGTGTGCAAGTCCTCCACCACTCACCCTTCCCTATGCAGAGATATCAATCAAAGGTGAGACCATGCGGTCTTTATGCAGCCAATTACAACTTTGGTATGGATGTTGGTCACACCAAGTGACAGCTGTAGACAGAGTGAGACACTCGTCTTTTAGGAGAGGACTGAGAATCTCAGGGAACACCTGAAAGACACTTCTTTTAGCTGTATAATTGTTCAAATAGCTGTGAGGTATGTTACAGTCTGCACACATCTCTACATATGCCTGTATGTAAAAATGTCCAGAATTGAGAAGAGGTTCAGACTCCTACTCAAATATGTAAACATATTTTCCAGTACTCTGTCTCACACTTTCTATCGGTAAAATACAGGGAATATTTACTTGCCTTACTAAAATATTGTGAGGTTTAAGTTTACAAAAGACTTCATCTAATATATAACTAACAATTATTATTTTAATCACTTTTGGTTTGAACCATCACAAGAGAAAAAGAATTCTACAAAGTGACTTTTTTAGAAATTCAGATTGTTAGGCTAATATATTTTACTCTTGAGCTACTACAGGGAATGGTCATGCTTACTGATTGAGGAAGAAGGCAGCTTCATTCATAATGTGTGTAGTGCTGGCCATAGCTATCTCCAGTTAAGGCCCTTAGATACAACCATAATTGTTTGGTAAATATTATTGCTAATAACTGTGATGATCATGATTTAAGGGTTTCTACAAATGTCCCACTGTGAGACACAGAAAAAGATGAAAAGGAAAAGAAAAGGATCTCACCTACAAAAAAAAAAAAAGAAGAAGAAGAAGACAGTCTTTTGACAATTAGGTTTTTTCAGTTTCTGTTTTTTTTTTTTTTTTTTATTAAGCTCTCAATCATAAAAATCATTCTTTTCTTAGACTCTTTATTCTTCAGGTTTCTATTTAGTAACATAAAGTGTAATGATCATGAGCAATATGATAGGAGAGAGTTCTTCTGGGGATAGGGTGACTGAAGAGTTGGCTGCTATATATTGAGAAAGCATAATGTTGCCTTAATGGTAATTATCTTTTTCCTCCACCACTGCTGAACAATAGTTTTCACCTAATTTTCTAAAGTTGTTTCATTACCACATACAATGACACCACTTAAAAACCTGTTCCTGCTGCTTTAATTTTATAATTACATTAATTTGTTTCCTTTCTCTTCACAAAAATGCCACTGCAATTTCTGTATCAAGCTTTTCCATACTGAAGTACTTTATAGATATGTGGTTTTTTTTTTTTTTCAAGTATTTGTTCTCTGAACAATCCGTAATCCGTGAGGCTGGTTATCAGTCTTGGCTTCTTGAATATATAATGACACAAGTGCTGATAAAACTGTACAAGCCATCTGTCTCTGGAGTTAAATGTTTTGAAAGCAAACACAAAAGTGCATAACAAACACTCCCTTAGATTGTCTTTGTAAATATTTATATCAGATCTTACCCAAAAATGCTTTTTTGTTGTTATTTTAGTCTGTTAATAGCTGTCAAGCAGATGCATGACTTGCCTACTCAAAAGCAGACAGGTGTAAGAAGGAATATAATGTATGCCACTCAAGAGTTGGTCATATCCAAATGCTGGAATTTCTGTGTGGGCTTCTATCTCTTTTTATTATACCCAGAAGCTAAACAGCTATTTCATTGATTAACTTACTGCTGCAATTAGTAACTAGCTTCTGGTGTGATGACCAGCTGCTTTTCAACCTGCTTCTTTAAAACTCTCTCGCTTACAGCCAGAAAATTCATTCTTCAGTTCTAAAAGAGCTGAGGCCACAAGACAAGTTCCACTCAGTGAGACTTTTTGGTCTCAAACAACATGAATAGGTACTCTTTGCCTGAGGGTGCTAACATTAAGTACAGTGGATTTGAACATGGCCACAGTTGTATTTCACACAATCATATTTACTTAACTTTTCATATTATATCTTAAAAGGGAAAAGAAAACAACAGCAGCATTTTCTGCTCTACTTATCCTCAAATACAGAAAGTTTTTTTAAGCTTCCATGGGCTACTTTATTAAATGACCTTTTCTGAGACCACATGTTTTTACAGCCTTCCCCACATATATTGGAACTGAAATGTCATTATTTCATTTCATAGAGGTTTTCCAACTACTTATCTATTAAATATAAAAAACTGGAAAATAGTTTATATTGAAGAATATTCTTTCGACATTTTTTTGCTCTTAAGTATCAGACAAATAAATGGGGAAGAATGTTCTTCATTTCTAGTCTGTTAAAAAACATAATCCAAGGCTACAAAGCCACATGCATGCTGTGTTGGATGTGCTTCCTTGGTACTATTAATTAAAAGCAACATTCAGTGACTATTAAAATCATATATTTTAGTGACTTATTCCATGTTCATTCTACCTGGCACAGTCAATTCACATTCCATCCTCGAATTACTTTGTTCAAAGGTCCCTGGATTCCTACCACTGCTGTTGCCAGTTTTGGTAGACTTATCACTACCACTTTGTAACCTGCTGCTTCTCTCGTGCCTTCCTGGTGTTCCATCCTCTGTACTCAGGTACAGATCAAGAAACCCCTGCTACTTTCTGTTCCCTGTCTTGGCCCAAACTTCTCTTCATCAGGGCTGAAATAAATAATACTGTAAGATTAGCTTATATCTTTATTACTTAGGAGAGATAAGCTGCCAGAATCCTTAATTAGCACAATGACAAGAAGGACAGGAAGCAGGGGAAGTAAGGGTGTGTGGGAGGGGCTGCCCAGGATACAGAAAAGCAGGAACAAAAGTATTTTCTGAAAAGGTGGGAAAACCTGGCACAATAAAATTTTCTACACTATTCTGTGAAGTGTTTAACTGATCCAGATGGGTTCCATATCATGTACATGAGTTTGTACAAAAACTCTGCATGACTTTAATTCCATGGGCAGCTAAATTTTGAAGGCAACATTATTCAAATACTTGAAATTTTGTTTCTACACAGTTGTCTGATGACTGAAGTTGCTTCATATCTATATCTTATCAGAGATAAGAAAGTAAACAAAGTAGAAGTTAAAGTATTTTGCATTTCTTGTCTCAAGTTCCTTTCCCCTGCAGCTGCTCTACTATAAAAGCTATAATGAAAAGGAATATTACTTAGTTTGTTATATTTTTTTTTCTGGTATATTTCCCAGAAATTCAATACCATTATGATTTACAAGGTACACCTCCGTCAGTAACAGCTCTGCTGTAAGGATGCTATTTTTATCCGACCTAACTTTCTGTTCCTATTTCCAATTACTTTTTCTGCATTGACACACATGTATATAAACCTCTCTGCATTTCCATGTGTGCATGGTCAGGAAGTAGACATTCCTGTGTCTGCTAAGCCTGTAAGATACTAGGAGTCAAGTTTACTTAGTGCTGCCTAGTCTTTAAGAACAAATAAACATATTAACCAACATGAAGCTTGTGACCGTTCTGCAGGCAAGTTGTAACAATCTGAAATCACAAGGGCATGGTCCTTGCAACAAGGGTGTGGGAAGATGCCACTGAAGGTGTTACAAAGCTCCACGGTCTGGAGTGGTGCTGAACTACAGCTGAGCAGCTCAAACCTGAATGATTCACTGTTCTTCACCGGTCATAAAAATCCAGCTCTTAAATTACTTTTAATGGATTGCATATTGCCTGTGTTTGGATCTTTATGCCACTACTTATTTTTATTTTTTTAAATTAACTGGGTGAAACTTTAAAATTTATAGTTAAAAAAAAGTAGGTTCACTACATAATCTAGTGGTTCTTTCTGGTCTTAAAAATCTATGTATCTGTAACCATTAACATAAAGCTGCATTTTGTATAAACTTTCATTGACTAATGTAGCCAATTCTAGCATACCCTTTAGAAATATAGAAGATACAAAATAATATCTGGGATTTTTATTCTGACTTAATACATTCTGTCATTAAAAACAAACAAACAAGTAAATAAACAAACAAACAAAGACACACAAATGACTGCAATTTGTATTCTTAGCTGAAGTGTCACATTGTGGATGCAGACAGTCACCTTGCAGGAAGAGTAGGAGAAAAGAAAAGCAAACAGGATTTGGCAAAAAACACCCGTTTGTTAACAAATAAATAAAGATTAAAAGCTTTACACATCTCTCATACAGATTTCATTCTTTGGGCACAGATGAAAAGTCAACATTTGCAAATGGAGATAGTCCAAATTCAACAATACATGGGCAGCCAGAACAGCAGATTCTCTCCCTGAGAGGATATTGTTATTTAGACAGACTTTATGGCACACAAAGAGCAGACAGCATATCTTTATAAATTTGCAACCATCTTCAGCATGGCATGGAACTCATCCATCTTTTTGTCCGCTCAAGCTACTCCTCTGAAGAATGCTACCTTGTCTAATTTTATTTCCTCAAAATTGGCAGTTTTTTCCTGCCATACATTTAATTTTAGTAGGACAATCTAATGCATAAAAAACTCCTCAGAGGATTCAAATAAACCTTTTAAATTTGATTGGATCACTTAATGATACCAGTGTTCAAATATTTGGAATAATATTATTTTCAGCATTAATCTTTTTCATTATGTAGCTCTTCATTTTGCTGCCTAAAAAAAGTCCTTGTTCCCAAAAGGTGATGATGGATGGTGATAATAAAATATTCATAAAGCGTCCCATGGTCACAATCATTTACTATCTTTTTTCTCTCACACCTAAATATTTATGATACTTGATCAAAATATTTTGTTGAATTGATTTACAGGCAACATGCTGAGACAGCATCACTTTTGACATGGTCACATTTTCTGATCTATTAATATGCCTCAAACATGAACCTGCTGTCAGTCATAAACAACTTAAGTCTCTATTTTGAAGATCCTGTCAACTGTTTAACATAAAACCAAATTTTGGTTAGTAATTTCTACAAATTCTCTTTGAGAAAATGTAGGCTTTAATGTGAAAAAAGGCAGCCAAAATGAGAAGAACTGGCAGAATGTTGTGAACCTGAGCTGAACAATATTCATTTCTACTCCGCACAGTATTGTATAATTTTTGTGCAGCTGTTGTATGCCTGACCATTAACTCATTTACAGCAGAAAAAATAAAGCCATTCAGGTTGAATTTAATTTGATTTTTTATTATTTTTTAAAATGTCTAAAATAATTGGTTTTCCTGATCATTTTCTAACTTACAGCAAAAGCCTGATCTTCTGACTTCTGATAAATACATATCCTGGATCCCTGGAGTGCAGGCATGGTAACTTAGAATATACTGAAGTAAGGACATTGACTTTATCAAGCAATAACTGAATAAAAGCAAATTCATCATCATCATCTACACATATATATATATGATGAATTGTGCTGTAAATATATATATATGATTTGTTTTATTTGTATATCTATATCTATATCTATATCTATATCTATATCTATATCTATATCTATATCTATATCTATTCTTTATTTTTCACTTTTATACATGTTTTATATATATTATATTTGTCTGTATAATTCCTTTATCTTCATTTAAGAACAGGATGGAAATAATAGAGTAGTGAACACTGAAGTGAATGTAATTGCTCTCAAAGTGAGCAACTTAACTGCTTTCCTCAAGCTGGGTACGGAGTCATCCTAACCTTCTGTTATCATCAGACAGAAACATTTGCACAAAGTGATTCAGTTCTCTCAAGACAGGACTCACTTTCTGGAGGTATGAGTTTCTGTCTATTGATGAAAAATGAATCCATGGATGGCAACTACATCCAGCCTTATGTATAATAATGGATGGGATGAGTCCGCATCTTCACTGCTATTCCAGAAGACAGACTAATTCAGTCTGATATCTTGAAAATGCACTTGAATTGAGTTTTTCCACTATAAAGAAGATGGTACCAGCACCCAGGAATAAACTAGCAGACAGCTACATTATCCAAAATACCCACATGGGGATGCATCTTATGCATATTCAGGAATGGTGATTCTGGGGAGCCTAGAAGAGACTTACTAGAGGGAGCCTGCTATAGTCAAGTTATCTTTCAGAAAATTAATACTTCAAAATTATTTCATACCTCAGGTGGAACACCCTGAAAATCTGCTATTTATAAGAGATAGAAGACTGTAATTTTTGAGGTTTGCTGAAGTCTTGCAAGTAGAACAGAACATAAAATTAAAAGTCTGGAAAACATAGAACTGAGAAAAAGTGAAAATTATTATGTTTATGGATCAGATTTAGAAGTGTAGCTGTGTAAGTTATTTATTTACTGCATCGCAAATCTATTTGAACTTTAAAGTAGGAAAAACCATTATATTCAAACAGAGATGCAGTATTGTTTTTCTTACTCTACTTATCTCCAGGATATTCTCAACCTATATACAGGGTTAATGAAAAACAAACCTTGTATTAAATTTTGGTAGTTTTGTTAGTTTCTATTAATCTTCTTTGATGGGTCATTCAGTAATTCTCCCCAAATACTTCCAGTTCTTTTGTAATGCTCAAATATTGCCAATTTTCATGTAATCTCGAAATATCAGTACTACTACTATTTAGCCCTTAGTTTAATATATGCTTGATAGCTTAAGAACAAAGGCTTATTTGTTGTATCACAAGAATTTTTATTTTACAAGAGAAATTGTATCCAAGGAAATTTTACTTTTTCCTTAAAGGGACACTACATGTTTTAAAGTTGCATAAAACTGTTATTTCACACAAGTTATAGAAACAGCAGTAGGCTGAGTGTCCAAAAGAACATGATGAAAAAGACTAGAGAACTACAGTCTCCAAAACATAACCTTACTTCTCTTATTATCCACTGCAGGAATGTGTAAAAAGAAAACCCAGATAGCATCACATCAGGAGTTACCATCTTTAATCACAAACAGTAGCACTCTTCATTAAAACTTAAGTTTTTATGGAAAAGGTTATCTTACTGTAAGTGCACAACTTCATTGTCTTACAGACTTTCCAGACTTCCAGAAATATGGTTACAGATTTCAGTATATTTCTGCATTCCTATAAGTTTTACTTTTTCTCAAATCAAACAAACCACAGTTTTATGGGATACTCCTGACTGGCATTGTCAGTTTCTTTCTCTCCGAAAGTAACAAGTCTGGACCTTAATCTTGGGGAAAGAAACAGTTCCAGGTTATTTACTTTGGTACCTTCAAAAATATATATATCAGAAAGCTGCCACCAGGAAGAGTCAGTGTAGCTTCATGTCAAATTCTATCACTTAGACGTATTTTTAAACATTCAGTCTTATTTCCAAAGTATTATTTTCCTAGCACTAGATTAACCTCTGGAGCAAAAAGTGTCAAACTAAACATTCTTCCCATGACTTTTGAATAAAAGAAGAGAGGAAAAAAGTAATCACCCCCTTCAAGGAACTCAAGGGGAAAAAAAAGACAATATCAAAAAGCTACAAATGTCATATTCCAGACAGCAGCTCATCTAAGAAGAATATGAAAATGCACATAAATGCTACGGTGTTAAAAACACAGTGTTAATTAAGAAACATAATTAAGACTTTTTTGCATAAAAGTATGCAATTCATTCTGTAATTAGGTTAATTACAACTATGTGAACAAACATTAAAGTTGAAATACACGTTTTTAATGAATACCTATTTCTAAAGTACGCTTCTTGCCACTTTTGTGTTTTTCTATTTTCCTTCAGTACAAATCAGACCAAAATCCAATTTAGGTTAAACCGAATTAGTTGCAAATTTGTGGCAGATGCCTTATGCATACTATTATGTAAATAAGTAGTTTAACTGACTTGAAAAGACCTTTTGGAGTACATTTCACTCAGCAGAATTTGGACTTTAATCCGGGTATTCGTTCTCCTAACTTAAGGTGCATGACTCTGAATAATTGAAGTATGTGACAGAAAAAAGTGCTTATATTAGGTGCCTAGTAAGCTTGATTATATTGTTGATTTTGTCTTCTATTCTACACAAAAAATGTATCCTTGATAAATATCACAGGACACAGATATCAGAGATGTCATTAAACTGATCCAGAGACAAAAGAAAAATTTCCTATTTCTGCTTGTATAACGGCATCTCATTTAGCTAATTTTGTAAAATTCAGATCGGTACCAGTTCAGTTGTCAGAACTGCAGGCATATTACACAGAGAATACTAGAAAGTGCTTTCTTTCATTATGTCTGAGCTACACCCATGCTACAGTTCCTTCTTTTTCTTTAAAAGCTATATTCATTTACATCATTTTTCAGAAGAGATATCCATAAGTCTCTTAATGAGTTTATATAGTTTACAGTAAAACTCCCACTAAACAAATGTTCCTGAGTCAAAACACTTACGTTTTATTAAACCATGCTCAAAAATTAATCTGTGCTGCATTTAGTCATTATATTCAATGTACTGAAAATTAATATGGAAGCAACATCTGTATGCACCAAATAGTTTTGGTTACTCACACAATCCTATTCTGATACTTAGCAAGAGCTATACTTCCAGGCTTCCAAATCTCACTTGGAAGACTGCAGAAAAAACTGTCTGTGGTTCTAAACAGGAAATCAAATAATACTTCACACGAATAATGAATCCACATTTCATGGAGGAAACTTTCTTTTTTGATAACTCTGTCTTTTTCCTATTTAATGAAAAATTTCAGCAGATCAAGTCTTCCAAACATCTTATGCCTTTTCTTTTTTTCCTGTATTGTATTTATTCATGCAAGAACAGCTTGAAAGTAGGCCACTCTAAGTTGCATCCAAATTTAAGTATAAAGTAAAAGGATTGTCTGAAATTAGTGCACAAAGTGCACATACGGTAAGTCTAAACTAACACATTTAAAGCAATATCCTGGATGTCATCTCCAGGTGCCTGCACCTTTTTAAGCAAGAAAATAGTATCAGATCTTTTTGATTTTTTAATAGATTAAAATGGATTAAGCAAGATGCTCAAAGAAGAATTGTTACTATGAGCACAGAACATGAACATTTACACATGCAACAAGCTCTTTACATTCTCCTTTATGTCTGTACACAGTCTGGTTTCTTAAGTAGTAAAAAATCACGGGAAATTTGGTTTATATATAACATGCCAAGAAAAACCTTTGGTTTGATTTCCTCAAACCATTGGGGTTTTATAATCCCAAAGACAAATGTGAAAGCTTGTTTACCTCCATAGAATTCATTTCATTGTTATAAAATGTGGCTAGAAACATATATTTCTTGTCCAGTCACATAAGAATTCGACGATTTCTATATGAGTGCTGTTAATACTTGGTAGTACACTCTTTTTTTCTTGCTTCCAGTTTGAGATGTAAAGGTAAACTGGTTTTATTTTCCGCAAGGTAATAATAAATAAACAAAAAATAATAAAAAAACCATGCATGATATAATCTTGGACTCATATTTAATGATGTATGATATAGGCTTATCAGTTTCAAGAAAATAACGGGCAGTATGAACAGTTTTGTGTTTACTGAACTTGTAGAAATGAAAACTTATGAAGCAGATTAACGACCCGAGAGAAATAATATATTTTTCTTCTTCTATTATAAAAAAAGAAACAAACAAAAAAGGTGATTTACCAAAATAGGAAAAGCAGTCATTGCATTTAGCTCACTTAACATTTCCATTCACCTCCCTGACAGGAACGGCGCTGCAGATGTTAATTACCGTTTATAGAATGTCTTGTCAAAACACCTAAGAATTATTTTTCTGTTAATGACATTGTCCTGTGCTTGGGTTCAATGGCTGATTTGAGACCAAGAACGCTGAAAAGGATCACTGACACTTGGTTAGGACACCCTGTCTTTCAGTGCAAACACCAGCAAGTAATTCATTGCTTTGTGCCAGCAATTTAGCTTTAGAAGAGAAACTGTTATAAAACTGCAGTAATGAGGGAATTAACAGTTAATTTTAAGATGATTATTCCCCTTGTATCAAGTGAGTTATGTAATGGTGACTTCAGAGGCAGCAAGTTATTTAAAAGCATTGCCAAATGCTTAAAATCGTGATGACCTGAGATACTAGACTACTTTAATGATAAGACAAAAGGATGTATTTCAGGCCAATTTATTTGGTGGGATAACAGAGACAGGCAGCTGTTTCTCCACACTCTCATTGGTCACATACCTCCTGCCCTTTGAAATAGGTTGGAGTTTTGCTACTGTCTTCATTGGGTGTAAAATTTGGTCTTTTGCCACTATAGAACACAAAATGAATTTTACAGGTAAGCCTGACTTAGGAAGGCATGCACTAAAGGAAATAGACCAAATCCCTTGCGATCTGAAAGTCATTCCTCTAGCATTAGCTTCCCTACATATTATATTATACCAATTCTTCCTTCACAAGTTCTCCAACTCAGGACTCTTTTTCCAAACTGCCCTTGTATAGTTCTGCTTACTCTCTTTTTTTTTGACATGTTTTCAACTTACTTCTCATCAGTATTCCTGTATTTTTCTCCAAAAAAATATTCCTCTCACCATCTTCTCAGCTGCCTGGATGACAAATCCTTCTCCTATAAATTTATATCACAGAATTTAGTTAAAAGATTTCACTAAAAATGAGTGATAGGGCATCTTTTTGTAATTCATTTAGGTATAAAACAAGGTTATTAAACACAGAATACTAAGTAAGGTAGGATCCATTCCAGCCTAGGGTTCAGCTCTAGAGACATTCATATGGACGTGTTCAAGAGGCATCTGGATGTGACACTTGGGGATATGGTTAAGGGGGGATTATGGTGATGCCAGCTTGATGGCTGGACTAGATGATCTTTAAAGTTTCTTCCAACCTTGATGATCCTGTGATCTGAACTGATTATGAAAAAAATTCTTATAAATTTGCTGCTTAAAGGATCAAGGTGATCTAGTGCTACAGAGAAGAAAAGTATAGGACTGAAATAAAATTTTAGATGTTTACAACCTACATGGGAACCACAGATATATGTATTTTCTAATTTCTCCTTTTGATTAGTAGACATCCTGTCAGTCTTGTCTGTTGGTCTAGTCAATAAAATATGGTAAATCACCAAACCTAGTGTTCATAAATGAATCTGAACAGCTCTTTAGATTATACTGCTTTGACTAAATCGCCCTTAAACAAAACTAGAAGTTATGGCACCTATTAGGTACATGCCTTCATTGCAGATAGCTAGATTTAGCATCTGAATCTGGAGCTATGTCTTACCCTTGGCTTTGCCATAACACTTTATCACTTTGATCTTTTAATGTGTGTGCATAGATCAGGAAACCTTTCCTTACACAGTTAATTATTTCTTCAAAACTAATTGCTGTATCAAACAACTGACTTTTTTACTTGCAAAATCAGTCCTTTTGAGCTCTGTCACTTGTGAGTGGATTCCATCTGGACGGAGCTCCTATTCTACCAAGGCTTTCAGACCAGTCTCAAAGTACATGCTGAGGAGTTTCAGGAGAATTTTTCTAGAGAAAATTTTCTTTTTTTTTTTCTGCATTGTGATGCAAAAAAAAGAATGGAATGCCATTTCTGAATTTCATTTTCACAGTATTGCAGATCTCTCACCATAGCAGTATGGATTCTTGAAGTATTAAGGGACTAAAGCTGTAGCTGTAGGACAGTGGGCCAGGCCAACAAAACTGAAAAAGAAACAACTGTAACTTCCACTAATGCTAACAGCCTTTTTGAGTGTAAGGTGAGAGGACAAACCCTTCACAAAAGTTTGAAAAGATTGATTACATCGTAATTTGTGTTTGGTCCCCCATTCAGGCATTAAGTGCTAGTAGTATTCTTGATTATAATGGAGAATTTTGTTCCCTGCTGTGGGGAGAAAAATAGCACTGAAAGCAGAAAACACCTGGCAGACACCTTGAATATGGAACTTTTTATTAAGCAATGCATTTTTTTTCTTTGTTAATTAATCTATTTCACAGTCTCAGGTAATCACTTTGCAACTTCTCAGTAGTCTGACTTTCAAAGGAACTTTATGCTCTGTCAGTTTCTATACCTGTGTTGTCAAAGAACATGGGAATGATATAAACATCTTGGTAAGTTGTCCAGTGCTGTCTTGCACATCCCTTTCCTAGAAGGCAGTAACAATTTTTGGTTCTAAAGGTTATTAATTGAGAATGTATTCTCTGTGTCTCTTTACTTAGTTTTCTAAGTAAATCTTCAGAGTCCTACTATTTTACAGCTAAAAGATGGAGTTAGAAAGATCTCCTTGTTGACAAGGCTGATTAAGACTGCAACATTTGTTTGCATGAACGCCCACCTGAGCATGGGCTGCAGCAGTCACAGCACCAACCAGAAGCAGTTGCTTGAACTCATGGTAACTCTGCTGCATATCACCTAGGGTTCCTTGTCCACGCTTTGTGTACTTTGGTCTGGTACCTGCTGTTTACTGGGGAGGCATTTACTGCAGACAAATGGGCAAAATTAATCAGAGAGAAAATCCACATTCAAGACCAACCCACTCTATAAATAAATGAAGAACAAGATGAGTGCTACCTGACTGGGGTGTGATAGATGTATACCCAGACTTGGAGGGGAGAAAAGCAGGCACAAGTTGCCACAAATCCAGAAGAATTGATCTGAAGGAATAAAACAGAACTAAAAAGAAAAGTATAACACCATGACAACTGATAAACGGGAAGGTCTGACACATATATTTTAAGAATGGTAGATAATGTGAGATTACCATGGTAAATTATTCCATTTTCAGAAGCAAAGGAAATTGAGTAAATCTCATCTCTCTGGACTTCAGTAAAGCATGTGATAAAGTGCCATATAGTAAATTACTTTAGTTTAGCAAGAATATAGGCTAATAGAACCTGTAGGTTGATTCAATGAGTGAAGAGATGGATCTTGAGAGAGGTCCCACATAATTCAATATCAGAACCAATCCTGAATAATATTTTTAGTAATGACCTTGATATAGACAAAGGTC
This sequence comes from Rhagologus leucostigma, assembly GCA_013397725.1. Lineage (NCBI taxonomy): Eukaryota > Metazoa > Chordata > Aves > Passeriformes > Rhagologus > Rhagologus leucostigma. The sequence continues at coordinate 1,930,723 of VZTD01002387.1, read as the reverse complement.
ATATAGGCAAAGGGCTGATGCAATGTTCTTCTGACATAAAAATGGAAAATACTTTCAGTGAAGACCAAGTTATCAGAAGAATTAAAGAAAAAAAAAGACAGGAGTCTTTCTTGTTAGAGAAGACTAGGAGATTTTAGCCTTTTTCATTTAGAAGAATAAAACCAGACAGAGAAAAAGGTGAAAACCATTGATAAACTGAGACATCAAATGACTTTGTAAATTAAGAGTGTTGTCATGAGAATAAATCTGATGACACAGTGTCTCTAATAAGAGACTACTGGATTCCATCTCAACATTTAGATTCTTATATTAGCAAATATTCCACAATAAAACCAGCAGACTTTATTGTGCATATTAGTGGATGTTTATAGTCTTGTATTTAATTGCTTAATGTCTGACTACAGTCAAGGCAGCTGATGTACAATAGAAGCTTGTGCAGCAATACAGTATTAAGACACTACAGTCACAATGTACTGTTTCTAATACAAGGTAGATAAAAGGATTTGTAATTCCTTACAAAGAGAATTTGCGGCATTAAGGATAAGAATTCTCAGCAAGAAGGTGGGATTTTTCAGTATGAATGCTTCTGAAAAATCTCATCTAGTAAAAGAAGGTACTAGAAGAAGGAATGATCTGATGAAATACTGGCATTTCTAATTGGAGAACACCTTTCAGCTAATCAACTAAATTCTTTAAACAGGCTCTTTCACAACGTGATTCATCTGAACTCCTCTACATTTTACTTTACAATGAGATGAATTGTGCCCTAAAAGTGTCTACTTGTCCCTTCTGACTACTAAATTACCCAAAGTGCCGAGATAGGTGTATACATGGCATCCTCAGCTTCTACAGCTGAAGCAACACAAGACAGATCTTTCAAGATAACTCCTAAATCAAAGACAATGTGTGTGACCTTAGCTGTGTCATTTAGTTCCTCTTTATGCTCACATATAAAATGAAGATAATAGAATTTCCATATCTTACAGGGCAACACAACAGGTTGTGGATTACATAGCTCTCTAATACCATGGCAATGGATGCCCTGTAAGTACTTGGGCTTATTCTGGACTGTTAAATGAGGAAGCCAAGAAGAACAAAGAGTAAAACTTGCAAACTAATTTATTTTCAGAGAGACCCGTTTGATACCACCCTGAAGCAAAGCACCACTGAAAGATGGGATTCCCGTAAAGCATCCTGTTAATCATAACAGTAAGAGTGATGTTTTTGAATGAGGTGATATCCCTCCCTCCTGACTAAGAGAATTCACACTGGATGTGTTTTTCTCTTTTGTCACAAGCTGTTCCATTTGTCTCATGACTTAGATAAACAACTGCTGCATCAATTGCTGCATTCAAAAGAATCCTTTCTGTTTATTGCCCACTGACACATGACACATCCTTTTAAAATGACTATGTCCTATTTTAAGACAGGTACCAGGGAAGTATTTGCCAGCATTCAAATATTTACTGAAACATTCATTCCAACACATTTCTAGAGTAATAATGGGACTTATGCTAAGACACATGTCTGTCTCATATATGCAAAGGCTGATTGTAATCTTGTTTACACCAGTACCAATTGACTTCAGCTAAATTATTCTTAATTTTCCCTAGGATTGCTGTCAGAATCATCCTTACATTTCAGCCAGAGCTTACAAATCTCTAGCAGGAAAGTGTCTTTCTATTGTAAGGATAAATTGGCGTTCATCCAGAATTCCCTGGGAGAAAGGTTTTTTTAACTACATTGGTTTAGAGAAACATACAGGCCTTATTTATTTAAAATCAAGGATATGAATATTTTAACAGCAGCAGCAGCCATAAAGAGAAGGCAAGCACTCAAAGTTGCTTAAAAAAAAAAACAAACAAAACCAAAACCAAACCAAAACAAAACAAAAAAACCCCCTCCTTTTAGGTTGTTTAGAGCTAATGGCTGATGATAGAATTTGGAGTGTGCAGAGAAAGAGATACAAAGAAGTACTTGTCAATAATAAGAACAACAGCCCTACATTTACAATCCACTGTTTAAAGCCAAAATAGACATTCTTTTCTCTGTTTGATCTCAGGAAAAGCTATCTGCAGCTCACAGGCCCGAATTTGAGTCTTCTTATGTCACTCAAAAGAAGTACTGAGATAACTATGCTAGAGATGACAGACTAGTAACCCCCTAGCAAGCCAGACCTGTGGGGGAGTGTCATGTTTTCTGTATCTGGGCTGAAAACACTCTTCCTACTTAGAAATGCTCTCTTTTGTTCTCCCATAGTGCCTGAAATTCATTCTCAAGAGATATGAAAAGTTGAAATTCATCTCATAGAAAAAAAGGTGTCTTCAATTTCCATAGGAACAAAGAATCACAAAACAAATGTAAATCGTTTTCTCTTTGTATTTCCTCTCAAGGCAGAACTGCTCACAGACACCATAAACCAAATCCCCAGCTATATCAGCTGTTTCAGCAGCACTAAAGTCAGAGGGTGTTACCCCCAGTATCTGTCCCTATAAGAGAGACATAAGAATAAGCCAATACTATTCAATACCAGCCATGTATAAAACAATGAAATTAGGTCAGTTTACTTGTAAATATAAATTTGCAACAAACATTATTGCTAACCAGACTAACGTCAGGACAAGAAACAACAAATTATGTCTTCCTGCCCTTTTGTATTTTAATTGAAAAATTTTCTTTTTCTAAAGGATTTGCACAGCTTTTTACTTATTATAATCAATTGCAACTCTAAATAACTCAAACCACATTATTCAAACCATATCCTGAAGGATCAAAACCAGAGCTCCTAATCTTAAAAGCTAATAACATTACCAATTGAAAGGTACTACTTTACTTCAGTTTGGCAATTCTCTTTTCTAAAAACAAAACTTCTGTGAGAGCAAACATAGCGCTAAAACAGTGCAATGGCAAGCTTTCACAGTTTAATTTTCGGTAAGCAATCTAAGAGAGTGTCCTAGTAATGACTTTCATTTACAACTGCAAAGATCATTCAAATCTGAATTGTCAAGATCCTATCAACATACAATTTCTAGTTTTAAAATAATGCCTATGCTATTTGTAGCTTTACATGGGGCTAAGGATCTTCTGTTCTACTCCATTAACTCCATAAGCTTTCATTTCGTGCTTCCTCTTGGAAATTCTCCCATTACACAGAACAATTGTAAAACCCACTTTATTGTCCTGAAGTTCCCCTTCTGGCCTCATCTAGCGACCCTAAACAAATAATATGAGCAAATAATAAACACCAAGTCCACTTGCAGCCCAACACCTGTCAGAAGAGGAGCTATGCAGGCACAGTGGTGCTCACATGGTAATTTGCACCACAAGCATGTGGCCCTGAGACCAGAACCCTGCACATAATCTCCCTTCAGAGTCTTCTCTACCACAGACAGGTTTGGGCGAAGAAGGAACTACAATTACTCTCTCGATGGTGAATTTTCATATGGTCTTATGCTTCACATGGCATACTGCTTCTGATTAAGGCCTGCTTAAGTTTTGGAAAATTACGTGTAAAAGATGAACAGATGTCTTGAAGACTAAAAGTTTTTTGTCTCTGAAAGACTTCTGAACTGTCATTGCATAAGACAGTTACAACTTCCCTTGTAGTGTAAGTACTTTACTACTTGAGGTACTTGTGCTAGGAGACAGCAAAAAGCATTGATGACTTTGTTAATTATTTCCCCTCTCAAGCATCCTGTTCTTGGGTCACTGAGAAAGCAGCAAGGGGAAAAGTGACTTCTGCCACATCTACACAGTAGAGATATTATTGAAATTAGAAGTGATACAAGCTTTTAGTGGCTAGCTCACAGCAGAGCAAAGTAAACAGACTATAAAACAAAGGACACAAGAACCCTCACACAAAGTCCTTAGAAGTCCTGGAAAAGCTACTCTGTGAACATAGTTAAAGAGCATCTGAAATAAAAGTAATAAAAGTGTCTTTCAGCTCTGATAATGAGGATACTGTTTCTTAGGCATAGCCACACAGTCAGCCTATCAGAGATCTCTCTGTATTCACTCATCATTCCCAAACCTCAGACATATAAACTCCATTAGCTATATCATCTAAGAGGTGACTCATTCCTTTTTTTGTCTTTGTAATCAAAAGGGTTTGCTTTGTTTTTAGTTTTTCTAAAGTTTTATAATATTTACACAACAGAGGGACAGAGTCCAAGATATTTACTCTCCTTAATAATTCCTTTGCCAGCTTTTACAGAATATTTACTTAGAATTTGATCCCAGCTGACAGATAATTTACTGACTCGATCACCTTCAAAACTCTGGACAAATCAATAGAATAAAAAAACAACAGATGAACAAAAGCCACATACATGTTTGAATGCTCTCCCAGTCTACCAACATCTATTAATTGGTTTTTTTCATTTCAAAATGTTGGTATAACTGAAATCTACTCCCAATGAAATAAATAAAATAGAGAGACCGATGTATTATTAAATTATCTTTCCTTATGATTTTACCTTTGTCAACATGAGGAAGCATTTAACATGCAGTCACACAAAACACTATTGCATTAAATATACTAGGAGACTGTAATTCTTATTTTTACCAACAGGCTCTATTTCTGGATAACTAATATATTAACTAGAAATATTGTATGACCTTTGCCTCATCAAAAGTCTGGATGTGATTATGGGTATTCTCAGTAAAATCCAAATGCATGAAGAGAAACACTATCTGAAAATATAACTGCAAGGAATGCAAAAAAAAAAAAGTTTAATTAGTCTAATTTCTAGACCATAGTTACAGATAAACTTTTGGGAGATGAAAAATGCACATTATTATTTTCAAATACAAAAGATTCAAGACACTCCAGCCCACTCTTCAGAGTATACATTTTATGTGTGATCAATATAAAAAAAAATAATCTCACAGCTAAATACGCAAAAATGTGCCAAATGTGTCACCCAAATCATTCATTAACAGTAAGCTGATTAACACAACACATTTTATTTCAGAGTAAAATTCAAAGCCTGTTATGGCAAAACAATTTAGGCTTACAGGATTGTATTGAGCCCTGTTATGCTTGACCATGCTAATGTAGCCGTTTTTATTTCAGAAGCACTGGGGAGGGAAGCATGAAATCATTATTAATTATATAAATATTAAGGCCACACAACTGGCTCTATTACTGATTTCTAATGGTAGCATCTGCAAATTCAGCCTGTAATAAACACTAATGTATCCAGAGACGAGAGTGCTGACACATGAATGGGATGCTTTGTCAGACATGCATAAAAATGTAGATGAACCACAGGGAAAGAACACCAAAGAATTCAAAGGGTTTCTTGATTGCCTTCTTTAAAATGCCAAGAATTTAAGCTGGCCTTTCTTATCTTCCTCTACATGCATGTGACACTTTAGGAGGCCTTTCTTATTGTACTATAATTCAGTAATTGTTCCAGCTCTGTGCACCATGCCTTCCTTCCAAAGGGCAGCATGAGATATATAATTCTGGTAATCAACAGCTGCATAATTTAAGGGTCGAACTAGCAGGGCACTGTTCCTTATTTTTGCTTTCTTAGCAGTTGCCCAGGTATTCCAAGCTTATTTAGGAATACAGTCTTTTGTCTGCCTTATTTCTCATAGATGATATATGTTTAGACTTGGTAATGTTCCAGAAAACAGATTTTATCAACTGAGGTTGCAGAGCAAGCTTTCCTCTCATTTTGCTTCAAAGGGCAGCAGTACAGAACTAGAACAAGGTAATTTTTTTCCCCAGCCATGAACATCCTCTGTTCTAACATGCAGACTTTTTCAAACCCTGAGCGATCCCCTTTCTGAAGCATGATAGACTAAAGCACAGAGCTATCAAAGGCATTTCCACACATTTCTCTCACCAAGGCGAATCTTCCAAATGTTAAAAAGGTCCAGGCAGCTAGGCCCCACAAGATGAAGGCTGCATGCTGATTAATCAGCTGCTTTTTTATTCTGCTCTGGCAAGTGTTCCCTATCTGTAAATAAAAGGTTTACCCTGGATTTCCTGTAAACTAAGGAACATAAGGCATCTTTGGATCAGACTCATAAAGCAACAAAGCCTTCTGCTGTCACATCCACAGGGGTAGTTTGTTTGCTTTATCACAAATATCCTTTCAGGTGTCCTGGGGAGAATGAGCTAACCTAACACAAACATCATTCCAACATAAGAAAATTACACGGCAACCACAAAGTCGCCTCACCATTAATTATGTTCTTTGGCCTCCCACAGCACTTTAATTGTTGCTTGCTTGAGGAGACCTGTCTGCAATTTGTGTCATTGCAGAAGTTCAGGTTGGTTCATGATGTGTAGCTCAGTGTAATACAAGTCTCTCAAAGAAACACTGTCATATTAAAGAAAATACATTTATTTATGTCTCAGAGTGCTGCCTTTCTATTCAGATGGTAAATAGGTAGTGTGAAAGAGATGTGACAGACCCAAGAAGACTAGAAATTGTCTGCAAACTGGCAGCCACTGTGGTTCACTGACAACCCGAATTACTTTCAGGCAGTTTGGCACATCTCCATTTGTCACACTTAAAAGCTTGAGCCAAAGTTATCCAATTAATACAGAGCAGAGTATTTCTCCCTCCTCAAAGCTGAAACAGAAATACAAATGTTTAAGATTCACAGTGTGCATCATGCCACCTATACATCACAAAGAGATGTAAAACAGTTATAAGTAAAACGTACATAACTTAACTCCCATCACACCCTCTTGGCCGCCATTCACCTCAGGCTGTCTTCTATGCTGTGCATACCACCTCTGTACTATTTATTCCAGACAATGATTTCTCATGTAAGGTGAATCCCTTCTGCTGTAAATCATGCGAACAGCTAGCACAAATAGTTTGTGAATATAACAAGTATCAGGGAATAAGCTTTTGAAATATCTACCTAGGCCAAGAAAGGGAAACGGTTCCCTCCCCCAGCAAGATTTTGAAGGCAAGGTGAAGGTTGCTTATTTTGAAAGCAGAAGAACCTTCATGAATCAGTATCAGTTTTTGACATTATTATATACCCATCCATCACTGCACAGCAATAACCACTGTATCTTGTGCTATGACCCAATGCCAGTTTATATATGATTTTATTTGAATTACTGGTAGTGTAGTCATGAGGGTCAGGTTTATACAGCTCTCGTATGGATGGAATTTTTCATTGAACCACAGGATTTCCTTGGAGAATTTCCACTGGCCCTAAGTGTACAGAAGCCTTCTTTTATCCAGATGAGCTTTTGGTGTTCAAAGGAGAGAAAAAATTCAACACTTTCAAATACTATAAATGCTAATCAAAAAGAACTGTGAGGTGCTTCTGCAGATTCTCTAAGGCCAATTTAGATATTTAAAATAGACAAAAGGAAGGCTATGCTCCTGGCAGTCTATAATCAAAAGGTTTGAAATACTTGTACTTTTCAAAGTACCTGATGATACAGATCTTTTGAAGAAGCAAGGAAGAAATCATAGAGGTTAAATAATGAACAAAGAATGAGAATGGCACTTTCCCTGCTTTCTGCTATTTGAAGAAAGCTGCAGCTGGCCCCTTCTTTGCTTATCCCCCTTGAAGCATCCATGAAAAACTTGATTTAGAGAAAATATTCTGAGATTCTTATCTGAATTACTGCCTATTCCCAGTCAAAAGCTGATATTGAACTTAAACTGGTGAGAGCTACCATTATTTCAAGTTTAGTGGAGTAAATAATATCAGAATCCTTGCCTTTAATTGCCAATTAACATATTTTACCAACATTCTTCCTGCTTAATGCCATGGTATTTTTAACTGCAAACTCCAGTAATAAATATAGCAAATTAAATGTTTGCTAGTGAAGATATTTCAGACCAAATTTTAAAACTGATCACTGGAATATATTCAGTTTTTCAGACATTTTCCAGCTGAATTTTTCCTATATAATTTCCTCTGCTATATTTCACCTTTGAATTTATATTCCAGTTATAAAGAAAGTACAGCTTTGCTTTTTTTGTTGTTTTATTCACGATGTTGATTAGTGGAGGAATAGTTCCTAGCAGTAGCTTGCTTTCTACATCACTGGCATATATGCACTTTGTTATGGAAAAACTTCAAAAAATTAGCCCTTATGAATCACTTGATGACATTTTTTATATGAGAGAAATGGGTGTGATTGCAAAGAGGTGTTATTTTATGCCTAGACATATACATGTCTCTAACAGTGATTATTTTAGAGTTGAGATTATTTTTCTCCACTTTTATTTTAGGCAAACCAGACAAAGAATCTAGAAGGCTAAATCACTAAGTATAACCTCTCAATCATTTCAGCGTCTCACAGTCATTAAATGAAAAAAACACCAGTGCCTAAGTGAGATTGGGCCTGGAATAGCCGTGGCCTGGAACAACCTCTCCCAGTCACAGTGTGAGGAGGACAGCATGGGGCAGGGGTTGTTCCCAGCAGGCAGTCAGCATCCAGCCACGCTACTCCTGAGATGGCACATAGATACAGGGTACCCAGCTGGTCTCATTGCCTTGACACAGTTCCAGGCATATTTATGGTATAGGCAGACTCTGTAGCAAAACCAATAAAAGTACATCAAAGACTTTTTTGTAATTTGTGTGATTTTCTGCTAATAAAAATAGAAATGGAATTTTGGTTGTCTGAAGTTATGCATGTGAGCAAACCAGTAAATATGTTCAGTTTATAAAAATAAACTTGGAGTAAGGGGAAAAACTACTGTGGCTTTTTTTCCCTCCAGAGATTCCAGTCTGCTTTTGAAAACCCATGTAAATGTATTTCCTACATTAATTGTTACTGCCACAAATAATATCCTGGTCTGTGTCACATTTTATCCAGTCCTTGGAATTACTGCTTGCATTTCACTGTTCTGTCAAGATTTTTTCAGAAACGCTTGATTTTATTTTCATCTTCTTTTTAAAAGAGGGGAAAAAAATGCCTTTCATTCAAAAAAAGTTTGAGGCAACTTCCAGAAGAAAAAAACATAATGAACTACCCTGTCACAAATATCTAGTGGAACTGAAAAGAGAAAACAGAAGAAGATTCATTACACTTGTCTGCGTACAGATGATTGTTTGAAAGGTCACCCAGATGAAAAATGTCCTCCAAACCGAAAACGTATGTCTGATAAAGAAAATGACACTTGTAGGACAAAAAAAATTGCTATACTTATTATTTATGTTAAGAAAATAAGGTGTTTTACTGGTCAAATACACAGATTTCACTGTTAAACATGCTGACTTTCTGATGGTGAAAAAATCCACATATAAATGTCTTATTTACTTCCTTTACATGCACATACACATATAACCAGACTTTGCTGTAAATAATTTTTTTACTTAAGGCAAAAGTTTTCCAGATAAAGCTACTCAATCACAGTGTGAACACTGATTAGGGTATGAACCTACAATCTACAAAACAGTCTTGAATAACCAGCTATCTTTAAAGCCTTCTCTGCCATTGTCTCAGATGCTTTGCATTCCACACTGCATTATATAAATTCTTTGCTGCAATTGCTGTCCTGCTGTTTCCAGTGAAAAATAATTCTATTAAAAGATGCATCATGCTCTTTCAGCTCAAGAAGAACATTTTCTTCAGATAAAACCAGTGTTGGGACATAGGCTGAGAAGCAATAATGTTACATGAATTTAACTGAATCTAACTGGAGAATCTAGATCAAGGTTATGCTCCTCCATCCTAAAGAAACTGTTTGTGAAATATGAGGAATTTTAAGCTAATGTAAAGTCCATAAATAATAGAGAGAATTCCATCAATTAGTTGCTGCTGCATGAGAAAGTGCTGCAGGGTATGCTCTGAATTCATAACTGAAAAAGAAACTCTGCAAAGGATTTATATGAACAAATTGTACAGTGTCTCCAAACCAGAAATATTCAGTATGCCGTTTTTTTTTTCTAAATACTGTATATATGCTTCTTTTGTCCTAAATATGTCATGTCAACAGTTCTGTGTTTATTTTATGCACTGCAACACTAAATATCTCCTCAGCTGAAGTCACTGTGGCTGCATATCAATATACAGGAGCCAACTGGCTGTTTAATGATAACAGAAATGTTTTGCTGAATGACTTGCATAATTACACAGGGACACACAATTTAGATAATGAGTTCTTCTTAGGATTTCTACGCTTGGCTGTGACGTTACTGAAATCTACACGAACCTGGAAGTTTACTAAGTAGAGGAATTCCTGTTAATGACAATAATTAAAAACCCATGACTGAATGTAACTCTGACCTAAAAGAAGTCTAAAGAGATTTTAATTTAAATTATTACATTTCATAGAAATGGAAGAAATATGCTTAATTTAACGTAGTAGAGAAAATGAACAGAACTACAGGTAATAAGTATCTTAGTCCTTTCGAGCAAAGTATCTTTAAGTGATTAATATCTGCTCTCAGTAGCTGGCCATCATCCACATTTAACTGAAGTTAAATTTTAACAACGATAAAATTAAAACTAGTATAAGAATTAGAATAGGAAAGGAATAAAAATTCCTGCATTGCTGAAGACTGCCTAAAGCACAAGGATGTGTTTATATAACTGCTTAATCATAATCCTACTTACAAGACACATTCAACCCTGTGTAAGCACATGTGTACAGATAAACATGTCTTTCTACACATGTATACTTCCATATAGCAATAATTGAATAAATTTAAAGTTAAAACCAAAAGTATTCAAAAGTATTGACAACTCTTCACAGCTCCCAAACCGTTTATACTTCAACTGTAGACTTTCCAGTTTGATCACACTGCTTTATAAATTGTCTCCTAATATTATTGCTTCAGCATCTTTCAGTTCTGGAATAGGACAGAATAATCGCACCGTTTTGTGAACATGTGGTGACTTATTAAGAGCTAACAGTGCTCAAGTAAATTCTTTCCATTGAACGATCCATTACAGTGTAATCATGACCAAGCACACAGCCCTGATCAATACAAAGGTACATAGTTGCTGTAATACAGCTCCACTAACCAGGGTAAGTAATCCAGCATTCTAAACACTTGAAGAACCAACCAATTAGGCACCAGATAAGGTCAAATATTATTGATCGTAGATTCAAGTGGAATTCCTTTTGTTGCTTTTCCTTTTCGTGATTTTGCTTGTAATCCAAGTATTATTTCCTTTAAAATACACCTTTTTTTTTTTCCAGTGGCTGCACTTACTTAGCAATAGGATATGAGTGGTTTCACAGAACAACATAATGATGCATTGACTTGAAGATCAATACTGCTACAAAACCTTGGAGACAGAGAAATAAAGAGGAAAACATATTTTTCAAAATCCAATAATGGTCGAACTTCTACAGCTTTTAAACAGCGGGGTTTGACAATCCCATGAACTTTTCTAAAAACTACCAGATAACTATATTTTAGTAACTGGGAAATGCTAACAAAAGCTAATTTCATGTTTCTTCCATGGACAGTGGAGAGGGAGTCTAAATGCTATAAGGATCAAGAGTAAGGTGTTCTTAATGAATATATTTCTGTGTCCTGAACACAGTAATGCTCTGCTACAGTCTAGTCCTATTCTTCTAATATACACAAAAGTCCAAGATACAAACTACAGGTTATATAAGCAATGCATAGCTCTTTTGTTCTCTTGTTTTGCTCTCTTGCTGCTTTAAAATCTTCAGTGAGAAGATGTAGGTTTTACAGTTTGGAAAGCAGGAATAATAAGTATTAAAAAAATTACTCAGATGCAAAACTGTTTGCAATAAAAATCACTTTTATTGTTAATCATTTTTCTCACCCTTTAGTTCTTGGCCAAATTCACAAAAAACCCCAACTTTTTAAAAGTCCTTTTTCTTATATACTCTTCTGGGATATCTTGTCCGCAAAGTACTTAATATCTTCGATCTGCTCTTCCAGAAACATTTTCATATCACCAACATGTGGCTCCTATTTCAGACCCATGAAAAAAAGGGAGTGAAAATATTCCTTCCCAGTTGGTAAGGAGACCACCTCCAAGCTTTTTTCTTCTAAGACTTTCTTTCTGAGAACAAAGTCCCTTTGATGAAGTTTCACAGTGGCCAGGTGTGCTCTACATCAAGTTCCTGAATGGGAGTCTTCAGCACAGAGAAGGAAATGGGAAACCTTGATTTCTTTGCTGTTCTGCAGTTCTGTGGGGGAGACCTACCTTTGAAGCACCAAACTGGTAGGGACTAAATGTACACTACAGCAAGCTTCTGGGTTCTGTGATTCCAAATAAGCCAGAGAGCTCTGTCAATCTGACAGTCATGTAGTTTCTTTTTTCACTTCAAGCACCTGACTAATGCAATAGCTATTTAAAGTTCAATATAAGCTGCTATAAACACTGATAATTGGGGGATAACAGTATTTATTTTAAGCTTCTACAATGCAGCAATTTATTATATTTGGTATAGATCCGTCCTTCTGGTGTGCATGGTTTTGTTTTTCAAACATAATTAGCATATTCTCTTAGCTTTTCTCTAGCTTTCTAATAACAATTTCTTTCACCCTAAAATCATTAATAAACTTCTGCTTTGTACTGCATTTTTGGTCTGCTATTAAATTAGTCACAGTGTCATATGCATTTTCATTCATCGACAGGTAGAATGATATGCTGGTGTCTTTTTATCTGTCTGTCTGCAGAAAGCTGTGAACAGAGACATGGAAATATCACATATTTGGAAAAATGCCACCTGGCACACAACAGTCACTAGGTGGCTGGATGTTGTGAAGAGAAACAACTGGCTAAATAAAAAGGCCACTTATTAGAACCCAGCAGTGCATCTGACTTTCACATTCAAGGGTGAACCAAAATATTTGTCTTGGTTAGGCTTTGATGGTGTTTAACATTTTCCCTAGTTTTGCCTGCCCCAGTAATGGAATCTGTTACAATTTGTCTGATGATGTTCTACTTCTTTATTTGTTTGTTCATTTGTTGGGGTTTTTTTTTCCCAACATACAGCAAAAGAAGAAGAAAAGTTTTTATTAAACAAGGCACTGGTACTTTTTATGGGACTAAGAGACCAACACAGATAATCCATTTACACAATACTTTTAAAATTTTCTTTCAACTCAGTATGAAGTGGAAGCTATCACAGCTTCTCAAATCTGGTGGTGTCTTTTGATGTCATCTCTTCCTATGGCATACACATCCTACCTGCCTCTGTATTTGTGACAGACTTCTCTGTAAGTCAAACAGAAACAGAAGTGAGAAACCAATTATCTGAACTAGCAGGAACAAAGCATAAATTTTGTAGCAGATTTGATAGACTTAATTGAAAATTTCCCATAAAAATGTGGGGATTTTTCCAGTGGAAAATAGAACTTTTCATGATGCAAATGTCTGCCATTTCAGAGAGGTTAGTGGAGATGAAAATCCAGGAAGGTCAACCTAAGGAAAGGTGCATAAAAAATCTGCACTGAAGATCTTCTGGTGTACAAGCACATATTTCTGAATTAAAATACTTGATCCTGGGCTAGAAATTATTTGGTTTGGATTTTTTTGCCCAAAAGGGTCACATTTATTCTTCCAAATATCTTTTTTTATGTGATTCTGAGGTATAATTTATATTGTGTATAAATATTGTTTAATTATTTATTATATTAATATTGTTTTAATGTTTACCATTTTTCTCCTTCTTGTCTTAACACAAAAACATATATATATGAGGAAAATTAAATTAGGATCAACGAACTTTCTATGCCACCACAACTGTAGTCTTATATTAGAGGTTTTGTAGGATGTGACACTGAGGAGCATCACATGCGAAAAATTCTGCTGAAGTCCTACTCTGCGATACCCTCTCCCCATGTTTGTTTCAAGTCCAACACCATGGCAGTGGGATAGTTCCTGCTGACGGACTTAAAGATGACAATGAAGGATGATCTGCAGGAAACAGGATATCAAGTAGCAAGTCAAAGGAGGAGGTACTATAGCTAAATTTGATGTGATGAGACACATGTAATAAACTCTGCAAGTGTAAAATTAGACTGCATTTACCATGCATCATCTCACCTGCACTTGGTCCACAAATTCTGTTCTACTGGGACCACTTTGAATGTTCCAAATCTCTGAGCACCTGTCAAACACCTGTTTGTTTGGGGTTTTTGCCTTTAAAGGAAAGCCAACTACAAAACAACCACGTTCTTTTTCTTCACCGCATTACATTCATTCTTGTATGGACACCCAACATTATACCATAGCACTTGCAGTTAGAAGCCGTCTCTGAAAAGACTTGCACTTGAAATTAAATAGATCTTATTTAACTTAGTGAAAGTACTTAGTATGTGTAAAAAAATAGTGTACATGCAAGGCCTTGATAATTATTTATCATCTTAATGAATGTGTACGTGAACACACTCTAGTTTGTGAGAAAGCTTCCTTTTGGGTCTTCTAAAGCTGGTATTAGGATCCCAGATCTAACAGACTCATTTTACTTTTGTTCAGAGGACATCTCTTTACACTCATCAAAACATTGTCTGAATTTCATGTGAATTCTAGTGAGTTGATCTGTACAAAAAGAAAAAAAAGAAAAAGAGAGAGAAAAAGCACCAATTTTCTTCTGCAAATTCCCCCCAAGAAAAATCCCCTTATCATGTGCCCTAAGTATATTGCCTATTACCTCTCCTTTAAATGGTTAGAGGCTTTAAGAAACTCGTTCTGCAGGATATGATGGAGAAAAAAAAGGATGACCTTGATAGTTATTACTGCTTGAAGTACTAGAGTCATTTAACAAATTTGTTTAAAAAAATACCTCCTAACCTGTGAAAATTTAATTAAATTGAATTACCACAACAGATAAAGCATCTTAAGAAAGAAAAAGTTCTAATAATTGCAATTTCAATAGTCTTTTTATGCAATTATCATTAGCATTATAACACCTACTGTGGATTGTTATTGTTTATGGGGATTCAGAAGGTAATAATTTACAAGATGCTATTAATCCTACTAGAGACATAGTTTAACATCAGCTCATTCTTCAGAAAGACCGTCTGTATCTTTCTGCCAGTTAAAAAAAAATTCAGTTTTCTATTAGATACTTCATTCTATACCAAAGCAATTCAAACCACTACCCCCCTGCCCCTTTTAATTACTCCCTTTAGAGGAATGCATGCAAAATAAATTTTCTTCCTTTGCTATATACATTGTGCAGTCCAATGCCAATTCTGAAGTTCTTAGTGGTCTAAAATTGAGTTTGTCAAAGGAATCAGACACACAAGTGGTAAACGTGATTCTGAGAGAACCCTGTCTAGAATTACAGAACAGTAAGTGCGGGAACGTAAATGGAAGATGCACAGACTGGACAGCAGCAATCCTTTAACAAAACTGTAATCTGTAGCAATTTATAGCAGCAGAGAATTTGCTTCACTGATTCAATGCAAGAGAAAAAACTCACGATGTATCTCTGCAGAAATGCTTCTCCTTGGCTTAGCTCATCAGGCACATTGTTTTATCCACTGCTGTAAACAAAGAAAAACTGCCTGTGCTCTATGTGCAATCCTGAAACTCCATTTGATTTCAGCAATTTCATGGTTCATCTACTAGCTGAAAGAAAATTTCTCCCAAGAAGACTACGCACATGAAGCACTGCTAATCTCAAACACTTAAAATTCTGAGACAAGGATCAAAATTCAAAGCAGTTTACAGAAAAATAAAGATCCCATTTGATTGCTTATATATGCCATGATTTCTTTAAGTTCTTAAAATAACATTTTATTTCCAAGTTCATTCCTTGGATCACAAGTAATAGGCATGTGTATACTTCTTTAATAAAAAAGCTATGCTCATGCATATTCTCATCCTTCCGAACTTCTAAAATAAAAATGTTTCCAGTGACATGAACATGTAACCCTAAAGAACTGGCACTGGTCTCCTCATATAAAAATGCCAAGAAATAATTGTGCAGGAAAATTTTCATCAGACTAAAGATTTTTAAAAATAGAAATCTCTTCAACATTCTGCTGATTTACTGTCTGTAGCCTGAATTCAGGTCATCTAGCCTTTCTTAGCAAAGAGAAAAACTGAACAGAATGACAGTGAAAATGGCTTGCATTTCCTTCACACAATGTCATGGTATTTTATATTCTCTTGCCCATTCTACTGCTGAGTTATGACCTCTGTGCTACTAGATATCACACAACTTCATAATGTTTTATATGAAAATAATTTACCATTCTTATTTGCTGGCCTCCCTACTACTATTGAGAAAATATGGCAGATTTTCTAGCAAATGGCCTTACCACATAATTATCCAATTTGTAATTTTTTTTAATAATTTTATTTAGCTGTTATAAAATGTGTAAGTGTTGTGCATTTCCAGAACCTCAGCTCACCTGGGGGATGTGCAGGCTCTTTAAATTGTACCTATTGTATTACTGGAGAAGAAGTGGAGAGGAAATAAAAGATTAACTGCTCCACTTAATTTACAGGAAGAGAATAAATAAAATGAAATAAATAGAACCTGCTGTTTAAAACTTCTATATAGTTTTGCCAAGCATGATTTAAAGAAGAATGAAGTAGAATTAAGATTAGGACTATATTGAACTACTATTGCAGGAAGTTAACATAATTTAAGTTGCTTATAGCTGCATTCACATTTGTGTGCTTTTAGTGAATTTATGATTTTTTTTAATTGCAATAATAGTAACTTGACTATGTGATTGTAGGGTCAGATCCACAAGTATGTGACCATTTAAATATTTCAGTATTTAATACTTCTCTAGTTCAATTCACTTGACAATGTTTATGGTACTTTTATTTCTTTTTTTTTCTAACCAGATAAACTTTGCTAAAGTACTTAAAAAAAAATGCCTGGAAGAGTTTAATAAATGTTGTAAGAAAAGGACAAAAGGTCGTGTTGGACAGAAATTCAAGAAGTTTTTACCCACTGAAAAAGTGTTAATCAGCAACACACTTGGTGTTGTCATGATTAAAAATCTAATTAAACCAAAACTTTAATCTTACGAATCATAATTAGATTGCTTGCAAAAATTATAGATTCAATTTGAATGTTAGGAAATGACAATGTAAGATCTCAATCCTTAATACTTCTTGAGAATTTCAATTTGAAGACAATACTAAAGGACTTTCATTTCAAGGAATTACTGATTAAAGAATATGTTATTGTTTATACAAATTTAAAATATGAAAACAGACAATTTGAAATCTTAGTCTCTAACTTTTTGTTAAATTTATTATTATCTTCACCTAAAGTGCACATACTAACATATCCTGTAGGATCAAACCCACTGAATTGTTCATAAGCAAGCGCACAAGGACAAAGAGTATAGAATTACAAATCTATAATAAGTGAACTTGGTTCATGACAATTATTTTCTGCTTCATTTGTAAAAATGAAAGACGTAAGCTCAATATGTCCTCTATTAAATATGTATATCAATGACAAAAATAAATTTGTTGCATTGAAAAGATATCAGTGAAGTCTACTTTTTCAGTAGGAGCAGTGAATGAAGAGATGATTGAAAAAGCTTTAAGTACTAGAATGAAAACTGGATATAAATCTTGACTCACAGTTCAGAACACTTTATTAGTAAACTGAATTATCATAGGAAAAATGGAATCAGTGGGGAATCAACTCTCTCAGTAGAGCTAAGACAATACTGAAGGTAATAATATCAAATGCCTTAATACACATGTGTATTGTACGAAGATGACATAGTGTCGAGTGAATTACGTATGAAGTGCTACTCATAGGCAGGAAATCAATCATAGTATCCATGGGCTGATTATCTCTTACTGGAAGGAACACAGCATTTGATGACCTTTCAGTGGATATTCTAGCACACTAAACAAGGATAATGGTTGCAAAAGTTAAAGTTCGTTTAAAGGCAGAAATCTCCTTAACCCATTCCATAAAATAGAAATATTCTTGAGGAAGTCATAAAATCATAGATCTTCAAGAAGCCTCCGTAGATCATCTATTCCACTGATTTCTCCAGGTGGAATCAGTTATACTTATGGCATTCCTTAGAGGTGTCTGTCTTACCTGCTTTTAAAGCCCACAAATGACTGAGTCTTTGTAATTTACTGAGTGAAATTCTTTCAGCATGATTCCATATCTATACTGCTGGAAGGATTTTCTACTGTTCGATATAAATCTTCTTTACTGTATTATTGTTTTATCTTATTCACTGTCTACATTGACAACAGACTTCGCAGCGGTCTGGTATGCATTTTAAAATGCTCATATCCCTCTGTCATCTCCCCTTCATGACAAGTCAAATTTCCACAATCTTTACAAGCAGATCACTGTTCTGAAATCTCTTTTTGATCTCTTCTGTACTCTTTCCAAATGGTCTGCATCCTTCAAGTTAGGGGTCTGCTCAGAATCAACTGAAAGAGCTTATTTCTTTCCATGGACTATTAAGGGAGCCTAGGGTTATTAGCCTCCCAAGGATAAAGTTAATCTTTGTGAAGCACTGAAGTAAATAAATTGTATTTTGTAGTGTCTTGCTAGATGTCTGCAATGTAAGGACCATTGCTCCTAAAATAGCTCCCTGACTGTTATTGTATGGTAAATGACGTGAATGACTTGTTGCTATATTCACAATACAGATGGTCTCAAAATGCACAACTATGTGGCTTTATTATGTGACTAGGTTCTAAAGTGTGCTACTCAGCTATTTTATTAAACTTACCATGTAGAATACTTCAATTCTCTAAGGCATGTTATGAGTCAGAAGGCACTCACTGGGTACAAACTATTCGAAGAAAAACTTCACTGAGAAATAATCAGGCCCTGTATCTGAAAATGTCTGTCCATCTCATGATGCTTCTTTTGCTCATTTTTTCATTGAGAATGTTTTTATCATTAATACTCTGTGTGTGTGTGTGTGTGACTCTGTCACATGATCTAAACCAGAGTCAATTCTGACTCTTCAGAATATTATTTTTATGACCTCTGGTTGCAAATGCTAAAGCTCCCCCACCTTTGGGTCTTAGAAACATGTTTCCTAATAGGCTTTCTAATGCTGTTCATAGTCTCAGAAAACTAAAACTGAAATTCAAAAGTAGTAGAAAATATGTTTTCCTAGTGTTGCTGCCTGTAGGTCAGCCAGTTCTGGAGAACCAAATGAACAGCTGCTAAGAAACACTGTACACTTGGAATGGATACCACCCTTGTCCTTCTTCAGGACATTTTGAAAGTCACTAGTAAAATAAATCAAAATACTTGGTCAGTCCATAAGAAAAACATGATGGTTAAAATTTTTCCACTCACATAGCAAAGTCATAATGCATAATAGTGTAAACATGCAGTGCTTCCCTAAAAAAAAAAAATAATTCTGCCCTTAGAAAGCCTTCTCTGAACAACAATGAAAAATATTGCTGGCTGTAAAACTGATGAGTAGATTCTGTTCTCTCACTAGAGAACTGATGAAGATGAATTGCATTCAAAAGGAAGCAGCCAGAAGACCCAGTGTGGAAGGATACAAACTCAGAAACCCAACACCTACAATTGTAGGAAGGTACAAGTACTCCACCTTTTGCCAGCTGTCTATTGCAATAGGTTACCTGCAGTGACTATTTATCTCATGTTGGATAAAGGTTAATAAAGGCTAGGCACTCAATTAATCCAATATCAATCTTTCCTCTGACATCAGCAGTTACTGAATTTGGCCCTAGAACAAAAATGTATGAGGGCATCTTTCAGAGATGTTTTCTTTTAGTATCTTAAAGGGAAAAACATTGATAACAACAGAGGTAAAGATGTTCTTTTGTATATCTCCTGGATGAATAAAGCTGTAAAGTAATAATAAAGTAAGAAAGCAGAAAGTAGCAAGGGATGTTACTTCCTGGTAGCTGGTATTACCAGCAAGTCATAAATTCAGTCACACACACCTGCGCACGTACACACAAACACACACTTCTGTTTCACTGCTTCCACCAAGGTCACTCTATGCAAAATGGAACTCGCACTCCAGATGCTGAAGCCAAAGTAGTGTTTATTAATCTCAAGATGTGCTGTTTGTAAGGGGTTATCGCCTTCATGACTGCCATACAGTAGATCTCACAGATCTCTTTGTGTTGAGCAAATGCTCATTGCAAAACGTGCATTGTTGCTGTACTTGACATGCTTCTGACACTATTTTTAAAGCAGCAGTTTCCACACAGACAGCTCGCGAATCTGTAAAAAAACAGGAATGAGGACAAACCCAATCTTTCAAAAATTTAAAATACATATTTCAAACTAGCAACCCTGGGTGATTTGGAAATACACTGAAAACAGTCTGTAGTCATGTACTTGAACAGTACTCAACTTCACGTAGGAAAAATCCAAGGTAATAGTGATAAATATGAATTTTAGAAACTGATATCATCCTCTCTAATAATTACTATACAAATATATATGTTTTGTTTGTATTCTCAGGCAGCTTGATGCAGACATATCAAACAAATATCTCAGCTCTATCAAAGAGTTTTTTTTCCTCAAAGCTGATAAATCTTTACTTGTAAGACACACAAAAGGTAAGCCAACTCTTTGATACAATTTCTGATCAGAGAAAGTCTTTGAGAGCAAGCTGAAGATAATTCATTCAAATGGGGTACCACTCTGTTTTCTCAAATACTCAAGTTAAGATCTTCTCTATTCCTATATTGGCTAACCAATGAGATAATCTACATAAAAACATGCTCCCACTGTGTGTTTCTACTGAATCAATACAACTCTCAATCTACACAAAAGCATCACCAGGATGTATTAAGCACATACTACCTGCACTCTCACAAAGAGTTTCCCAGCTGATGTGAAGAGCTGTGCGTTAATCTCATAAATTCACTCCTATAGTCCTCCATCTATTTCAAGTTTTGCATTTTAACAGTAAATGTGTATAATTCAAACCAGTCATTCTTTTATATAAATTGAAATTTGCTGTACAGGAATACAATGGTTTGAATTGAATAGATGAATGAGAATTATTCAAATGACTTTTCCATAACACAACACATGCATTTTCATTTGAGGTATTAAGAATACCACTTCACAATTCCAGATCTGAGAAGATATCCACCTAGAGCTTGAAAATAGTATCTATACACACTTTGTGGCTGTGTTGCTAAATGTGCCTCGGTGCTCAAAGAGGATTCAAAACACTGGAATTCATAGAATCACAGAATGGTTTAGGTTGGAAGGGATCTTAAAGATCCTCTGGTTCCAACTCACATGCCACATACAGGGACACTTTTCACTAGGCCAGGTTGATCAGAGCTCTACCCAGCCTGGCCTTGAACACTTTCAGGGATGCGGAACGCACAGCTTCTCTGGGCAACCTGTTCCAGTGCCTCACCACCCTCACAGAATGGATAATTATAGTTCTGTTACCTCCCCGGAAAATTTATACTTCTTGAAATTTGTAAATGTAGTCTAGATGTCTGTATGTCTTTTATGCTGAATTTTCACTGAAATAAAATGTTTCAATCCTTTCATAGCTCGGCTTATTTTGTCATAATGGATGGAGTATGTCCCGTAGCTTCCAGAGTCCTGTCTGTTACCACTGGGCATAATAGCAAGTAGCTTGGGGTGGTTTACTAAATTATTGTACCCAAAAAAACCCATCTCTCTCTCCACGTCTCCCTCTGCTGGGGAAGGACTGTTGCTTTGAATTTTATTCTATCTGGCCCTGTGGACTGAACATCTACCTACTTGAAGGCAGTGTTTGGTTCAGATGCCAAAGAAGGTGAGAAGTCATTTGGTGTGTACCTGCCAGAGTTTAGCTCCCTCTGAAAGAAGTCTACCTTAAAACTGAATCAGTACACCAAAACTGCTCTGCAGTTCAAAACAAGAGGACAAAAAAAAAAACCAGAGAAAACCAGATTTTTTTAGGACAGAACAACAGATACAAACCAAAATACTAACGCAGATGTATCCACTAGATAATCACTGTAACGTTTGTTCTTCATCCACACTGGGGAAAAAAAAAAAAGAATAACAACACTGACAGCAGTAATTGTAAGCCACTTCTAAGCTGATGATCCTGTGTGGTAGCATTAAAAATTCCATGCTACTTTTGAGCAACTATTCAGTCTGACATGATTAATCAGAACACCTTATCAAGAGAAAAAATAAAATTTATGTATTCAAAATAATATGCCATATTTCTTTTTTTGGCCATATTTCATAGTACTGTCAGTATAACACATGGCTTAGAAATAGAGGCCTCTGTCAGCTGTGACCATTGATACTGCTGTCAGGAAAGTACAAAAGCATCAGAAGAAGACTTCAAAAATACAATTTATTTTGTGGTGAACACCAGTGTAAAACACTAATTACCACGTAGTTCTGCAAGACTGAATTGGAAACACAAAATATGCTTTTGACAGATTATTCTCATTCTTTTTTTTTTTTGCTCAAGGCATTTAATGACATACAAATGTAGCAAAGCAGTGCTAGATTTTGTTGAGGAAGAAAGTAGATTACCACAGGTTTAATGTCATGTCCTGAATCAGATCAGCTTCTTGTCCCATAATCTCACACATTACACACTGAGCCCAAATCTCCTTTCCTGACCTAAATTTATGATGTGGTCAAACCCTCACAAAGCACAGCAAGTCACTAAAACTGAGTGTGAGGAGGGCCCCCTCTTCTGACTAAGGCCATCACAAGCCAAATATTGACACTGCTCTTGGACTGTTCAAAATTACTCTGCTCTTAACCTTTTAAAAATCAACCCATTGAGGAAAAAAAATACTTCTGCTAATGAATATTAATGCCATTTCTAAAAATCATTTGTAGATGGTCAGGTTTTGAACTTTCCCATTCTAAATCTTTCTCAGACTTACGTTTTTCTAGTAATCTCAACAGGGGTGAAGAGGCGATTTTGGAGTGTGGTGTGGAGTATTTTGCTTTTCTGTTTTGTTCTTTTTGTGTTTGTTTTCTCTGTAAAATTAGATTAGTGTAACTACAGCAAGATATGATATTGTGAAGATATCCTAAAAATAAAGAATGAATATAGTTTAGGCAGAGTGCAACCAAACAACTTAGGTGACAACAATTAATAGAACAAAATAAATTTGTTAAAGTTTCAGCTAGATTCAGAAAAAAAACCTCTGCTACATCACCCGGAATTTTTAAATACCCTTGGGACTACTTGCACATTTAATACTTTCAACATTTCAATACTGTCACCTTTAAGATATACAGTAAGGCAGACACATTGCTAAACTCTGCCATTCTAAACAGAATCACCCCTGTATAAAAGCAGAATGCATTGGTGAGAGAGATCATTAGTGTCAGAAAAATATTTTCTTTCCACTGCTATAAATTGCAAAGGAAATTAATTTGATTTTTAATTTCATTTACTACAACTTGTGGCGATACTATTGCCATAAACGTGCATTAGTAAATGGCCAAGAAACCAAATAAAAATTTTGCAGCTAAGATAAAATATTAGCTTATATGAACATCAACTGGAATTTTAGCACCTCCCTCCTCATAAGAAGTTTAACACAGATGGCAAAGGGAATATGTTTAAGGCTTTTATGGAAGTAATGATGAGTTCAGTCATACAACAGACTGAAATAAGATCTTGTCTGCAGCATGATTTTTTTTCCCCCGATGTTCATAACTGAAAGAATATATTTGCGCTATATGGGAAAATAATTAAGAATGGCTACTTTCCGCCCAGCACATTAAATTGCTAATTTTTTTGACAACCAGAGCTGAATTACTAGTGTACACTGAGACGTGAGCAGTACGAGAAGCGAAGTGCAATTGCCAAATAAAGGATTAAAATGAAAGTGTGGGGGGGAAATCTCTGTCAGGGAAAAAAAAATTTGCATGAAGGCAGACCAAATGGCAATATGTTGTTATAGCGTTCAAACGTGCAATTTGCAGATTGATTTCCCTGCTCTCTTTGCATAGTAGATGTAAAGATTATGCTGAAATCTAGGAAAATTTGATTGTACATGTGCCAACGTGAATTGAGAACTTGAATCAAATGCCTGCCCCTGTTCTAACAAATTCATAATGAGAAAATAGCTCTGCAAGGCATTTCTTTGTAAACACATCGAACAAATTTTGCAGCTATGCATTTTAGGAGTGTAGGCATGCAAGAGTGTAGGCACTAATTTAGCTCGTTCTTGCAACAGGACTGAACTTGTGCTGCTTTAGCCTTCTATGATAAGCATGAATGTCACACATCTTATATTTCTCTCATTTCTGTGCTCTCAGTGCTGTTTGGTTGGGGCTTTTTAATTACTTGTTTTTCCTATTTCTGGCTCATGTTTGGCAAGTTTGTGGCTGTTCCCACAGCAGAAGGTAGAAATACTGAAACCCCTTCTCTATCCCTTAAGAAGAAATATTTCTCAAATGCCACACACAGTCTGCTTGACTGATAGATTTACCACCTCTGGAGCAAAACTTGCCACTCCTATTCCTCAGTCATCTCTGTTTATTTTGGGGAAGTTGGCTTTCTCCCTTCAGATACTTGTCAACATTTCCGGACGATGTTTTAACTGGCACCCCGTCAGCTGACATACCTAAGGCAGGGAGGCTGACGAGCTGTGAAAGATGCAACTCCCAACCCCAGCAAGACTCAAAGCACTGGAAATTGAAACAAACCCCTTAAGAGCATATGTTACCCTACTTACAATGAAGTTTTTGTGACATCCTTTTAATTGCAACCATATGACACTTGCTTGTAAGCCAGAGGCACTGAATATGAGTGAAAAGTCTCATGTGAAGTACTAAGCTTTGAATTTTCAAAGGTGCTTTCTAAATAGATGAGTAGCTTCACTTACAGCACAAAAATAAACAAAACCCCAAAAGTTTTTCTGTCCAACAGTGTAGTTCTTATACAAATTATTCCTGGCAAAAACTTATAAATACTGGCCAGCAACCAGGGTTTTAAAAATATGCTGTTAACAGAGTCCTTGTTTTGTGAATAGCTTGGATTGGTGGGAGCAGAGTTAATCATACAGGATTTGGACAGAAGGAGGCAATGCGGTGGATTATTTTTAGTGAGTGCAGAGCATATGGCATTCCAAAATGCTTAGACTCTACTGTTAGCCTTAGCTGTACATGTGTTCAAGTAGTATTCCCCTATACACAAGTGAAGTTAGCTAATGTTTCCTCCAGAATAAAAGATAATTTATTAATGTCTAGACCCTCAAACCTTCTTTCTTGCTTTCCTTTTCTTGAAAACATCCAACACAAGTTTCAGCTTTTTCACCATCTCCTTTCCTTTCTCCACCTATTTCTACATCCAAACATACTTTAAGGGATGTAGATATCAGTTACCTGACTCATTTATTTTGTAATAAGGTATGAAGCTCCAGAGTGGTTGCCATTAGCAGGTCTTGCTTACACTGTGTGAGGTAGAAATGAAGGACAGCTCTACGTGACAGAGTTATGAGAATTCAGAAAGTGAGATAACATGCTGAGATACCTAATTTCAGCAAAGTGTGATTAATTAAAAAAAAATAAATTGCAAACTCATACAGTCTTCATTTTAAAAGAACACAAATAACATCAAAGTATTAAATGGGAAACATCTGAGAAAAGAATAAAGAAAATATAAAGAATGAAATAAAATTAAAAGTTGTATATGCTAGATTAATCTCACTAGAGATATCCGAGCTTAGCCCTGGGTGTACTTTGGTCCCAGAATTAGGAAAGCACTTAAGCACGTGTTTAAATCTATCTCCATTTAGAGAAACACTTTAGCACATGCTCATCTTCAAGCATGAGCTTTAGGAGCCATTGACCTCTGTGAAACTCAAGCACAAGCTTAAAAATGTCATCATATAATTAAAGCTCTATATTGAATAAAGATACTTCCATATAAGGGGACCTTTGCCATGTACCTTCAAGTGGTTAAATTGAGAGAATTCTAGAAATGAGAGTGTAGCATTGAAATGGTATTGGAACATGAACGCTTAAAATGCGGGAAAGGAAAACAGCACCTACTTAAGAAGAATTTATGGCATATTTGTGTGTAAATTTTGCCTTAAATAACTATATTTCTCAAATAGTTATGGTTAGGAAGAGGCTTCCCCTATTTTTGTGTGCAAGTCCTACAGGTTCCTAAGTAAATGTTCTCTGTTTACTGATTCCATGTGATTTGGTTCATCAGTTAGCACAGGCAGAAATAAAATTATTCTTCTACTTCTGTTGTCATGCTGAAGACCCTGCCTACATTGTGGTTTCCTAATGGCTCTCAGGAAAGAACAAACCTGGCAAATCTATTGTCTATGTCCTTGAAAAAACATGCTAAAGTTTTGCAGCTTCCCATCTCTCAACAAAAAGGTTTCCAGCTGAAAACAACACAAAGGTTGTGAAGATTACGAAAAGAATGGCCAGTGGCTTTCAAAACAGCAAAGTTAGTAAGACATGACTAGCCAGTCATGACCCACGTTTTTATCACAACAGAGTTTTGCATGAGATTTTCAGAAAGCTAATGGATTTATCCTCTGTCCAGCAAAAAGAAATGAATTGTCAAAACAGAAATTATTTGCCAAAAGTGGCAGTGGAAATCTATGTGAAGAAGAAAAATGGATATAAACTAATATAATCCCAGGCTAACTGCAAAGACTGAACCATTTTTCATAGTGAATAAAATGGATTTGTAGAAATAAGAAAGAAATAAAAATAATCTTTATAGAGAAAAATAGACAAAAATTTTTCACTATATGACTAAATTAAATTAAATCAGTAAGATCATATACAAATGGAAATACCAGAAACCAAAAGCAAAGACAAAGCGAAAGAAAATACTTAATAAAAACATGCAAAGAACAAGAGGCAATAATTGTAATGGTAAGAATGAAAAAAAAAGAAATAAAAAAACCTCGGTTAAAAGTTAGATTTTACAAAGTAATGGCTTTGCTGAGTGAACTGAACAATTCAGAATATAAATTCTGTGCACAGTTTCTAGAAAGCAGTTTTGAAATATTTGGACTAAGATTAGGCTGAATGTCAGAAAACATATTTACAACACCAAATCAAAACTAAAAATAAATGCAGGAAATTAATGTTTGGAAAGAATACTGTATGCAGCATTAAACTGTCAGACTTGAACTTTCTGGTCACAAGCTGCTCTGTGCAGATTAATATGACAGGGTCTGACTAACAGCAGAGTACAGTAATTCAGAATTTTAGATATCAGTGGGATTCATCTCACCTACCCTTATGTGTGTAACAGTGACACCAGGGAGTGGATAATCACTGCAGAGCAACTGTTACCTTCAAATGGCAGTTTCTTCCTTTGCAAAATGATTTTCAAAGACAGGTGACTAAATTAGAACTAGGGCTCACCAAGGAACAAAGCACAGTTTTGTAGGAAGACAGACTAAAACATCCCAGCACTACCTGGGCTGTCTAGAAATGCTTTTAAGTATCAAAACAGCTTGGAAATCTAATTTACTTGCAAACATGGATATTGTTACTGAAGAAATTTATATCATTCCCCCATCCAGAATCTGGTGATTGTACTCATAACACCAGCACTTCAGTCAAGAGACACACGCAAGAGCAAGTATGGTCATACTTGAGAACATCTTTAGAAGTTCTGCATACCTTAAATCTGAATCACTCCCTGGAGGTATTTTCTTCCCTTATAAAACAGCATTCTAGCAGTTAATAAACTTCCAGTGAGGCACCTGACAAGGTATCAAGTAATAGGATGAATCTAAGCCTAATTATATAGACAATCCTATCTGTAGACAACCTCTAATCCACTAAGAAGCTTTCCTGGAAATAGGCTAACCACAAACTTAATTTTTCCTTCTCTAAAAATGTTAGTTCTTCACCACCTCATTCCCTGATTAAATGAGAATGTACTTTCCCGGTACTGTCTTGCAAGAATTGCTACTTCAAATCTTACCTTCTATATATAAGTTTTGTAATGAATTTGCTCCTTACAATTTCTCATTAGGACTGCTAAAAGACTCATAGTGCCCTTCAAAATTGATTGGTTCAGAGTTCTTTTCTTTTTTCTTTCCTTGCTACATCACCCAAACTCTAAATCTTATAGCTACAATTTTTTTGTCACCTCAGGCCTTCTCTGCAAATTAAAATGGATTTGTAGAAATCTGAAATTATTGAAGTGAAATTGCAGTGAAAATCAGAAATAGAACTTTACTGAATTAGGGAAGAACACTGAACTAGATCATCTGGTTCACATCCATTTGCTAGGATTCTGTGGATGAATTATGAGCAAAGGCTTCAGATCAGACATTTTCCTTTTTTAACAGAAGAATTTTGTTAAAGCAGAAACAGGGTAAGAAAACGAGCTAAAACAGAAGAGTTCATCTGGAGTATTTAATAAAAAATAGATCTTCCCAACTTCAAATATAGAAAAATCCCCATTATGAAATATGTGAGATGAATGTCAAAGTTTAAAGAAAGTATTGTGATATTTCCAGTTTGCTCAAAGGCATCATTTGGAACTATTGCAATTTATCGTCAGCATTCACAATTATCTCCGTTGAGGTTTACTACTATTCACATTATCTTTTCTTCGTAGTGAAAGTATCATCAACATCCATTTGTTGTCTTTCATAGGAAACAATATTTTCATAATGAAAAGCAAGTTTTTCAAAGTTTTTTGAAATTCTTCCTGCATACAATAGAAACATGGCCTAAAGCATTGCATAGATTATAATAGTCTGAATTAGTTTAGTTTTGAATTCAGTTAATTGTTAGCTTTCATCCTAATAAGCTGTTTAAATAACAAGCTCTTACATATCAAACAAGGTAATCTCTCTCTGCAACATATTATTGGCAAATTCTGGTCAGTAAAATACTGAAATATAATATCATCAATATATATCTGCTAAGCTTTCTAGTAGAAAGTCGTACCTACTGACACCCATGTGCTCAAACACAAAAGTAAATGAAGTAGAAACCCAAACTGAAAAGTTTATAGACAAACTGAACCATGGCTTGGAGAAGGAACCCATTTAAAATCAGTAATATCTAGTAAGAGTAACAGTCAGAGAACCAAAACATTTTGTCTATCACCAAATACTTTCACTTCTAAATATTCCTAAGGAGATACCAAACATTCACTCATTTCACTGCATTCTAAAGTTAGCACTGATATTAATCCACCTAAAATACCATAATGCATTCATCACCACATATATTCCTAACTGTACTGCTTTCTAATCTGCATCTCCTAATTATTTTCATCCTTTTGCTCTCTTTGCCATTTCTCCTCACAAAATCTCCTCTGGCAATGAATAGCATTTTACATAGAACACTAAAAATATGTGACCTAATGAAGAAGCTGTTCCCCAGTAGTTAATTTGCTCTAGCATTGGAATTTCACTTGAAGGTAGAGATCTTTTGCCTGATGCTTAAAACACAATTCAAAAAGCATGTAAAGGAACTTTCATTCTCCCCTGCTGAAGAATATAACTGAAGCTGCACAAAGCATTTACAACATATCAACATTTAGCTAGAAATCATTCATACCTTTGAGTGCAGCAGGAATTTTTTACAAAATCTGGATGCACTGATTTCCACTGCTTAGGGTCTTAGCTATTTGTAAAATTACTTCTCAAAACTTGCTTATTCACGGGAACTTAAAATTCAAAACTCTATAAAGTAATATTAAAACCTGTCTGAAACTGATCAGAACTGTCTGCAGAACTTTGCGAAGAAAAAAGAGGTAAACAAACAAAACAAAAAATCTACCTGCAACATATTACTGGCAAGCTCATACGATATACAACTATCTGCAACAATAGATAAATTGTAACATGTAATGTTATATAAGATCACCGAGAGTATAGCACTGGATTTAGCAGAAGATATTTTCAAGAATTCTCCATTGAATTGTTCTCCTAACTTCTTTCTAAATCTGTTACTGCTTCTGGCTATTCTGGGTAAGTTTTTATATTTTACTTTACTCTGTCACAAATGAGCACTTTCAGTGAAGTCCTAGGCAAAGAAAGTAGCATCCATCATCTGTTGTTTGTTTTGGCATGCTGATCCTTCCTCTACCATGTCCTCATTTGTCACAACCACTTGTTTTATCTGGTCTTAGATTAGATATTACTTTTGGACAGAAATCATGTGTGTATGAATGCTCATTTCAATAACACCTCTGAGCACCTCTATTTCCAATTATGTCTTTTGAATGTTCATGGAAGTGGTTCTTTAAAATGTCACACATAAGCACATGCGTTCTTCACTGCCTAGTATGTATTTAAATGTTATTCGGCCAAAAAAAACCCAAAAAAACCAAACAAAACCAAAACACAACAGCACGCCTATCATATGGAAAGAAAAAAAAAAACAAGAACAAAACATCTCCCAGAGTATACCTGAGGCTGCAAATATCTGAAATAAACAGTAACCACGGCAAGGCTTCTAAGGGACTTTAGGTCAAATGTGGAAATGTATCTGAACATGTTCACTTTTAAGTTACTGTCTTACACATGACAACAGGTAAAGTGTAATCAACATGCAAACAGTTATCACAGACCACATATACTTAAACAGCAGCTAACAAAACCATTTGGTGAAAAAATGGTAAAACATTCAGAGGTCTGAGAAGTAGGGGCTACTGAGTATTGATAATGAGATATAATGAGATGACACAGAAAATCCCAAATAAATCACATTTCAGAAAAAGATTTAGAAACCAGTGTATGCAAATCGTACTGAGTTCTCCTAAAGCCAATGTATGGAATTAGGATATTATTAAGGATCTATTAATAAGTCTTTCTAAGGAACTGGCTATTTCTGTCAAAACCTAGGGGAAAAAAATCTGGAAAATAGCCTGCATTAATCTAATATTACACTCCTCTAGTTTCACATACGACTAACTTATGGCAAACTTATAGCAAAAAAATACAGTAATTGCTAGCAAAAGAATCTTACAGTTTTTCAGAAAAATTAAATTGTATGAAACCCTCTTTCTCCAGACATTTGCAAGTGCTTCAGAAGTTGTTTCAAAGCAATATTAATAGTTCTATAAGTAATTGCTGCTGGAGGGAGACTGAAAATGGACCTTCCTGGGAACAAAACTGTAAATGATATTACATTCTTTTTCTCTGTATAAGCAAAAGTGGTCAGATATTAAAAATATACTTCCCAAGAAAGCTGAATTACACAGAAATAGAAATACTCATTCAAAATGTGTTTCTGGGCTACATTTTTAACTCCTCTTTATAGGAATGATTATGGAAATCCCTTTGCTGGAAAGCCTGAAGGAGAAAGTAGAGTGCAAAACTATGTGTTTAAATGAAAATGGATTTAAACATGAAATATTGCAGTTGTTGTAATTCAACACTTTGGCAACATAATAATATTTTATAAAGGTTTTTCAGATACTCTAGTAAAAGAGTAACTTGTCTCTGATTCATATAACATCTGGTAGCTCATAGAGTTGAGATGTAAGTATACTGTGCTTCTTTCCTCTCTTATTTCTGGCACCAAGAAGCAATATAATTACACCCCGCTTTAAGATCTGATCAGTGTGCAACCTCTGTCTTTCCTTTATGTAATAACTTTGCTACAACACAAGTATCCATGTCCTGCGGCAATTAATCTAAATACAGTCAAATAAATAAGACAGCAAAAGAAACAGAACTTGCACACTAAAATGAGCTATGTTCCCTGGCATTTACCCACTTTATAGTGTGATATTAAAACATAACCTCGTGCTGTGTATTACACTTCACTGCCATGGTTTACCACATGGTTCCACAAACATCATATACAGCATCAAAGTTTCACTTGTGCTGGTTTCCTACACTCCACTATGGATTTAAATTTATGTAGTGATGACTGCTTCAAAACCTTTATATGTGAAATACCTTGGTAGTAATATCTCTAGAACAAAATGGTCCACAAAGCTCAAGATGGAACACATAACAGTGAGGAAAATGGTAGCCAAAAGATCTCCAAAAGAATAAGCAAAGCATTTTACAAACAGAAGTAGAGGAATAAAATGTCTTCACTGGGACATTTTTGATACAGGAAAGACAGGAGAACAAGCCTCCAAGGCTATGACTTACACATCCTGGGACTGTTCTCTGGCACTGAGACCAGCAGCATGTAAAGCTTGTGCTGCTGCTATTAACTCTTTTGCTCTCCAAAACAATCAGGTCAGGAACAGACACATCTGAACTGCCTACAGGGGATGGTCTCTGGTCTGTTCTGACTGCTGGACTGTGCCCAGGAGCTGCTTGGAAGAGTCATATTTGGTCTGGGCCAAAACCACACAAGGGACAAATCTAACAATTTAACAATGTAGACAATTTGGTTCCAGTGGCTGGAAACATTCTTTGGAGCTGTTTTATTCAGGATAAATATATCCTATGTTGTCACTAGAGATTTGCTATTGATAGTCAAGTTACGTGGAAGGTATTTCAACATGTTTATGAATGACAGTACAAAGCCTTAATATAAAAGACAGAAGCATTGAGGAGATTTCATTTCTTATGAAGCAATAGCTCTTTGGAGAATTCAATCAGGAAAAGATACTTGAAGCCTCTACTAATATAAAATGTAAAAAACATATCTTTCAAGCTTTGCTAAATTATACAGTGAAAAAAATAGCATATTTTAGATAGTGTATTAACATATTTTTATATTAATTATATAATTGAAACAATCAACTTTAATTTAGAAATATGCCTTTAAATCAACAGTTTTTGGATTCAAGACACCCTAAGCTGTTTTTAGAAACAACAACAACAACAAAACCCCTCTAGTTTCAGAGGCAATCACTTTAAGGTATAAAGTGACACATTGACAACAACATTACCAAACACAGCAAATATACTAACATGTCTGTGTTTACAGGCTAGTCTATAGGCTTGTCAGACGTGTCCAAAGTAAAATATACTACGTACAAATTTTATCAAATTTATTAAAAAACCCCTCTTAGACTCCTTGTTGCGGTGATCCAGCCCACCTTCAGCTTCAAGGTAAATGAGATAGATTGGGTCAATTTCCCTGATAGGAAAAGTGATTCTGAAGGTGAGTCTGAGATGGTTGAGACAACCGCACCCCCAAGTTGCCAATCTCCAGGGGTCTCCTCCTAAACTCCTCCTAACTTATGTTTATGTAATTTCTTTCTAAAGAGTTCTGTTCAGTTGTTCCCCCCATTGGTTCATTTGAATTTGTCCCTCCTTCCCTGTATTCCCATTGGTTACGTCATCCCTCATCATCTCCCTGTTGGTTATCCCTACTCTCCGCCCTGTTCTGTTATTGTATAAGAACCCTCGCCCTTGCAACAGTTGGGGCTCTTTGTCTGCCACTGTTAGTGTGTGTGTGTTCTGCCTCTCGGGGAATAAAGGCTCGGAAACTGCAGGCGAGGGTCTCCTCCTTCTTTCTTTATCCGCACCAGACTTGCAGCGACATCGGCTTGTGGTCAAGCCCCCTACAAGAGCTGACAGCGAAAGGCTCTTTTAAGAGCCCAACACCGGACGTCGTGCAGGGACACACGAGGGAAGAAAGTAAGGGCTCTTCTCAGAGCCAAGACAGCTGACTCCCATTCGCACGGTCACTGACAAAGTCCTTCGCCGGTCCGCTGGGCTGGTCATCATCAGCGCAAGCGACAACTCCTATTTATGAGAGGATTTGTGCACCAACTAAAAAGCATTACTAAAGTTTCAACTGACTATGAAACTCTTTTTTATTTATAAGAAAACATCCAAGGTGATGAAAAAATCAAGAACACAAGTCCAACAAAAGTAACACACTCAATATTTTAAAATACCATCAGGAGGCCCTATATAAATAATAAAACCATAAAGATAAAAAAAAAAAAGTAACTTGATTACTTGTGGAATGGCATTATAAGTAGAATATTTAATAAAAAAAAATTACTTGCTTTATCTCCAGACAAGCAGGTCCAAATCTGGAAATTCCCATTCCTCTTATTCACTTTCCCCAAAATAAAACCCGAAACAATCTAAACCTGCTTCCATATAAATATTTAATTATTTTGCTTGAAAAATAAATTGTGTATTTTACCAAAAAAGAAAACAAAAATTCTGTAAGCAAACTTGCTTTCTGTTTACAGAAAAAATAGATCTAGAAGTCTAGAAGTCCTTGGCCAAGTTGTGCTCTTATAACTGTGCTATAGGACATGGAGAAATTCTGTTTTGACCTCTTCTAACTTCCAGAAAATAAATGGGACAGCACATGTTCAATCAAAGTGATTATATTACCTGAGGCTTCCCCCTCAAATCTGCAGCTGCTAGCTGAAAAGCAGTGAAATGAGGTCATGAAGATGAACACAATGACTTCCAGAGCTAGAGAGGCACTCCTGGATGTTTCCCCAACGGACAATGTACTTGAGCTGGCAAATATCTCCTTTTGATCAGATATTTTAATATTAGTAGATAAAATTTGTTTTGCCTGTAGTGACAGAACTACTCTGGACATTTAAGTCACGGTAGGAAGCAGGTCCTGGGCACAGCACAGGTGCTGCCCAAAAGGATGGAGAAGTCAAAGAGTTTAAGTCAGGAGAGAATCTCCAGAGGTCTCTGGTCCCCCGTGTGCTCAAAGTAGCATCACCCTAAAGATTAGCAAAGATTGCTCAGGGCTTTTTCCAGTCAGGAGAACCTCTAGGGATGGAAGACTTTGGAGACCTCCATGGACACTATTCCTGTGCTTGACTATCTTCAGAGTGAAGAAGTTTCTCCTATCTATACATAATCACTGCCAAATATGCAGAGATTATCTTACATTGTTTGCTTAGTAAAATAATCTTACTAGTATGCATGTAGACAAACCGCGTATCATGGGAACTGCACAAAAGGGGCAACATCACTTGTAGCTGGACTCTTAACTGTCCAGGCTCCATGTGCTCATGTCTTGACATCTTAGGTGTGAAAAAAATAATCCCTTGTCAAAATTAGGAGTATTTGAAAATTCATAAATATACTCCACTCAGTAATCCAAGCTACCATTATCTGCAACTGTTACTGTTGTTACCCTCAGGAGATACCCCTGTGTCTACAAATGAATTGGAAAAGAAAATTAAAATTTGCTTCTACATACTTGGTCAACTCTCAAAATAACACAGCAATTATGACCACGTGCAAGCCATCATGCTCGCTTTAGGGTTATGTAGTGAAAATAGTAAACAACTTTTTCTCGTTTATCAAATTAATTTGAGGGGACATTTCACTTTGTCAGATGTGCATATACGAGGATATTGAAGCAGGGTCTCAGTTTTCTTCATAACTTACACTTAAAAGGAAGTTTGCAGTTTTTCTAGCTGTTGAAAGCTACTCTCTTTGTAAAGAGAGGTTGCCTGCTCAGTTGTAATTGTTGAATTTCTTTATAGATGACAAAAAGACCTTGTCAGCAACAAAGTACTACTTCCAAGTATTTTAGCATGTACTGTAACTATTTATGATACAGCTTCTAAATTAGAGAAATTTGATCATGTACGTGCTCAGGTTTCCAGCATCAGTGAGAGATTACCTGACAACAAAGAATGAATGACAACTAATTTGCTTGTAAACAAAACTTTTATCTAAAAACACCCCAGGGCAAAGCAGAAGAAAAATGAAAAAGAATTGTAAAGGCACAATCACGTGCAGTTAACTGACTCCAAGTCTTATTTTCAGGAATAAAATTTGTGATTCTGTTACTTTCTTTTTGGGCTGGGGGAAGAAAAAGAAAAAATATACATTTTCAAAAGTTTATAGATTCTGCAGAAATGGAAAAGTTCAGGGAGAAAAAAAGGAAAAGATCTGACTATCTGAGTCTGAGGAATGTCACGTAGTTAAATAATACTGGGTTATGTGTTTGTATGCTTCAGAAATCTTGCTGAGAAATAGTATAAATAATCTATCATTTTATCTTAAAATGCCGTACTTCTGAACTTCTTTAGAACTTGTTGAATTTCCTTCATCCATTTTTCTTGTGTGAACAGACTGGGAAGATTGTAGAAGCCCATTAAATATAATTTCTGCTAAGGCTGAGATTTAAACTAATTTCAATTAAATGCATAAAGAGTTATGAACTGAAATTCAGAATGAAAAGATGTATTGAAATACATTGAAACTGGCAATATTCACCAATTAATACTAAATCAAAGCTAAAAATAATTGAGGGCATTGAGGATTATGAGAGTTGTGTGTATTTATACACAAGAAAAAAATACATTCACTGGTAAGAGAAATGGTGATTTTCTTCAGTATCCTTTAGACTAAAACATTTTTCTATAGGTAATATTGTTGTTAAAAGATGATTTTCAAGTAAAAGGGAGACATTAGTATGGCTGGGGACTATTTTAGTTTTCATAACAACATTATGCGTATAGTTATTAATTTCTTGTCGGTATCATTAAAGAACATTTGCAAAGTTTCTCTGAGCACTCTCACCAGCCGAATATCAAGTAGATCACCAAAAACTTTTTTAAAGTTTCAAAAACTTTTTAAAATATCTTTTTTAAAGTAGCCAGCAACTTTATTCAAACTTTATTATATGTCACCATTAGGCTAAGCAGGGCAGAGGCAGCAACTTAACTGAAGAAGGATAACAACATTTTATTCCCTGTTCACACCCATCTCCCCAGCTACAAAGGCAGCACATGTTCATACCACAGAACTCTATTTCGTCTGAATTCATGATGTTAGACCGTCCACAATTCCAGAGAGTAGTGTTGTTCAGGATCTCAGTATGCCAATTGCAGAAAGTTATAGAGAAGCTGAAATGCAACGTAAAACCATGAAATGTGCTTTTTCGTCTTTCAGATCTGTACTAGGCTCATCACATATGATATGAGGTAAAGCATGAAAAGAGGTCCATATTCCCCCACCTTATTCATTTTCAGGCCGAATCTAGCCTTGTAAACCAGAGATAGTGCAGTGTCCTGTTATAAAAAATATACTGAAACAAATAAACCAACTGGAAAAAATCTGTAATCTGCATTATAACATTTCCTTCATGTGCCTTCAGGATCTGATTTTACCTACTTTCCTATCTAGAATGCCCATATAGAAGCTTTCAGGAAGGCCGCGAAGGCCATTTCTGTGCTAGTCTGCTACTAGGGGAACCTAGAAACAAAACCTGTACCAGTGCCAAACCACCAGTAACTTTCACTTAGAGAAACCAACAATCTAATGCAAGGTCAGCTGTAAAAAAATGGTATTTCTTCTAAATAGAAATGTATTTTTTTTCTTTGTAGGAATAAATGACTGAATGAGAAAATAATGTGAAATGTGATGGCAAAATGAAGCATATTTACCAGCCAGATCTCACTCACAGCAGGAATGGTGTGTGCCAGTGAAAAATCAACTTTTCATTTCCAAACCACAGGGACTTTATTTTATTTTATTTTCTTACTCCGTGCTGAATATTTTAGAATTGGAAATCATCCAGTTATAATGACAGTGTTCTTAAAACTGCTAAGGATTATTCACTAATTTCAAATGGAGAAACACATACTCATCCAGTTGCAGTCTGGAAATCTTACTCTGTTTTAAGGAACAAGTACTCTGAGTTATGTCTTCTTAGTCTTCATATTTAAAGGGAAATGGAGAACTTGCAATATATTTGAGTTACTGAACAAGTAATCACAATCCCTGGTGATATCTGACTGACCAGCAGGATGTCCTTACAAAGAGAAAAATGACAACAACAACAATCTTTTAAAATATCCACACTAAAATAAACCTCTTCAATCTGGATATAAAATTGTCATAGGCTAACAGAGTTACCATGAGTTTACCATGTTTTCAGGAGTATGACGGATGATCTGTATTTTCAAATTCACATGTATAGGGACTAGAAAAGAGAGCCCAGAATTACAGATGCTAAAGTAATAAGATTAAATTAGATACTGTCAGATATAAAAAACAAATCTATCAAAAACCTCATGCACATGCATTTTGAATAGAAGCAAATGTTTTATGGTTTATAAGACAACTGGAATGGAATTCATTATAAAAACCTACATATCCACATTTGAGGTAATCACCCTAGGCACCTTTTGTAACGAATGAAAAACAAGTTTATCTAGCATAAGATTCATTGCTACCTAAAGAAGCCAACCAAAATAGACAAATCAATTATACCCTAAAGTGGAGATCTTTCTCTTAAAGGTTAACCGTCTCCAATGCAGATGTGCATACTGTAAATGTCTAAAGCTAGACAAGATAGACCCCAGCCGAAATGACTAGTTAAGACAACTATAAAAATCCACTATATTGAAAAGATTTAGTCAGATTACTCCTTGGTATATACACTGGTGCTTTAAAAAAACATTAGTCTGAGAGTCCTTACTGCTTTCACTTCTCCTTGAGAATGAATTTGTGCTACACAAACCTTTGACTAAGTGTCTTACGTGTCAGTGTTTTAAAACCGCTGAAGTTCCAAACTACCATCTAGCTTCCACTTTAAAATTAAAATTGCTGTAAATTAAACAACAGTTCTTAAATTGTCTCTAAGTGGCTATAATTAAGTCTTCACTTCTAATGATGTCGTCCGTTCCAAGGACAAATTCAATATGGTAAGAGGTGTGGGAAAGGAGAATTATAACAAAATCCTATGGCTTGGCATACAGCCATGTGTAAAGGGCATACATTAGCACTTCTACAGTTTCTGCAGGAGTTGCTGGAAAAGAATCAGAATGGAGAGGATATGGATGACACACTGTAAAAGACACAACCACCTTTCCTTATTTTGTCATGTCTCTTTAACCTATTTTTATCTTGTAAATAAATGTTTACTTTGTCAGAGGAAGCTTAACTAAATTATCTCTCATATACTTTTTTCTCAAGGTATAGCCATGCTAATAGACCAAAGATAGTCAGCGTTAGGGTGTAAGACCAAAACCAGTTATTGACACATTCCCTGAGATTCCTCTACTTTACTTGGAAGTTCTTATCATTAAACCTTGTTAGATGATTTGTCATAGAGGAATCTGCAAAGATTCCTCATTTTAACACATTCAGGCTGACAGCAGATTATTAACAATGGATGGGCCAGTGAGTTTTAACAGTGTGTGTAAATGGAATATACTATTCTGAGACAATGTTGCCCCAAACCAGAGACCTCTAAAGAGGAAATTACCAACAAAAAGCTTTGCATGAAATTGCCATCACTTAGATTAAGCAATAATCAGATAATTGCAAGGGACTTTTGAGAATAGGAATCATTTTGACTGGAAGAATAAAGAGGCATGACATATTGTGATGGGGCACACACCTTGGAACAGAGAAGTAACAGAGCAGCATTCCAACTCCAGTGTGACACTGCCTCAAGTCATCTCATCATTGTCCTGACCCCTTTCTGGGTCTAATGGGGTCTCTGCCCCATTTGACAGCATAGGCAGCTGCACTCCAGCTGAGTCATGGCACAGCAAGGGGGCCACATGCTGGGGACCTCACCTTGGACTACCTGTGTGAGCCCAGTGGACCTTTTGCACGAGCCGTGGGTTGTAGGGAGAAGGACGAGTACAGGTCACACACAAAGCCAGAACACTCACAGCCCCAGGAAAAACAAGTTTGGGTGTGCACATCAGCACATAGCTGTGTGTGTGTGCAGTCAGAGCTTCCTGGGGTTATTGGAGGGCACTTGGAGATGTGTAGGGGTACACTCACGCTTTGTACATGTACGGTATTATGCTTTACCTGTTGTATTGCTGGTATTAATGCCAAATATATAGTTTATCCAACTGGCCTATTAATTACACAGAATTTAAAAAATCAATAAACCACTTTGATTTGGTTTAACCCAAGTGAGCAGAGTAGTTCTTTCCTGACACATTTGTTGCACTTATAATTTAGAATAATTACACTTATGATAAAAACATCTAAGTAATTCTCACCTATCACCTACTTAACTTAGGCCCAATAAGATCACACAAGACTAAGGATTTGTAAACTAGATCATAGCTTAGATCACCTACATGCAGATTGCTGAAGATTTTATTTAGAAACTGATTCAAAAAATCTTCCAAGAAACGGAAAGAACTTCTACTGGGCAGCAGTACCAAGCAAGTAATAAACCAATTTATTGTACTTCACAGCACTGAAGTGTGCAAATATTTTTTGTTTATATATTTACATGTATATTTTAAGGTAAATCATTTTTCTCCCTGAAAGGCTGGCAAAATCTGGAACACACGCAATAGCAAAAGTCATTGCTGTGGAAGTCAAGTCAACAGGCTAACAATGAGGTACCTCAGACTCACTTTGAGTTGAATAACGGAGGGCTTGTGAGATAACACAATCTTTTTTTTTTGTTTTTTATTCTTTCTTCGCCATATGATCCTTGTACTTATATTTTTGCAGAACCTAACAATTGTAACTGTGCTGGTGATTTTTATGATGGCTTCTCACCTAAGTTAACCTCTGCTTGATGTTATGGAGAAAATTATAATTTTAAGGCTAAAAAGAGATAGCATATATAAAATAATAGAATATGCTAGTGCTCTAATTTTTAAAAAAATCTAAGAATAGTAATGATGTTGTTTTTACCTAATAAATGTATGTGCCTTTTTCTTTCGTCAGACTCAAAGCTAAAATCCTCCTTCCAAAATTTCTTAGTTAATATCAAAAAAAACCCATAAAAAAGTTACATCATAGATACTTTTATGACATAATGAGCTGGTTAACTGATACTATGCATGTTTAAATATTTAAAAATTTCAAATTTTTCCTTAAAAGTGTTGTTAATTTTCTAAACTTCTTTTTCTGCATAGAATATTCTGTTAAAATCAGTCTTATATTGATAAAAATGGTTTAACTGAAATGTCAGATTGTGATTTTGGCTTCTTTCCTTTTGCAAGCAGAAGGCGGAAAAGTATAATGTTATCTAAAATGATTATTTCTCTTTTTCTCATATACAGGCATTTGCCAGTGCTTAGATGCTATGGGGAACAACAGCAGTGTAATTTTGGAGAATGTTTGTCCTAAACCTCTGCCAGGTTAT
This sequence comes from Rhagologus leucostigma, assembly GCA_013397725.1. Taxonomy (NCBI): domain Eukaryota; kingdom Metazoa; phylum Chordata; class Aves; order Passeriformes; genus Rhagologus; species Rhagologus leucostigma. Next base: position 1,889,885 of record VZTD01002387.1, on the reverse strand, counting down.
CCCACTATATCTGACATTGTGGCCAGAGTTTATTCTGAATGCAGGAGTCATTCAGATTTGGCCACCACATATTTCAGGCAAATTAATCTCTGCGGCAGGCAGTACACGGAGCAGTAATTGATCCTTTCTATGACTTCTGCCTTGCAACATTTTGCAGTTTTTGACTTCCTAGAACTAGTGTCTGTTTCGCAGGTGAAAGTAAATGCTATTAAGATGAATGAGTAGATATACAGCTGCAAATGTGAGGACTGTTACATGAATGCACTGTTGGTATTTATTTTAGCTAGCTTTAAAAGTACATAGAAACTTTTATATCTATATATATAGTTAATGAATTAGATGATTAGAAAGACTAGGTAAATACTTTTGGAGAGGGTGAGTAGAGTCACTGCAGTGTAATCAGAGAAAGGCTATCCAAAACCAGAGAATCTGCTATGTTATTTCAGTCCCCTTTCTTCTACTAGCTATTTTCAAGCCTACATTTGACTTTCTAACACTAATTGGAGTATTGACTGACCATATAAATGCTTGCCCTCATTGTTCTACTCTCACAAATTAACTAGTGAGTGCCTCCAGTTATCTAAATAAGGTGCTGATTGATCGTGTGGAAATAATTAATCAAGCCAGACCTGATATGATCTCCAGCCATGTCAGAACTTTCTTTTCTCATTATGCTTACCTAGTGCGGAATTTAAATTTACAGCCTGTGGCAAAAGGTAATGTTTTTTGAGAGGTTTCTACAAGTCAAATTACAAGGAGGAAGTCAGATTTCATTGTAATAAGACTTTAAATGAGTCCAATTACATTTCAGTTCAAACAGTCTCGTTTCAAATATTGTTCTGCCTGTCTGGCAGCATTTAATAGAAGCCAACATAGAGTTTAGTGCACTGGGGAATAATATGCCAACTTTCCTACTTGAATCAGAGGAAGCAGGCGTTCTTAGTGGACAGGCACTTAAATGCATGTAATGCAGAAACTGAAATGCTGTTACAACTGTATTTCTCCTTAACGACAAGTACACACAGCAAGCAATACAATGCCTTTTGCTGCAGCAACTCATTTATCATGAACAAGCTTACTATCCTTCACCCTTCACCCTCCCTCCATACAAACGTTTAAAAAAAGAAAAAGATCTTTTTAACTGAAAAAGCAGGAGCAGCATACACTGTAACTTTGTTCAGCAAAGTATGTTACACTCTCAGTGAGCATAAAACATCCCCAGACGTCTGCTCAGTATCTTAACAAGAAAAGCACAGCAGAAGTGATCTTCTAAGTCATCAAATCCAGACTACTGCACTGACAAACGGGCGCTACTCGCTAGTCTTTTTTGACACACTGTCTCGGTCCTGGCTGGCGCTTCAGCACAGATGTTCTTACAGAGAACTGGAGTTACCTAGCTTCTCCTCTCGACACACTAGCAACGAGAAAAGAGGAGAAAGCTTTTAACAAAGCTGTCATAATCTTATGACAACACAAGGAGGCTGAGTGCTAACCCAGCTACTCCCGCAGTGTAGAAGTGTGCCTGTATTCTCCAGCAGTTATAACAGAAGTCTAAAGGCACAAGATCCCAAGCTAGACTAACATTAGATATTTGCCCAAACAGCACAGAATTTATGCTACTCTCAGAAACACCACAGCTGATGACAGCAAAACAAAAAACCAACATTGGATTCATAATTAAGAATAGTTCCTAAATGTGCATACTTCAGCAAGTATGAAAAATTCCCTTGGATAAGCTTGGTTGTGAATCCAGGCCCTAGAGCATTTTCTATTTCAGAGGTGGCAGAAACAAAGGCTGTTTTAAGTGCATATGAATCAGCTTTAAGCTGATTTTTGCATTGTTAAAATAGCACAATTCACAGCTTTCCTCCAGCCTACAACAGAAAATTTATGCTTTTACTCTTTGAATGCAGAAAGCATGTATTTGTAGTAAGGAGGAAAGAGCTGGATTCTGCACATTCAGATATATTCCTACGTGAATATATCTGCAAAGTGTTCGACATTAAAACATAATTACAACAAGGAATTGTCACACAGAGCATTTGAAAGCAATGCACTTAGTTTGCAATAATATATCTTTAATAGCCCTTTCAGATCTTCACCAAAAGAACAGAACACAAATCTGCAGCATTGCCCAACTGGGAAAATAAATGGTCATCCTGTTTCACTCATAAATGAGCACTGTTGGCGATGAACCATTATGGAGAAATTTATTACCTTATTTCCAGTGGTAGACCATTATCAAATGCTACCAGATGCTCATCTCAATTGTCAATGTCATATTTGAAGACTCTAATGATGCCAGCTAGCTTTCTACATAACAGAAAAATAGGGTTTCTTCACCTCAAAGCTGCCTATCCCAGTATGCACTCGAGTTTAGCAAGCAGGTTCATTTCCATTCTGAATGCAAAATTTCCACTAAATAGACCATGACTTACTGGAGGGTTTATTACCTACTGCAGAAGATTGTCCTGGTAACTCTCCATAGCTTAATTCCCAAGAGATAAATACCTGAAATGCAACTCCACTAGTTAGACTAGCAGTACAGAGTTTGTCATTGATGTATTGTTTTATATTTTAATCACAGTACAGAACTTAAATCAAGTATGTTTAAGGAGAATTAGCAAACAAACGAAAAACCCTCAGAAGGGTATTAAAATATTTATGTACTTATTTTAAAACAAGCTTATTCCAAACACAGTATATCCACTCATATACATACAGATTTATGATACAGGAAAGGCTTTCCATGACACAGTTGGAAGTTATGGCTTAGATTTTAGAACAGCTAATCAATTTTGGCCTCTGTTTGCAGTTTGAATGGCACTTTAAACCAGGCTTGAATAAAGTGAAAATGGCTACTAGCACCTTTGAAAACCATGCAGTGAATAGCTGTAAGTGGATCAAGCCATGAGTCAGAATGTTGAATGACCATTTGGTATCATAAATAATTAAAGGAATTCCATGAAATAATTTATTACAAATGGATTTTTAAAAGTGAATCACTAAGTGCATATGAGTTCCTTGCTAGGAGATCTCACTACTTCAATCACTGAATTCAAATACCAGTATTGAGATCCTGCTGGGAGAGCAGCATAGGTACTTTCTGGATGGCCTGTTTATTTGCTTCCATCTCTATTCTTGCTGTGTAAGTGTTCCTTGCTCTGTAGAAAATATGTAACTACTCAAAAGGTGGCTAGAAATAATGGGCTGAAAAGGTTTGTTAAAGCTGAATTTGAAATTGCAACTGACTCCACATCAGACAACTAAACATTTTATCCACATCAGAATAAAATTTAACTCACAATTCATTTACATGCCAAGCCTAAATCCAAGCCTATTAATAGACGCGTTGATAAACACGCTTCAAATTTTATCTTGAGGTGTTGCGCTTCCATGGAACAGGTCCTTTTTAAATTCACAGCACCCACTCCTGCCCAGGCACAAGACACCCCAGTGCCTCACTGCTCTTAGAGGCATCTCAGTCACATGCAGAGGGACTCGTACTTTAAGTAAAGACCTCTTTAATAGCCGTGATATTAACCCTATTTTAATCAAGGATTTGCCAGGACTTCCATTCTTGTGGGGGCATTATTATTCATAAATAATCACTCTGGGCTAAACAGAGCGCTCAGTATTTTAGGACTGAAGATCATATATTTATAGCATTCAAAATTAAACTAACAAAAATCTTCCAGAATTTTGAAGATCTAATTGTATTAAATGATGAAGTTCAAAACTTTGTCATCTTCCACAACAAGAGACCACAATTTTCACCACATGTGATCTCTTTAAACTACAATTACATTTTATTTTTAAAAATTTCTTGGATCCAGGAATTGCCATCATCTCTTTTGCTACGGGAACAATATTTCAAGAACATGAGTGGCTACAAGAACAGTCAGGTACAATCAGGTTCCACTGCTTTCATAAAAAAATCCCAACTTATTTCACAACACCTGGCACAGACATTAATATTCAGGTTGAGTGATTCAAGCTAGTGTTGCATGGCAAGAAGTTTATATGTGTTGTTTAAAGCCAGAATTTATAAATGTTCTATATTTGAATGACCATACTCATGACTTCCTGAGTGGCCTACAGCAACCTATAAACAACAGAATTAGTCTACAGAATAATTCATCATGTACTGGGTAGAAACACATTTTAAGAGTCCAGCCTTGCCAACAAGATAGTGGCACGCATACAAATGCTCTTGCTTCCAGTCCCGTGGTACGTGCGTAATTGTTTGGGAAGCACACAGCTAGCCTGGACATTCAGAAAACATATTTGTTATATTATCTAGGAACTAGTGATCCACTTAGGCTTTCTAGATCAAGCCACATTTATATTCAACAAACTCTCTTTTGTCCTTTTCCTTAGCATATTGAGTTATTTTGACTTGAGGCATCCAGGAAAGCAAAGAACACTGGTTGCGCATGTGAGGACACACAGCTGCAAAAGTATGCTTTGCTCTCTCTGATTCCATTAGGTTCACGTCGTTTCCGTTTTTTGCCAGGAGCTCACTGTCCAGGATTATATATGAGTGCTAAAAAAAAATTCTGTAAGGATAGCCTGTGGTAGTCACTTGGACAGAGATTCTACTAAAATAAAAATATGAAGAATTCATATAAAATAGTTGCTTACAGATGCCCTAAAGATAATGCCAATGTGACATATGGACAAACAGAAAGAGGAATGACAGAAAAATGGAAATTTTTATCAGTAGATTCAGACAGACAGAGTAGAAAGAATTCTTAATAAAAATAAAACTATTTTTTAGATTTGAAGTATTACACAATCCTATTCTTTCTCTCAGAAGCTGGTAAAGAAGCAGGTAAAACAATAGCCCAGAAATTCAGTAATTCACTGTTCTTATATATATAATACAGGCTCAGCAAGAGGGAATTAAGACTGCAAAATGACATTAAATAACCAAGATTAATTTGCTTTACCCTGGTGAAACCATTTGTGGGAAATAAATTAGATAAATTTGGTGATTACATAATGTGATGATGTAGACTAAGCAAGTATCTAGAATGAAAAACTAATAGCAATATATTGCTTACTGAATATTTTTAAATTATTTATTATTAAATAACCATACATAAATATTTATTATTTAAATATTTAAATAATTAAATCTGTATGTCTGAATAGAATTTTTCTGCTCTCCTGATCTTACGTCCTAACTGATCAAGTTCTTTCATATTTTGTTGTTTTGTCTGAGAAAAAGTAGTGAGAATTCATCAATTCATAATAATATTGATAAAAGTAACTAAAATGTTAACTAAACTGACACTAACAAAAAATGATAAGTTCTTTCACCACTGAGGCTATATACCAGAAAAGGCCCATTCAGTTTAGAGGATACAATACAAAAACATTTATGGTGACAAAATAATAGCACATTTGTACATCTATTGCATAGGTAAAAATGACAAGTCTATTCGTGTATTGATACATGAAATGGATGCAAAGAACTGTTTGTAAATAAGCTTTAAATAACCCTTTGCAAAATATCATGAAACACATTATATTGTGTTAATGCTATTTACTTTCAAGGGTGTTATATTTTATTATTTGGGAAAAAAACCCCAACAAACAACCCATAAAAAACCCCCATCCAAACTGAGATGGTTTTATGAAAAATTGAATTATAAAAAGAAAAAAAAGTTTTGAAGAAAAAATATCAAAACAAAATATTATTGTATTTCAAAAATAAAGTTAGAACTCAAACAGCACTTGAAAGATTATAAAAACAGACAGGCTGAAATAAGTTGGGAAAATGATAATAGAACTATATCACGAAAGACAGGCTAAAACTACAGCACTGAAGCAAGAGAAGATACCTGTCAAAAAAGCAGCATGGAATCCAAACTACTAAAGGCTAGGGGAATGTAAAGATTATTGTTATATCAGTCTTGAATTACTTGAAAGGCTTTCCTGCCTAACCAAGGTTTGGGCCCGTCTATGCAAATCACATTCTAGACACAGATAAATATCCAGGAAGGCCTAAAAGCATTTGACAGCAGATGAGACCTTGATTCTTTCATTGATATTAAAAAGAAGTTGCAATAAAAAACTTAGGAAAAAAATCAAGCTAGAGCAGAAGCAAATGCGAGATTCTTTTTTGTTTGGAAGCCGTGTATATTTCCCCTCAAAACACAACAATTCAATTATTTTTTGTTCCACAGGTACCAAATTTTGCTTTGAATTTATTCCTCAGCAGCATAGAAGGGACCAAATTAAGGTTGCTTGTCCATGTTCCAGAGGCAGAGCTGCTGGATGATCCAGTCAGTCCATCTCACTGCAGCCAGTGCTAGCTGTCAACAGCTGGCTAAATAAAGGTCTGATTTAGACAAATCATCACCTTCCTGTTGCATATATGGTCATTGTCTTGGGTTTGCATCTCTGCTTAAAAGCTAATCATCTCCTGACTCATTGTGAACTCAAAGGGCCATCCATGGTGCTGCACATCAGGGCTGGTCTCTGTTACTGATTGACATGTTTCCCATTCCTGAACAAGAGATATTTACAAATCTGAATAGAGGGTATTTTTGGCTGAAAACTGTTGTTTGGTTGGTTTGAGATTTTCTTTTTTTTTTTTTTTTGGTGCAGAGTAAATTAATAAGCTTCCAGAAAAAAGGCACTCCAATCTCAAGATTTAATCTAATTCAATGAATTGAAAGCTTCATCTATTTATTTCCCATTTACAACATATTGAACTGATTAATTTTGGTGAATTCTTTTTATAAGTGAAGGAAATAAATACAGAAATGGTGGAGTTAAAATTTTTACTCAAACAGCAAAGATTTAAGCCCAGTTTCCCAATTTCCAAATACTTCCTCTGTTATAAGTGGCAATCCGTTTCATCTCCTTCTGTCCCAGTTCTCACTCTGTCGCTTGTTTAATATATCCTTTTCATTTACTGTTGTCATGGTGGCTTTTTAACAATAGAGGCTTTTCAGAACAGAAAACACCCTGTTTCTGGGGTGATATGAGGATTATTCTTAGAGTTACTGTATATATACGTTGCTTTACGCATTTGTGTGTGTAGGTGTATATGTGAATATATCTCCATATCCACACCTATATCCTTATATATATTTACACCAGGAATGTTTGGCCAATTTATACATATGTGTGTCTAAGAATTAATTGATTACATCCATATGTATAGCACAATCAAAACAGTTATTAAATCTATGCTAAGTAAACAAAATACCAGTAAAAATAAAGATTGTTGCATCTCGTATAGCTCTGTGTGTGAAATCTACGGTGAGAGGTAAGTGGTTACAGTAATACTATTCAGTCCACAGTTGACACATTTATTTCTTTTGTACTAAAATTACAGTAATTTACCTATTACTAATTAATGCCAGATGGTTGTACAGAGGGATATATATTGGTGTAAAACTACAGTGTTAAGAAATGTGCATATGTTTTATGAATCAATTATTAATATGCTGATATAAAATCAGTAAATAACCCTTCCACAATTTTAACATACAAGTATTTCTGCATGAAGGAAAGCATAAATATTTGTGATTACACACCTGTTCATAGTATTTTATTGCATAGGACAGCTATTGCAAAAACAAGCCATATTTGAAATCCAAATGTTACAGGCAGAGGGGAGAAAAGGGAAATCTGAATGGATAGTTGATAACAAAAATAGGTAACTGACAGTGTAAAACTAGAAACCACATTAAAGATGTTGTCTGTGAGCCTGTTTCTAATACCCGGTTAGTATCTGTTTAGCAAAAGACACTTAGGATAAATTAATTGCACTCTTTTTTACTACATATGTGAAAACTGCATCACCTGAGAAGAAACTAGCTCTCAAGATCAAAACTGTGAACTGAAAATTCAGGGCAAGTAGAGTTATAATAGTTACTTAGCAGTCCAGCTACTTCATACTAAATATGCCAAAACTTTCCTTTGAGGTTAAAAAAAAAAATCCAGTATTTTGAGTCTTCACAAATGAAGGCAGATTTTTCTGTTGTACTTTTTACTGAGAAACTGTTTATGCCATTTCAATTTGATTTAACCATTAATATTCATTTCACTAATTTCAATATTTGAAAGTTAGAATTATTTGCAATTTTGCTGTTGATTGACCTGGATTTTTGATTTATTAAATATTCTTAATGGATAGTGCACATATGTCACTATTCAAGTTGTTATAAACTAGAGTTCCTATTAATGCTGACATGCTGCAAAAAAAGTAATAGTTAAATTCACCAACACAAAAATTCTTCATTCCTAGAACATTAAATCAATATCATGTTTTTATTTAATCTTGCAAAATGCACTGTAAGTATGAGAATACCAAATGTTAAAGTAAGAGGAGACAACATATCACAAACTTGGCAATATTAATATCATATCAACAAAATAAATTATAAGAAACTAAGTACAAATTGGCTTTCTAAAATACATTATTTGTATTCATTTTCAAAACCTTCATGATTTTGTATCATCCAGATCATGCTGCCTTGATGCAGCTGTGGTACAGCAGGTGATTTATAGGCAGAACATTTACAAGCATTCTTTATAACTACTATTATAAAATGTACCTATATCTATTCAAGACACTTGTATATCATTGACAGCTAATAGATCAAAATAATAAGTGCAAATGCTTGATCTTCTTCAATACCCAACAGTCATCAGGTTTTATGTCTGTCTTGTGAATTAGAATTCTTTTACAAGGCACACCAGGAACATCAGCTCTAAGTGGATAAAAGGTCAGCCCAATGACAAGGGTAAACCTGGATCTTATTGATGATTATTTCTCACACTCATCTTTTACTGTGGAAAAGTGAATTTGCCACTCTTACTGATCACATACAAGCAAATGAGCTTAATTTATTTTCAAATTCAAACAGCAACAAAGATTTTAATTAGGTTACAAGCACAAAGTATGTATCATCAGAAAACACACGTTAGCTTGGCTGTCTGATTCTAGGCTGATTTTGTTGACCTGGCATTTGGAAAAGATTCTTTTTTTTTTTTTCCTAGCTGGTAACTGAGCCCATCTGAGAAAGAGTAAAGGAAACACAAGTACATAGTGCCATACTATCATTTTTTGCAGTCACTTTCAGGGCTGCACTAATACATTCTTCCCTGTTCCAAAATTTCAACAATGGGCCTTTCATAAAGGCATTCTTACAGAACAGTGCCTGGGCCCCTCATTCAAATAAATTCAAGCCGAGGCTTCCAAGGAAAACTCCTGGCCATAATTCACACGACCTACACAAACGTAGTGAAGAAAGAAAAAAAGACCTCCTAACAAAGCAACAAAAAGAAACAATGTCCCTTGGAAACAGACCATCCATTCAAGTAAAAAATTAAATACAAAGTACTTCTATAAGTGAAAAGACCATGTGTAAAGAATATTAGAGGGTAAAACCTTTTCACTAAAGAGATGCCATACTACCAGCTAACCTTCACACTTTCCCCCTCAGTGTAAGGCGTTATGCACAGTACAGCATTTGAAGAACTAACAGAACTAACAAGGAAGAGCAAAAGAAGCAATTAGTATGCTCAGGCACAGATAGGAAGAGAAAAAAAAATGCAAACTAACAAAATCCAATGAAACAACAAACGCCCAAACTGCTATGAAGCTGTGTAAGAGCCCTATGTTACAGCTCACTCTCTCACTGCCTTCCCCCTCTCAATGCTCTCTCCTGCATATTAAACACCGGGTTCAGTAAGGGACACAGTTTTCTGGATTCTCTAATGGAGAAGCATCCTTTTTCCATTCCAAGTACATTATGTAACTGTGTAAGCGATGGAAGCCAGTTCCACTGCCATGCCCTCGAGCAGCATTCATCTAATGCAAACAGCCATGGAAAAGTCTGCTGCTGCCTCACATGCGATCCCAATCTAGGAGAAACATAGTTCAGGATTTGCCACACCTCACAGCCTTAACCATTTCGTTATAAAATTGAAAAAAATTTTGTTACCAAAATTGAAAAAAAAAATCATTTTCATTGTGCCTGGTCCCAAAGTAATAAAGTAAACTCTCTACAGTCATAGCTGATTTTTTACATGAAAGATTTAGTTTGACTAATTTCAGGCAAACTTGAGTTGAATCTCTAACAAGATTAATGCTGATATTTAGAAATAAAACAGAAGCTTACAGTATATGCATTTATTGGCTGTCAGAGCTCAACTTTCCTTATCTGAACCTCCTGACCATATATTTCAGTTTACATGCTAGCATTTCCAACTATGATTTTGCAGGACAGTAAGCAATGTTGCCTTACTCCCTGTGAAAAATAAACAATGGCCCACAAGAAAGCCTTCAAACAACCAAACAACCCCTCCAATATAAAATCCTTTCAAGTATTGTGTCCTCTAGTAAATACAGGGTTAAAGACAAATAAAGTTCCAAGGAACCGACTCTTGTGTAGCAATTTTTCTCCACACAAAAGGGTCATATATGCAACCCTTGAGTTCATGCTTCTGAGTTTTACAAATCCTATAATCTCTAGTGACCTCTGATTCCTGTGGTGCAAGTTCACAAAAAAAAACCCCACTAAACTATGCACTGGTATGGCATGAAAAGTCTTTTAATGTAGTTACTTTTCCTTTGTGTAATGGAGAGAAATTACTTGATTAAAAGGGCATGGTTAAGGAAAAAAAATAAAACCGACAAGAAAACCAAACACAAACAACCCCCCCAAAAAGAAAACAAAAAAGAGGGAGAGACTGGGAAGAAGAAATCAGAAGCTGAGCTTTCCCCTTAATGGCCCGGTTCATTCACCTATGGGAAAGATGGTGTTGCAGTAAAGAGTAATGGGCACAAGAGGCAGGCAACGCCTGCTACTGTGGCTTTCGGGAGATAAAGACTCACAAAAACCTATTTAATGTGTCCTTGTAAGAAGTCACTAAGATTTCTAGATTTGGTAGTAAAAAAAGCAGTTTTATTAAGGTTGCTGCAACAGCTGCCAGTAAATATTAATCACAAATTGGTTGCTATCAATTAAGTATACTTGCACAAATCTTTAAAATAAGGTTAAAACTGTGTATTATTTTCGGCACTTTCAGTTTCTCTGCTGAGATTTTTAATGCCATTTGAGTGCTAAATCCATACCAGTGTTTTTATCACAGATTAAACAAATTTTTCAGTTATAAATTTAAGGTTTTAGCAAACTGAAGCGGTAGGATTTCTGTCAAAAAAAGCTTCATTTATCTATGGTACAGAGGTCTCTATCTGGGGACAAGTTAGGGTCCTTCCTGATCATTTCAGAGAAATAGAAAACTCCTGGGTGAAGGCTTTTCCTAAAGCCAGCTGGGTAAAGATGTTCAAAAATGAAGCAATAAAGTAGATATTCAGTAAATAACAAGCATTTTTACACACACCATCTCTTTCAAGGAGACTAAACTCAGCCCGTCTGGGCAATCAGTTTTAGATTTCAACTTTAGGCCCTGATCAGGTGAAGGATATCAAAAAGCTTTAATGAGAAGAAGGCATTTTTCATTAGTTTTTGTTCTCCCTGTAATGGAGTTGTACGGTACTATTTGAAAATCACTGTTTTATTTCTAAGTTATATTAATACTAAAAAAAGAAAGGTCAAAATCATGAATAGCAGAGTTGTCTTTTCAAAAACCAGATTATTCACGTGCATTTTCCTTCAAGTCAGCTTTGACTTTAATGAAACCATACAAGGATAGAAGGCATAAATACCGCTTCAATTACCAGAACCTCAAATACTGGTCAATATACTTAAGAGTTCACTAGGCTGGGGTTTTTTAATTTTCTTAAGTTAGCACATTCTTTTCTTTCTTTTTCTTTGTAATTATTATTTAGGTTTTTTGGAAAAGTTGCTTTGGTTTGAAATAACTGAGCACTGGGATTCCAGAATAATGGAGGTCCAGGCATGCTTGGAAACCAGCCAGGTGCCACAATTTTCACCTAAACAGCTTGCTGAGCAGGTCAGCAACTTGAGGACTGTGATACTGCTGAGTATGAAACTAGAAACTAGTTACTGAGAGGCTATAAATCACAACTAAAATTTAGGGCCTACTAAAGAGATTAAGAAAAAGAAGCATGTGATGCTTTTGGCATCCATAGTGCAATAGGGACATTGCTTATAGAGGAAAAATTGTTAGACCATTAAGGCTCTTTTCGCCAAGATAAACCCAGTGCTGTAGTTTGCTTTGTGGTTTATGAAGTCTCTGCTTTATGGCTTATAAAACCTGATGACCGAAGTCAGGAAGCAGTCCAAACAAATATTCCAGGGTTAGGCAAATACTTTAAAAGTTTCTGGAGCTGATGGGAGAAACGTTCTATGAAAGGAAAAAAACACAAACAAGTAACTAGTGCAAAGAAATGCTGGTATAGTTCTAAATGCTTAGTATGAGGCTATTTTTATTTCCCTGAAAGATATCTGAAAAGACTGAAAACAGTTTTATCTGCATTTGTGTGTGTGTATTTATAGATATATCTTCATATAGAACGTGGAAAGAAGTCAGTTAAACGCCAAAGATTGGATCAGCCATAATAATAGTTATGCAACTGTTCAGCATTGCTATAGGAATACAAAGATAAGAAGAAATAAACACAGAGTATATCTGTACTGTTAAATAAATGAGACTAGGGAGCAAACTGGAGCACTAGCCATCACAACTGCAGAAGCATCTGTAGCATTCTAACCAGCTCTCAGCAGGACTCAATCCCAGCACAGCTCTTTGAGAGACTGGAGAAAAAGATTATTGGTTAAAAAACCTCAAGTGTGTGTTTGGGGGGTGCAGGGCAAGGGACTCACTGGGCAAGCACCAGGAATTTGTAAGCACACAGAGCTGTTCATGTCAGGGTCTCTTTCTAAAATTAACATGAATGTCACCACAGTGTTGCCCTGTGCTGTTCCCTATCAGCACCTCTCCAGCAAGCTTACACTGGTATCCTAAAACAGCCTTAGCATCCTTGAGGACCAGGTATGCCCAACCTGAAACTCAACATGCATCCTTTGTTTCATGCTACAAAACCCCTCTTTGATGGTTTGCAACACAGCCTTCAGATCACTTCAAAATGTCCTGAGCTGTTACTAATGCCTTGTACAGCAGTACCAGATGGGGCTCTAAGGAAATCCACAGGTTGACACTGTGTGGAGTGGACAGAGCCAGTCTGCTCCAGATGGACACAGTCCCAAAATACACATGTATGAACCATGCTGCAGGACTTTTTTGTGTAAATAATGTATTTATTCCTATGTGAATATATGATAGAGTATACAGTTGTTCACAAGCAATATTAAATAGAGTTCTACTCTGTTTAGGACTTACTACATTCACTACATGACTCTGCAGTAAAGTAAAAAAAAAAAGAATAGAAACACACAAAATTTAGGGCAACAGAACTCTGATCACTACTTAGTTTTAGGTCCTTGTTTTAAACGAATAAATTAGGAGGCCTTCAGTTACTCATCCTAAGCAGTGGAAAAGGTGTGGTGCAACCCCATATTTCTGGGCAAGATACTTCAGCACTCTTGAGAACCGAGAGCTTGAGAGAGCAAGTCAGTGAGAATGTGTGAGAAGAAATGTAACAGAATAGCACAGGAAGCAAAATTTATGTTTGAACTGCTGAACAATACAGTGAGGTGTTGATAGCCTGTGGAAAGAAAAAAACACCCTTACAAACCTGCTAAATGAACTACTGTGATCTTTTTCTCTCAACAGCTGGATATGAGAAAAAAAATTTATGTTTAGATGATAAATTGAAAGCAAGACCATCAGAGCAAAGTTCATGAAATGCTGTAGGAAATTTTAAACAGTTTTTGTTCTATCACTTTTCTAATAAACCTGCTCTTCTTACTTTTGCTTGAAACTTTCAAGACAGAAATGTTTTATCATGAGTCTCATATATTTATACATTGTCTTTTCTCCACAACCTAAGTAAACTCACATTAAAATCCCTCAAGAAGTTCAGAGCATATACGTGTGCAAGATTTTGACTTTAAAGATTATGTTTAGATTTATTATCCTTCTATTTTTTACCTACTTCGCATTTTTTACTTCATATTCATCTGACTACAGTCCTTTAAACACTTCTTGAAAAATGAAACTGAAATTAATCCTTATGTACCACAATTTGGCTTGCTTCCACAGGAAAAGAGGTAACAGTATTACTCCATAGAACCTTTTAAAGGATTGTGTTTCTAATTATTTTAAAAAAATAAATAAAATCTTGATGTAAAAGGAGAGCCTAAGGAAATACATAAAACAACACTTCAGTTTTTAACTTCACATCACTGCACAAAAAGTGCCAAATCCTACTTTAGACAAGAAGAAAGGAGGAGGAAGAGAATCCTACACAACTGATAAATTAAACTTCTTGACTTAAAACCTCTGTTAAATGAATAATTAAACAATAAAGCATTATACAATGAATGTGTGTTGTGGGTGTGATGAGGGGGTGTAAGTGAAGGACAACTGAAGTACTTCTGTGGAAAACAAGAGTAAAAATAGCTGTATTCACATCCTTTCTCCCAATCAGAGTGATCTGATATCAAATAAAAAACATACAGCAGCTCCTCTCCTGCAATAGTCACTATATGCACAAAGACATATATCTCAGAACACATGGGATTAGATTTTCACGTTTATCCTCTTATTGCTGGAAGAGGCAACTAACTCCCACAAAGCCATATTTTTTTAAACTTACAGCTGGTTAACACTTGCAGTATGAGGGGTGAGAACAAACTACTTAAAATTCTGTTTAACCCTCATAAACCTTACCAAATACTGACTTCAGGGATTCTGATGAAATAAAAATAATTGTCAAGTGTAGCATCGCATGATCATTTTCATACACTATGGAAGCCTCACTGAGTTCAACAATTTTAATTTTAACTTTCTATCAGAATGTCAAGGAAGAGCCTTTAGGCTTGATCAGCCCTCAAACGCTTTCACACTTCACTCTTACCAGCTTTAAGGGAGCTGCTCAGGTATGTCTAATGGAAGATTTGGGCCTTAGTGCTGTATAGTCAGACAGATTAAAATAGCGATAGGCACTTTTAGATAACTATATACAAAGAATATACATCTGAAATAGACAAGAAGAGACTAGTGAATATGCCACTGTTAATCATGGAAAACCTCTGCAAACATGTTTATAAACAACCCTCTACTTGAACATACTTTAAAAACTGCCATGCTGTTTTGGCATTTTAGTCTATAACACTTCAAAATACACTTTTAACTTTATAGCTTTATTGAATATGTTATAGACAAATAGATTTCCCACTCCATTTTTATAGCTTTGCTATAACAAATCTATAGTTTGTTTTTTTCCCAGCCACCATTCAGTCCCAATTCAGTTGCAATGATGTACTTCTCAGAAACATGTAAAACTAGACATTATTCGGTATATCCAATTGTAGTGCATCTCTCTTTATCTTGCGAATGTTTGAAAACTAATTTTAGAGTTCCTTTTTCCACTAAGCTGAATTGATTGTAAAGGAGGTTAGGACAAGAAATGAAGAGTGGAAGTGCATAGTTTTGTGCTGCCTTTAGTCAGCTGAAGGGGAAACCATCACTTTTGTAATTAGGTCTCCTGATACATGGAAGGTTGACTAGAGAAGGTAACCTTGACTTACTATTTGCGACTAAAGTACTATGTATATTTACAGTTCTTTAATTATAATTTCCTTTTGTGTTTAAAACTTGTGATAAGGACAGATGTAACTCTCCTGGGTTCATGGAATACTTAGTCCAAAAATTACTTTCACCTTGTTTTATTTATCTTACGTCTTGTGTGTAGAACCTCTACAATTCCCTTGAAAGGACATATATATAAGACATCAGTTTTACAGGCTGAAAGAATAGAAATATCAGATATATCGGTACAGATACAACAGATTTTTTTTATGCTTACACTTCATTTGAGGAAAATAAAAAGCCACCTAGTTAAACAGCTTAGAATACAGTGATGTGAAAAAACCCTCAGAATTCAGTAATGAGGTGTTTGTCTTTTGGCACATTTGCTCAAATTCCAAGTCACGATGAAGAACTTATAAAATTCTAAGTCAGTGGGAGAGAGAGAGACGTACATAAGTGTTAAAGCACTGCTGAATCAGTATTTTCCCTACAGACATTTTATGGATAAGAAAGCATAACAGTTATAGTTATAATTTCCCAACTATGACGTGGGAACGTATAGGCAACAAATAGAACCAAGAAGGCAGCCCTGGCCTGTTTCCTGTAGCTTGTTATCTTCATGCTTTGTTCAAACCTCACAAAGAACGAAGGGTGAACCTGGCCTTTGCTGATGTCAGTTGAAAAGTTTGTCATTTACTTGAAAGCCTCAGAATTACTTATCATCTTTCTATTCTTTTTTGGTTTTAAAAGAATCTTTCCAGTTAGGAAGCAAAACCATTTTTTTGTCTGAAGATGGCCCTAAGCAGTAAGTCAGAGAGGAGATCCATAGTACTCATTAATTTATTGGATCTGTTGAGTTTGAAACCAATACATAAAGCTTTAAAGTGGTCATTACTTTTGACTTCTGTAGCTAGCAGGAAGTAAGAGCAAGAAGTTTCTCTGAGGAAGAAGAAAAGCTGGCTCTCAGTGAGAAGAAAAATAATGGAAAAGAAGTGTGTAGAAGAAGAAAAATAAAATCCAGTGTTTTTTTTCTCAGGATAGAATATTTTTAACTGTGCTATGTTGAACCAAACAATACCTTCCAACCTTTTCAATATTTTCTCACAGTCTGGTAGAACTCTTATTTTTTTTAATTTTTCATGAATAATCAAATTCATTATAAATATTTAAATATTCAATATAAAATAGATACCACATTAGAACTTGCTGGTTATGTGCCAGCAGTGTGCCCAGGTGGCTAAGAAGGCCAGAGAAATCCTGACCTGTGAAAAAATAAAGTGGCCAGCAGGACCAGGGAAGTGATTGTTCCTCTGCATTTGGCACTGGTCACGCCTTGAGTATTGTAATATGTCCAGTTCTCGGCCCCTTAATTCAGAAAAGACCTTTGAGGTTCTGGAGCTCGTGCAGAAAAGGGTTTAGAGAGCGAGTCCTGTGAGGAGCAGCTGAGGGAGCTGGGGGTGTTTAGCCTGGAGAGGAAGAGTCTCAGGGGAGACCTTATTGCTCTGTACAACTACCTGAAAGGATGGTATAGTCAGGTAGGGGTTGGCCTCTTCTCCCAGGCAACCAGAGACAGGACAAGAGGACATAGTCTTAAGCTTAGCCAGGGGAGGTTCAAGCTGGACATCAGGAAGAATTTCTTCACTGAGAGGATGGTTAAGCATTGGAACGGGCTGTACAGGGAAGTGGTGGAATCATGGAAGTATTCAAGAAACCCCAGGATGAGGTACTTAGTGCTATGGTCTAGTTGGCATGCTGGTGTCTAACATTGGACTCCCTGATTTTGGAAGTCTTTTCCAACCTGAATGACTCTATTAGTCTAAAAAATTTCAATATTTTTAGAGTTAATCCCAGGTCATATTCTTTGTTTTCTAAGCAAGCCTTCAACTGATATGACTGAGTGCACATTTCTCCATTGAGGAATGTATCTCTACATCATCCCAAATTTATATCCAATTTGCATGCTATGATTGAACTGACATTGACGGGTCTGTAACATGGCTACAGGTACTACTGGGCAATGAGGAAGGGAATGAAATCCAAGACAGCTAGATGCAAAGCCTTTGAAGATATAAAAAAAGCCAACTGATCGCTAGATGAAATTTTCAACATCTATGTCAAAATGCAGCCATACAAGAAGGTGCACTGCTGTTCTGCTAGTCTCAAGTTGGAAGTTAGCTTAGCACTGCATTTGTCCATGAAGTTTTCTTCTGACCTGCAACAGGAAGGATACTGGACAGACAAACTGGTGCAGGATATTGCCCCTTTACCTCAGGTATGTCTGACGAACTGGAAGAACCTGTGGAGCTTGGAAAATTGGTTCCCATAGGAATGACTATTGCCGTCTTTTACCTTTGTTACTTTCATCCTTTTTATCATGTTTGACAACTTTGGTTACAGAGAGTTTCTTTAGACACTGGGCAGAAGAGATGAGTATGTACTGAGCAAATACACACAGTTAGAAATATTCAACAGAAGATTCACTTTGCTCTTGGTATGATTCTTACAATGAAATAGAAAACACATGTTTAAGGTATCTTTCCCCACACCCAATCTCAACAGGAACCCCAAAACCTCAGCATTATTCCTTTTGGCAAGCAATAAAAACCAATGAGCTTTTACATATACATATCATTATAACATTTAAACTGTCACATTAAAGTTCTGCTGTATTAAATTACATCACAAGTAGGAAGCAAATTAATGATTCAAGATCAAGCATACAAAAATAAGCAGCTAAAGATTTGCAAGGGACAATGAGGAAATTATCAACTTAATTCTTCATAATGCCAGCCTCACAAACTTAATAAAAATATCTGTGCAGGAATTGCATGCAAAACACATAAAAATGCAAGAACTAAGGTGGGATTAATGACTGCTTTTTCTGCAGAGAATGTACATTCTTCAAAAGAACCAGGCTGACACACTGGAGTAGGAAGAAGTATCTCTTAAATTGTTTGAGTTGCCATAAAGGGTAATAAATGCTGAGTGAGGCACACCCACACATAGATCACTTTTTTGTTTAAAATATTATTTTTCTCTGGAATTTTGTATCTTCTGTTAAAGTAATGGATTCTTCATTTGAACAAGGCTGTCAGATCATTAAATACCACTACTCAGAGATAGCCAGGACAAAATACATTGTTGCCTTATCTGAATGGTAAAACAATTTGATACATGTGAAACTACACTTTGCAACCAATCTACAAATGAGAAAACTAAGGAATACAATTTTATGAGATAAGGAGTGAAGAATAATGCCTTAAACCGTACTCAACAAACACCCTTATGTAAGCTAAATAGCTTTGTTACTCAGTTTACTCATGTCTTCATCCTCTATTTTTCATCGCTCCACCAATCTCTCTGAACCAATTAATTGATTCCAAAAGAAAACCTGTGTATGTTTCTGAGCAGAGATTCGTCCAGGGATCATTTCTATAGACATGACTACAACAGATTTGCTTCCTTTGCCCTGCACAGTCCTCTAACACACTTTCCACAGGCTGTCTGCCTGAAAACAGTCCTGCCTGCCCTCAGGACACATCTAAGGAGAGGCCACCCTCATTCTCCCTTTTGTGCTTTGAAATTCTCATGCTGAGGACTGCAGTACACTGCAGTATTTCCAACACCCTGACCTGAGAAAGCACACAAAAAATGATTGCTTTGTTTTAGGGTGACACAGGCATTACAGAGAGCCAGAACTCTGTGCTATGTAGCATGGATACAGTAAGTCTGGTCTGGGAGGAGGTAGCCATGAGCGATGCCCTGCACATGAGCCATTCGGCACTGCTTGGCACGGGAACAGCCCCTTGGGGTGAGCGCAGGTGCAGCCAACTGCTAGAAATGAATGCAAGGTGAAAGCAGCACTACAAAGTGTGGCAGCTGAAACAAGATTTCTGCTACCTGCTCTCTTTGTAATGCTACCATGAAAGTCTTCCATCTCCTTTAAATTCTGGAGATTATTTTCTCTTCAGATGTAAATATCTATGCTTGTACTCAACATCACTGTAGTCAACACCTCATCTGCACACACTTAGAAAAAGAAAACAAACCTAAGAAAAGCACATAAAGAAACAAAGTCTACTATATTGCAGTGCAGATGAGATTTGTAAGACCTTGAAGTAATTCCACCACTGTCTACATTTGAATGATACATGAAGAGAGTATGTCTATAAGCACATAAATACACACACAGAGAAGGTGTAAACTTACCAATTCTATCCTCAAAGTACCTATAAAGCTATCAGATGAGGGGGGTATGAAATAATCAGCCCTGGTTTCTCCAGGTCCGTTCACTTTTAGGAGCAGTGAAAGCCTCATCACTAAAGGAATGCTAAAACATGACAAGACACAAATTTGTACCCTTGGAAGCAGCCCAGGTAGAAATTATTACCCTGACTTACCATAAGGGTATGTATACAATTGGATGCATAGTTAGCTGCAATGGAAGAGTATCAGAACAGGATTGAAAACAAGATGAAATCTTACAGAGTATAAGTGTCTGATAACAATCTGAGTCTGCAAAAAAAATTGCCTGGCATTTTGTAGTATGAACATCCCAACCGAACCTTTTCCGTGCTGTTCCTCAACACCTCTATGCCATCTATGGGATAGCTTTCATTTCATGTCTCAGTGTAGACCATGGCAAAGACCACAAAACAATTCTTTGAGTCAAAATGGAGCCTCAAGTGCTACTTGGTTTTGTGTCTCTCCCACTAATAATGACTGCACTCTGTGGCATACCCGAAGCACCCATCTCTTACGGTACCAGCAACCCCAGGACAGTGACCATGTTCAGCATTAACAGAAGCACTTTTACTGCTCCACTTTGGGCAGGGAAGTTGCATGTGCTCACAATGAGTCCATTTCCCAGTATCTGCAATGCTGTTTCTCACAGATAATGAGTTGGACAGAACAAACTACAGGAACACAAGGATCGATAACAAAATGAAACACAACAACCAGAAAATAAACAACATGAAGCAACAATAAATGATCTAGTGCCATCTACCAAACTGAAAACGCTAGGGACATGATCAGTCTCTTCAAGTACCTCTAGGGTAATAGTATATAAAAGAAAGAAGGGATTTATTTAGTCTGAAAAATGGTAACAACGGGGCATTGGCCAAAAGCAAAGAACAGAAAAGCGGTGGCAGTAAATAAGAAAAGGGTATTAACTTAAAGATCAATTTGTTGCAGAAGTAAGCTTCTTAAGGGCATTTGGTCAAGGCACTATCGCTGTAGATGATATTGCAAAGGCTAGATAAATCATTACTTGCAGTGATGCAACAGGGTTCTGCAAGGGGCCGAGGAGCTGCCCAGTGTCATGCTTTTAGCATAATAATCGCACAAATAATATCCTAGATACAGCTCAGTTGCCCCAGCTTTCACAATTTGTTTGTAAAGCGGGTCTAAAAAAATACCAGGGATGGGAGACACACTATTAATTTCAATGTCCAGAGGTTTTTAACATCTCAAGAATTAACTTATATTTTTAGCATCTCATTGAAATGTTGCCAAGACTCCAATTTTACACCAGATTGTTATACACAAGAACTGAACTATTTATCAACACCAGCTAGATGATAACCACAAATTTCATTTTTTTAAAGTAACTTTTTTGGAGCATGTGTATTTCTAATGAAGTTGCTATCTTTGGAAAAAGTTCTTTTTTTTTTTTAAATGGTTCTGAGAAGTAGCAAAGAATAACAATAGAAGTATAAACTGTTAAAGAACAACCATTAAGAAGGAAACAATTTTCTCAATTTGTGGATAAAAATCTGTAAATGAGCCATTACTTCAGCAACAATTTTTTGAATGAAACAAAAGGGAAATCTGAATCCACTGAAGTCCTAAGTAACGTACATGAATTTCTTATTTAAAAAAAGACAATCACAAAATTCCTTTGACACTAACAAGATCAGGATTTCATTAAATTTCGTGAACATCATCTCTCATGAGCGTACAGATTAAAATGATAGGATTAAATAAACAAAAAACAGATTGTGTAATGCTATGAATTTATGCTCCTAGTAACAACTAAATCCATTATGTTGACTAGGCTATTAAGACTAGGCTATTAAACAGATCTAGCCAACATTTAAGTGTTGTGCCTTCTTTTGCAGAAAGAGTAATTTCAAATGCACTTTCTTAGTTATAGTGATAGGAAATGATGTGGAATAGGGATCAAATGAAAACGTTCACATGCCAAGCAATTATCACACAACCACAAAGGTAACACAACTGCCTGGACTGTAACTGTGTTGCGTTAGTATGAGAGCAAAGCTTATTTACAGACTCCAGAGCCTGTAAAAGCCTGGTACCAGCAGCTAATAACTAACAGCACAATACTGCAGTGCCACAGGGCTAGCTAGGATCATCAAAGACCATATTTGGGGACTTTTCACAAAGATGATAGATGAGGTTTGCTTTCTTTCTACTAAACATGTGGGGTTACACTGCCTTCAAAGCAATATTTTCTTCACCACTTCTCTCACTGTGCAGTGACCAGAATATAGCAAGAAGTAATTTTTAAGCCTTTGAAATAATATATTATGATCACTTCTCAGCAACAAGGTCATGCAGGAAGACCCAGAAAATAATTGTCCACAAAACTTATGCTCAAGTAGCCATTACACTAAATAATGTTAAGTGAAAGAAAATTCATTTTCTTATGCTCTTTATGTAGACTTGCAAACAAGTGCCCTACTCTTTACTCTTGCATCAGGTTTCAATGTTTGTGTTCTGGTTTCAGCTAATTCCTTCTCAGTTACAGTGCTGCGTTTTGGATTTGGAATGAGAAGGGTGTTGATAACACACTGATGTTAGGGTTTTTGCTAAAGTCAAGGACTTTTTTCTTGTCTCGTGCTCTGCCAGTGAGGAAGAGTGCAAAAGAAACTGGGAGGAAGCACAGCTGGGACAGGTGACTCAAACTGACCACAGGGATATTCCACACCACAGAACATCATGCCCAGTGTATGAACTGGGCAGAGTTACCCAAAAGGGCAACCCAGAAGTCTGGGTTTAGGATGGGTAGGTCTGCATTGGTCAGCAGGTGGTGAGTGCTTTCACTGCTCATCACTTGTTCGTTTAATTTTTGTTATCATTATTAATATTTAATATTATTATTGTATTTTACTTTATTTTCAATTACTAAACTGTTCTTATCTCAACATACAAGTTTTGCTTTGATTCTCCACGGTGGGGGAAGAGGGCATATGTGCTTAAACCACATTTGTGTCTTTATATGGTCCAGATAATTTGTTACAGGTGTAAGACTTTAACTTGGTGTCATAGAAAGCATTTGTTGCAATCTCTTTTCCTAAATACATTTTAGAAATGTAATAAAAATAAGTGTTAACAAAAGCATATGCAACTTAGATGCTGGAAACAAGTATTGTATCCTGGATATGGTATATTTGTGACTTAAGACTAATAATTCAGTGAAATTAAAAATGCTATTAAAAAGTAATGTTAGTAAGTGTTCTTGTTTCCGTTCCATGGGGGGGCTTACCTTAAATGAATGTGTACCGAAAAAGTGAACTAGGATTGGTTATTCTAGTTAGTGATTAATTTAGAGTATGGGTGTTTGGGGTTTTTTGGGGGTGGGTTTTGCTTGGTTTGTTGGTGGTTTTGGTTGGTTGTTTGTTTTGGGGTTTTTTTTGTTTTTTTTTTTCTATTTTGTCGTTTCAGGTGCATCTTCCAAAAGAAAAACACTGTTGTATAATGTTGATATTCCAAAGCATGCTTATTTCTTTCAATATAAGAGGCTCAAAATGGCTTCTGTCATCTCTTACCTGTGCTGTGTTGCCTGATACTTACTCCAGCATGTGCATAGCTCCCACCACCACTGGAGAAAAGCAGTACTGAAAATGTTATTCACAGTTCTCAGCAACTTGGACAGATGTACACCAAAAAGATTACAGCACGCAAGGACACCAGACAAGAAGGTCTGTAGTCCATCAGTTTTCACACGGACTTAGTAGTTCAAAGGACATGTTGTGGCTAAACATAAGGAAGGTGCAAATCTCAAAAAGGTGTTTTAATAAATTTCAACAAATATTTTGTTGCAGTGATGGGAAAATGGTAGGGCACTGATGCAAACTGAAATAAACAGTTTAGGTAGGAAAAAATCATAAAGAAGCTTAGAAGAAGAGAAAAAATGAATTAGATATGGGAGCAACCAATAACCAGGAACAAGAAGACAGAAGCTGATGGAACTGTCAAGACTTTGAAGTCTTGGCTAGATGTGTAATTTAGTTTACCAGCTTGGTAAGGAAACCTACTTCAAGTATTCCATAGTTACTATTCTTCTTGACTCTACTTAGAAGTCAATCACTAAGTAACGTGATTTTTCCCTCACGCACATTTCACATGTTTGGCTTCAGAAGTGCTTATCATGATTAGAGCAAATCTGCACAATTCTGTGGTCTATAATCCATTTCCCATAATTTAATAAAGGAAGTGTCTTAAATCTTCTTTAGAAAACTGATAACAAGGTGACTTGGACAGATTTTTTTTCACATTCACTGTAAAAATTATAAAGGAATACTTTATAAGTAAGAAATACATACTGTATTTCTTCCCTCCTTTTAATCATGATGATTCAAGTAGATGTGAACATATAGCCATGAGTTATTTTTTCTTGGCAAAAGAAAAAATGAAAGTTGTCCTACTGTTGTGGGTTAGCCCTCGTGGGCAGCTAAGCACCATACACCTGCTCTCTCACTTCCCCCATCCAGCCTTCACTGGGACAGAAGAAGAAGAAAGGAAAAAATAAAAGAAAAATAAACCACTTTGTATCAATATTTTTAAAAATAAATAAAACAAAAGAATAATATAGAAGGAATTATTTAATAAGTAGAAGAAGAGCGAAGATGAAAACAGAACAAAATTATGAAACAGGGTTCACTCACCATGTCCCAAGGGTAGACAAATTTTCAGCCAGGCCCCAAGAAAAAGACGGCTAACTACCTAAACCTTCCTCTCTCTCTTTTTATTGCTGAGCAGGATGTTGCATGGTATAGAGAATCTCTTTGATTAGTTCAGGTGATCTGCATAGGTGTTTCAACTCCCAACCTATTGAGCACTGACCAATCTATCCAGAGGTGGGAGGTGCGGAGAAGGGAGCAGAGTGAAAAGCAGAGATGGCCTTGCAAACAGCATTCAGCAAAAGATAGATTATTAGTGTCTTACTGCTTTGGTCAGAAATCTTAAACACAGCATCCTATGAGCTGCTATGAAGAAAATTAACTCCATCCCAGCCAGGTCCAGTGCACATACAAAATATCAAAAGTTACTAACAGGTAAATTAATTTTAAGCAGGATATTTTATTGAGTATTTCCTTTCAAAATCAGCACAGCTACGATTTTAAACAGAGGTATCAAGGCTGTGTTTTACAAATTTTCCACCTACTTTCGTATTTTAAAATAGCTGAGTTCAAACTGAGGTTGTCATTTTTATGGGGTGCTGGCAGGTGGGGAGGCAAAGAAAAACTCTGGAGACAGACAAACTGTAACAAGAAAAAATAAGTTTTCAGGTTGAATTTTTACAGATTAATAAACTACTGAAAGAACTGCATTAATATTTTAATCTTAGCAATTATGCCTGCTAGCCTCCCTTTCTGATGGCTCTAAACTATACATGGAATATAATTGTGAGTGCTCTCTGATACTGCACTGCATAAATTATCAACTTGGGTTGATAGCTGTCACACAGAAATAAAGATAAAGCCTATATATTTTAATTAATACATTTATTAAATAAGAATTAGCAGATTAGCAACTAAATTGAAAAGCTAACCTATAATTATCATAGTTTTAAATGACAAGTTAAATGTATAATCAATTAAAAGCCTAATTCAGTAATATAAGGAGAATTTCAGCAACTTTTTTTCCCCTGCATTTGCAGTTCTTTAATTATAAAAGAATAGGTCAAATTATCTTGCTTTTCAATGATGTTCTTGTGAAAGTTACATGAAATTAATGTGCAATTAAAGAAAAACGAAATGAACTTTTAGCTTTGCAGGGCACTTATGTGGCTCCTAAGAGAATAAATTAGGGAGTAAAAGCCAAGGGCTTTGTCAGTGTGGAAATTGATTAGTGCTAAGCAAAAGAGTATTAAGCAATGAATAAACTAAAAAAATCTGTGATTTTTAAATTTTTTATTTTAGTGGAATTAATCAAAGTTACCATCAAAGCTGGCAGAGCTATGTGGCTTACTTGACCTAAGCAGATTTTTATCATACATAGTATCATGCATCTTTGTGTGAGCAGCTAAATCAAGCCTTAGATGCTCAGGTACTGTGACTAAGGGGTCACTGACTATAACAGGAGCTTTCACACCTCTCTTAGATGTGGGCACCAAATTTAAAGTACTTAGTGTTTTCTCTGTATTTATACATGTGTTTAAGAGTTTCTATTTCTATTAGTATTCTTTGGGTTCATCCCTCAAAACTTTATCCCGAGTTCTGCTGGCAGCAGCAACATGGGATCAAGAATTGTATGAAACATTCCCATGCCCTGACTGATTTCAGTACTCTTGCTCTTGGTCGTAATTTTTAAGAGCGATGACATCAAGCTTGTTCCCTTAGAAACACCAAATTCCTCATTTATATCCAGAGTGTTCTTGACTATCACCTTTTGCATGAAGACATGACAGAGGAACATTAACCACAATTAAAAATAGCAATTTTCATGTGTAATATAAAATTTACATATTTCCTAGGAATTACGAAAATCACAATGATAGTTACAGTGTCAGTGATTGAAAGGATTTAAAGTCATTCAGACATTACTGTTTTCTCTTACAGTTTTCTCTTACAATTGTATCAGTCCCAGCTAGTACTCCTTTTTTTTCCAATCCACTTCATGCTTAGAAATTTAGAGCACTATGAAACGCAATAACTAAAATAAGTAAATAACTTTGAGACAATCCAGGGTGAAATATCATTATAGCAATAAGAATTAGCAATTATATTGTTGGAAAATAGTATTAAGCAGTTTGTGAGCCAAATAATGTAAGCATTTATCAAGAAAACCTTTTTTTTTAAAAAAGAATATCCACAGCAACAACCTCAGATACAGTTGTTTGGAAGATCCAGGGGAAGAATTTCATTTAGATAAGCTTTTCACATTTCACAGATTTAATATTACAATAGTTAAGTATTTTGATTATTTGAGACGCCCTCCTCATAGTATCTATCAGATTTTTAAAAGTAGAGAATAACATTACTGAATGTGTTTGCTATTTACATAGAGAATTTATTCTGTTTACTGTATTCTCTGTTTCTGTCTTAGAAAAGAATTGGTATCTCAGGCTGAGCTTTCGTGACCCCAAATGAATAAATAGGACAGCAAAGGGCTATATTCATAACCTTTAGATCTCTGAATTTATGCTTCAATGGAACATCGCCGGAGAAGGAATTAAGCTAGAAACTGCCTCTTAAGGAAGGGATAAAGAAATCCATTAAGTCTCAGCTGGATTTCTTTGTGTTTCAGGGTATGTCAACAAATTAGCTTTTATTATTTGGGCCTCAAACAATTACAAGCTCAGTGATGTTTAGAATAGAACACAATGAACTGAAAATGCAAAATGCAAAACAACAATTTAAAAGAAAATATTTAATGTAACGTAATGAAAATAGAATTAAAATACACATGGCAATGCTTTAATCTCAAAGCTACTGAGTTCAACATCTATTTCAGAAAGGGCAACTTCATCTCATTTATTGGGAGAGGAGAAGTAAAAAAAGAAGCACATTGGTGAAGGCTTTAATTCTCCACTTTGAAAAAGCAAATGAGTGTTTAACAACTTCTTTTTGGCAACAAATTCAAAAAATTTTTAACTTAAAATGTGATTAGCTTTCTTTAACTGCTGTCATCCAGATCTTAAATCTTGCATTCATCTTCTTACCCCAGTTTTAAAATGAAGTCAGCTGTGTCTTCTGAATTCAAGCTGAGAACATATTTGATCATGCCTTAGAAGGCAGCATCTGCTGGCCTTACTGTTTTCCAGCACAGGGTGCCAAACTTATGATCAGAATGAAATTAAGGAAAACTCACTTTGTATATGGAAAGAGTAATTTTCAGTTTCTTTCATTAGCTTTAGACTTTCCACTGTTCATTTCTTTGTAATATCTTGCCTATCCATTTATGAGATAGAAAGAATTAAGCTTCCTTATTCACCTGATTTACACTGCTTGTTTTCCTCTTTAACTGTCTCTTTTTAAAAATCAGCTTTTTTATTGCAGCCATTAACAAACTTGCCTTAATGGAAAAAAAAAATCAGAAATGGAAATATATATTGTCTTACATACTATAGTTTTACAGTGACACAGCATGACAAGCTTCTGGAGATCCCAGGCAAATCACAATCCAAAATTACAAATGTCTGTCAAAATAGTTTCAGCATTGCTTCAACACAGGATTTATTGCATGGTTTAAAGATACAGGACTCCATTATGACTTAACAATTTATGAGTAAATCAATATCTATGGTAAGGAGAAATTAACCATTACATATAATAAAATGTTAAGCAGCAGCACATGAAAGAAACTAAAAATAAAGGAAAATCTAGCAATAATGTAATCATTCAAATTTCACCACTGTTAAACTCTAATAGGGGTATTAAAGATGCACTTAGCAATCATTGAAACACCATACTGCATAGGAAAACATCATCAATGGAAATATATTCAATATTTTTTTTCTTATTTATTGAAAAACTAGACTGCTGAACATGCATGTAAGAACATGTAGAATACATAACATTTTTAGAAGTTGTATTTAAAGTATATGTTCAAGGTCATGTGTTTACTGAAGCATACTCAGTGCCTATAAATATGCACATTATTTAAACTTGAGTTCCACATCTCTCAAAACCAAGATTATCCTGAGGTTCATAAGAGAAGCTCTTTCACTCTGGGTTAAATTGTAAAATATCTGTATTTTAGTGGGATGATAATTGTTATATTCCAAATGGAAGGGATAACATTTAAGCTGAATATTCAGATAAAATTAAAAAGTGTCAGTTACCCATGAGTCTTAGCTGTGGGCTGGTAATAGAGATGTTTTTCAAAAAAAGAGCTAATCTGATGTTTTCCAAGTTGTTACTTCATTGCTGATAATGCTCCAAGCTGTACAAATGGCAACAAACAAATCCCCATGTTCTCCTACGGTGGACGTTAAAAAAACCTGTCACAATGGCAATGAAGAAGCTACTGAATGACTGTGTGGGAGGTTTTATCAAAGCCAGCAATATTCTGAACAAAGGTCTTATCATACGCTTGCTTCTGGATCATATTAATTACTTTCTTATCACATTAGCCAACTCCCCTCTCCCTAATACCATACAAAAGTGAATAATATGTTAAAATATTGATAATACTTTAAGACTTATTAACAACTTTCATGAGATTAGCTTCTTCCTTTTTCAAAAGCACTCAGGTCATTCACTATCAAGTACCTTTCATATGTATTATTTTAAATGAAACCATTAAGGCAAGAGGCAGGCCAAAGATATGATATAAAGGTCTCACTGTTTAGGTAGCTTCCTAAGTATAAAGCCTTATATTTTTTTATGTGAGATCACAGAAGGAATTTCTGCTGGCAACATGCACCTCATGTGATAGACGATTATGTTTTACATAACAGTCAAACAAAAGGCAGCCTTAGCATCCTTGTCTTCATGCACATCTTCACAGTGCAGCCACAATAATAACTCAGGTTCCTGGAATACCTCTGTTCATATGTATGACTTTTGCATCAAGGGCTGATAATGTTCTCATTCCTTTCCCTGTATTTCCAGCTAGCTGCTCTCTGATAACTGTCCACCATACCAGCATGGTATCAGAATTAAGGAATGTATTGGAGCAGATGCAATCACTGACAAAGGATAGAAACATTGCTTTACAGTTGTAATTGAATAATTTGGAAAGAAAAATATTCCAAATTGAATTAACACAAAGTTAAAATTAAACAACATTTCTGAAAAGAAGCTGACAAATGTCCTCACACAAACACATATCTATGCTTTAAGAAAGTTAAGAGGAAATTGCCAAAGAGGGAGTTCTTGTAACTGAATAGGCAGGATGTATTATGTTTTCTGTAATGCAAATGGCTCATTTACCTTGGGATCCAGCAGAGCATTGGGAGGGTTACCATAAGATCAGCAAAAGCAGACGGATATGAGAAACTTTGTATGTATCTGTGCTCACTGTTTTGTTTCTGGGTATTAGCAATATTTTAATAAAACCATATATAAATGTAATCAGCACTGCGGTTTGACCAATAGTATTATAGTATCACAGAATCAGAGAATGACAGAATATGCTGAGCTGGAAGGGACCCATCAGGATCATCAAGTCCAATTCCTGGCCCTGTGCAGGGCCCGTGACCCAAGAGTTACAGCATGTGCCTGAGAGCGTTGTCCAAACTCTTCTTAAACTCAGACAGGCTTACAACTTGGTTTTATTTTGACTAAGCAGTACAAATATTGATTAAACAATAAGCAAGTTCCTGGTGCTTCATAAGGTGCATTCCTTAGTCAACACAAATTTCACAGGGGATGGCATGTGTCCACATAAAAATTATCTGTATCATACCTATTGCACTTAGCATGTGCAACAAATTTATTTAGCTAAACAGAAGCTCAGCACAGGTATCCCTTTACCCATGACTGTATTAATGGTATGATCTGCAGCCCTTTTGAATCTTCAGATGTGTCTACTATCTGCTATTATCTGTATTAAAATGCAGGTCAGAGAAGGATAAAATTAACCCAAAGGCATTTGTAACAGCTATCTCTGTGGGCTGCAACTTTTTCTCAAAATCTGGGAGAGGTGGAAACATGTATATGGAGATACAGTCAGGGCTTTTACAGAGCTGTCACCCTGAAATGGCTAGCACAGATGAGATACTGTAGAAAGAAGCAATGAGTCAGATATCCATAACTGACAGAGTTTACTTTCCTTTAGGAACAAGAGTAGAAAAAATGACAGCTATGATTTTCTAAAGCACAATCTGGTCTCAGCTCTCAACTCCTGAACAGCAAAAATTGTGCTTCGTTTTTCTAGAGGCAAAATTTCACAGCAGTATTTCTTTATCAGAAGCTGTAATAGAAGTACAGTGTTGAAGATTGAACTACAGTCTTGAAAACTGTGGCAGTGACCCATTATCTAAAGTTTCAGTTTTAAATTTATTTCTTTTTTTTAGTCAGTTCTGTTAATAGATCTTCTCTGTAGCATTCTACCCTCTGGACTGTAGCTATAATAGGAAAGATAAATCTTAATAGATAATAAACCACCTATGAATCCCTCCCTTTCAAATACATAATATTTGCATATGAATGAAAGCAGAACTATACCTCAACACATTTTTTAGACATGAATTACATTATAGTGTCCCAGATTTTCTATTTATCTAAGTCTAGAGTGCTCGTTTCCTCCAGTTAAAACTGGGTTTGTTAATTTTGGGCTTAACATTTATTTTTCCAAGAAAAATGACTTGAAGTAGGAAATGCAAGATACACTATATAGTATTTCTTAGCTGCAACCTGGAAATCAATGGATCAAAAAAAAATACAAAATCCCCTACCAAACCATCCAGTAAACAACCAAAAACAATGCCAATAAATCAAATAGAAATAAAATAAGCAATTTCCCAATATATATTTATTGAGATGCATTTAGAAAGGGGTTGAGATGGAGATTAAAAATATCTAATCATTAAAAATAAGCATGTGACTTAATCTGTAATCTTTCTACTGTGATATGAGAACATTTGTCTTGATTAGAAGTATAGGTTTCATTTCTAAGGACACATAACAGCTATGAAAACATATATGTATGCCTACATAAGAGTACATTTACCTATGTATTTTGTGGTTGTATATATGCTTTCATAAGTACTTATATGTATGTACTTCACTTATACCAGTGGTTTATATTGATATAGTCAAAGAACAGCATAGTATAAATTTGTTAATGCTCACATACCACTTCTGTAATGTAATCATCATTAACATTGAAAGCAATAGACGAATAGAAAGAACAAAAATTTAACTAACTTTAATAGAGCTTGTATACAGACAAATTCCTTAAGAAACTAAGAGTAATAGTTAAGACAGTAAGTAATTAAATGGCATAGTTTTGGATTTAGAAACATTTTCAAGAACTACATGTATCTCACTGTTAAAAAATTAAAGGTACTCTGTTTTCCTAAACATCATGTCTGAACACCTGCCTTCAGTACCCCACCTTGCTCAAGTATAGTACACTTGCCTACCCCAGTCATTTTCTATTGCTAATCTAATCTCTCTGTGAAGTACCAGCAACATTTTGTGGTCCCACTACCGTACTTCTAAGGGGGCTGAGTCTCCCAATCTGTTTTCAGACAAATAGTCAAAACATTAGACCATAGCAACAACACGGGTACAATTAATCTTACCTACCCGACGCAAAACCACAACGTCGGCAACAAACTAATCAGTTTAGTTTCCTTCAGAATCAATGGAGAGAAATAGATGCTGTTAGCATGGAATTTATTTGATCTATTAGATATCTGCTTTAGGATAAGATAAATTATGCCTAGAACTTTCTTTCTCTTCTGTAGCCTGTAATCAGAGTCTAGATAGGTAGCTCATACATGGATGCTGCCTGTAAGACAAATACCATTCCTTTTTGCTCTCTGTGTCCCTACTCCATTTTTTGGCATATTGATTTACATAAAAGGGAGAATTTAGAGTACGCACTTCTGATAAAGAACAAAGATCCTGTTCAAGTGCCTATTTAATAAAAAGTTCAAAGACGGACAACCATAATGAGACTGAGAGAAACCTAACCAAAAGAGTCGATAAATGGATTTATTTAACTCACTCTAAAGAGCCAGCTCCAAGTACCTGCTTTGCCTTATTCATGTCAGTTTTGAAAAACAATGTATTATCCGTTCTCTGAAAGTAAAGTAGTCCTCAGAAAAATGGCTATTCTGTGATAAATAGGTCATTTTTCTCTTGAAAAATTTCAGAAGTCTTAGTTTTATTAAACGCAGATCACAAAATGTAAAAAATCTTGAAAGACTTCACAGAATACAAAAATCATTTCCCATTGTGCTGGGTTTGGCTTGGAGAGAGCTAATTTTCTTCACAGTAGATGGTATGGGGCTATGTTTTGAATTTGTGCTGACAACAGGGTCGATAACACAGAGAATATCACTGAGCAGTGCTTACACTGAGTCAAGGCCTTTTCACTCCTTCAGTGAGGAGGCCAGGGGTGGACAAGGAGTTGGGAGGGGTAATAGCCAGGACAGCTGGCCCCAGCTGACCAAAGGGACATTGCAGATTATACGGCGTCATGCACAGCACGTAAAGCTGGACGAAGAAGAAGGAAGTGGGGGCACTGGCATTGATGGCTTCTCTCTTTTCTGTTGTGGATGATGGAGCCCTGCTTTCCTGGAGACGGCTGAATACCTGCCCACCCATGGGAAGCAGTGAATGAATTCCTTGTTTTGCTTTGCTTGTGCATGTGGCTTTTGCTTTACTTATTAAAGTGTCTTCATCTCAAATCACAAATTTTCTCACTTTTACTCTTCCAAATCTCCCCCCCAACCCACCAACGGGAAAGTGAGCAAGTGGCCCTGGTAAGGCTCAGTTACCAGTGGGGATTAAACCAAGATACCCATTCAAATAGAAGTTCAAAGCAGATTTTGACAAAACTACAGTGTGCCTCATGATAAAGTTCAATAACTCCTGTGCTTCATCTTTTCCATTCAGAAAGTAAATTTATCTTAAACTTGAATAACTCCTTCAGCCAAACCTGCGGTAATGGAAACCTGCCAAGGTCCTAGTTTGTCCCTTTGAGCAAGATGGAAGTCAAAGCATTGGAGCTAGCTATATAAATGAGAAAAGATAAATGCATTAACTGATATTTAAGGTGACTTTGACTGCCAAGAAACAACATTAGAAGATTCTCACTCTGGTTTTGCCTTGGCTTGGTGTCAAATGTGAATACAGAGCCAAGCCAGCCACAGGTGTTGAACTGTAATTTAACTTTACCTTTCATTATATTCCTCATCACATTGTGGCCAAAACAGTAGACCTGCCAAGTCTTCAGCTGGAACCAAAAAAGCTTTTAATTGGCCACCAAGGGTGAAGACAGTAAGAAAGAAGTCCTGTTTTATTTCCCATTGGGAAACTGAGAGTCTGATATTATAAAGTACAATGATGAGGTACAGAGTCCTTGCATGTTTTTGGCTTCCAATGTACCAGTACCTACTTTCATCTTCCAAATCATTAGAGTAGGCAAAATGTTTCCTTCATTTTTTATTTATACAAAATCTAGGAAAATAGCTATGTTTAGACAGTCAGTATTAATCCAGTCGCACGCACACCAAATAAAAACCAGAAAGCAAACCTAAAATCAACCCTCCTGTCTCTATGGCCTTAGTATGTTTCTATACTAAAAATGATCCATTCCCTGTTATTCCCAACAGCTTTCCACCCCAGCTTGATATTAATCTTCCAATCTGTTCTATGGAGATAACTTAAACCAATATGGCCTGTGTTTTTTTTAAAGTCACTGGGGCAGTACTAGACAAAGAGAACAAGTGGTTAACCACCAAGTAACTTAGTCAACTGGGAAGATCCTCAAGTAGAAGATTCATTCACCTAGGTTAGTCTTCAAAGAGCAAATTGAATGTACTGTCCATGCTGCCTCTATAGGTAAACGAAATAAAATGCCACTTTGAATTTTAGGTTAATAACACCATTTTAAGATGGAGTTAAATCATTGTCTGAAGGTACCTAAACCCACTGTGTACAGAAATAGCCTGGAAAAACAGCTTGACTGAGACAAAAAATTCCTAATTATCTGTGTATTTAATTGTAAGTGAGTTCACTGGGAACTGTCTAATTTTCATTCTTCCACTAAATGAGAAAAAAGTAATATAACACTTATTTACTGATTAAAAGGTAAAAATACCTTTTCATTCTATCTAAAGCAGAACAAAATTATTACAATTACAGTTATTTTCAGTATAGATTCCCCATTCATTCTTTCCTCACTCTAAGTTAGTAATGTTTTCTACTTTTTAAAACATCTCTTTGTAGCATTTTTGTATATGAATCACAGGAAAATTGGAATTCTACAGTTTCGGTGTACAAGTATCATGTTTTTCATGGCATTGGTCAACTTATATTAGACATAAGAAAGTTTTTTCACAATGAGAGTGTTGAAACACTAACACAGATTGCCCAGAGAGGTGGTGGATGCCCCATCTCTAGAAACATTCAAGGTCTGAGCAACCTGGTCTAGTTGAAGATGTCCTTGCTCATTGCAGGGGATTGGACTAGGTCACCTTTATTGGCCCCTTCAAGACAAAAACATTCTATGATTATGTGAGTGTTGTCTGCTATAAACATCAATTTGTGAACTGGAAAATTTCTCAAGTCTTGAAACACCAAATTACGATCAATTTGCACATGTTTCAAGAGACAGGAAACTCTTGGAGAATGGAGGCCTCTCTTCTGCTTTCACAGTCTTGCTGTAAACCACAAATGCTTGTTCGAATAGCAGAAGTTTGAATTCAGATTCTATCACCTCCTCTCTAATCTCTGCAAAATATATGGATTTCAATGTTTATTACAAACCATGGCAATTGTCTCTGTTTCACAAACATATTATGTATTTCTTCTTTTTGTTTTTCTTTTCTTTTACAAAAAACCAAAAAACTGAAGCCTTTTTTTCGTAACTTGAGTATATTTTGGCAAGAATAGCTATTTACCTGTCTAAACACTAACCTTTGTACAACATTCATACTAATTTTTCTTTTCAGCATTGGGTTTTAAACTATCATTTGACTATCCTTGAAACAGACAGTTAATTTTATCATGCCAGTTTTTCTTGTAGCTCCTTACCATGCAGAAAACTACCCCTATTTATGTCAAATTCCTGGATGCTCATATTGCAATCTGCTAGTACCTGAATTTCGGACGGCAGGTCGTACTTGTCTCATAGCGAAATACTCTTGCTCTCTAACAGACTAAGAATTAATATTTACCCTTACTGAACCTTTCAGTCTGTACCAGAAAATTTAACACAAGCTGTCCAGACCTCCATCCACCCTTGACTGGGAAGATTAATAATAATTCCTTTTGATCAGAATTACTCTGTTGGCCAGCAATGGTTTCCATGGTAATCAGGTGGTAGACAGAGCTGAAGCAGATTTCATCAGTTGTAAAACAGCATTAGAATTATCCTACACTTCTAATTATATCTTAGTAGAACTGACTTTTGCATACTGTAGCTCAGAGGCATAAAAAGAAGAAAGTTTTAACTATTGGAAGGCTTCCAGAAGGAAAGAAATTTCCATGACCTCTTCTAATAGCTGGGGGTCTTGGGGATGTTTTGGAGTGGTGGTTTTGGGTTTTGGTAAGGGTTTTTCTTTGGTTGGTTGGTTTTTAGGTTTCTTTTTATTTTGGTAAGAGTGTTGTGAATTAGAGGATTTTTACAAAAGGAATGAAATATGATGAACAAGAATTAAGATGAACCTGCTGTATAATACTGAGACTTTAAGTCATTGTTTCATGTGCTAATGGGAGCAACTAAAGTGCTGCAGGTCTCAGGAATTTCATGTCAGAAAAGATCATACATCTTTGAAAACAGTAGGTTTAAATGCGAGGATAGGTGATTCCAGCAGCAAGGACAAACACATTTTCCAATCCATGCTGTAAACATTTCTTTTGTTATTATTATTATTTACTTACTGATTTTCCAGTTTTTTCTTTAAAGAAAAAGTCCTTGGAAAAATTCAGGATGAGATTTTTTATTCCATCTGGTTCCCCTGGTATAGCAGTAGCCAGTGTATGATAAGCATGCCAAATGAATACTTAATCCTTATTTTAGTGGCAAACTCAAGAGTTGGTTGATGCATGTTTAGAATATGAAATAAACCTGAAAAAAAGGCAGCTGAAAATTACTATGTATGCTTACATTTACCACATCACACCTTAATTGAAAGGATGGTGGTACATTTACAGTAAGTATTCCTAGAAGCTGTAGATAGACTTAGGAATGAAAGAGGGGGGGAAAGGGAATAACCAAGAGCTCATTACATGGGGTTTATTTTCCAAGTGAGAAAGACATGGAATAAGGCTGACTGGAAGGAAAGAATGTATTTTTGATGAGTCTCTAGGATGACTAATTTGCAGCTTTGGCTCAAATTTCAATTTTCAGCCTATAGGCCCTTGTGTGTACACCTGCCTGCAAGCATTTTTATTGCATGCAAAACTATAGTTGTACGTAGCCAAAATCATACATCCATCTTTAAACTATGACCCTTGCAGTAAGACATGTAGTCAATGACAGGAAATTACAAAAGGGAATGATAATGTAACTTTTCCTTCTAGTAATGATTGTAGATGTTGCCATGAAAGGACAGAAGAAAGACATCAAAATATTGCAAATCTATAATTTTTCAAGTTTGATATTATAAAAAGTTTAAGACTACTAAAATTTGTGCCATAAATAATGGAGCATGCCAGAATATAGTTAGCAGTCAGCTTCCTAAAAATACTACTAAACATTATTCTAGTTCATGGAGCATAAATGATCAGTGAATGCACACCATGAACATGCTCTGCAGCCAGGAGACACCAGGTGATGGGCAGAGTTTTGAGCTGCAGGCAGATACTGGCATGTGGAAGGCCCTGCAGACAGAGTCCTCGAGTCCCAGACTTGTGGCTGCAGGGCTGCCAGATTGCCACTGCTCTCTGTTCTCAGAGGAAGAAGACCCAAATCCTTGGCTGAAGTGCTCTTCAGCTCTGCACTTGCAGTAAGGATTCTTGGAGCATCAGAGAACTCCTGCTGCAGAGACAAGACTCCAAACTTGGAAATCTTCCAAATGTCATCTGAGACCTGAACCTCCAGGGTGGTGCATCCAAAAGCTATGAACAGTTAACCATTCTGATGATTATGGGGAACCAAGCATTGCTAGGTTCATTTTTCAGGTCTAATTTTGCCTGGATATGAAGTTGTTACTTACTATTAGTGTTATTAGTTCAATGCCCAAGAGGTACAGTCAAATTTGAGGACCTAAGTGTGGCTGATATAATATAAACATGGAATAAAAAAAATATCTTGTGATTAATAAGGCTTTAGGACAAGTCTTGGAAGACAGTTAAAAGAGAATACTATGAAAAAATAATGAGAGAAAAATGAAATAAAACATTTTGGAGTACTAAAGGGTATAAAGACTGGTAAGGAGACTACAACTTTTCAACTTCTGACAGATTCATTATTTTGTATGTTATTCAGTTCATTAAAATGTCCAAACGAAACATCAGTGCTGGCTGATGGCTATTCAATTGCTTATGAAAATTGATCCTACAATCTCAGTACACTTCCTGTTGGACAGATATCTGCATTACAATTGACATTCTTCTGGACGGTATCAAGAACAATTCTATGAATAGAGTAGAAGTGAAGAAAACCTTTAAAGAGATTTTGATTTCTTACAAAAAGCAGTTTGTTTGGTTGGCTTTTTCGATATAAATCTTTGAATAATCTTTCAGAAGATATTCTTTGTAGCTAATCTCAGATTGACATAAATGATTACCCCAGCAGAAATGTAGTGCTCAGCAGTGTTTCAAGAAGTACACGTAAAGGATGGGATTCTGCATTTAAATCACTTTCATTATTCAAAACTTACTTCTTCTAGATGTGCCATTTTTGCATTAGGTAAACGGCTATTCCAGTATTTACAGAATTTCATAAATGCTTTTATCTTTGTAATAAGTTATTCTGAAATCAGCCCCGACTACCAAACAGCAATTACAGACAAAGCTAACTTTCATCAGATGCAGTCTCATTAAATTCTTTATTATTCCTAACACAGCTGCAGATAGTTGAAACCCTAAGTCTCTTTTTGAATCAGGGCAAACCTAAAGTATAGTAATTTGTATAAGGTAAACTGACAAACCTGTAAAGGGGACAACTGTGTACCAGACTTTAATAAAGGACATAAAGCTTAGCAAAAAATAATCATATGCTTATCACTCCATTTGTTTAAGAGGGAGGACACAGAGCAAGCAGCAAAGGAAATGAGTTCCAGATTTGCCTTGTAATTTGCAAATGCTGGGTAATTAACAAATTAAGTTTAATGTTGCAAGGGAAAGCACAGAAGAAGGACAAAAGTGTAACATAATTAGAATCACATTAGAGTGAAAAGACTGAAGACCTGATTCTGCACGTATTGAAGGCAATAGCAAAACTCCATTATGTTTGACTCAGGCAAGATTGAAGCCCTTAAAAAACTGACATGTTTCCAAAATGCCTAAACAACTCATACTGGCAGCAGCAAAAGGAAACAGATTGGTCAGACATCGGAAATACAACTCAACTAATAGCACCCGAAGGAAACTCAATCATATATTTATTAGTGTGAGATATAATGTACCATAAGCTATGCAAAATCTTCAAGGGCCTCTGAATAAGAATAATTTAGATGTGAGGTAAATCTAGATTTATACTTTCTCCTATCCACTTAATAACAACTGAATTGTAATAGAAATATCCTGGGGAAATTCAAAAGAAATGTTTCCGTGTGAGATTTATCTGACTAAATCTACAACTAAGACAGAGTTCTTTATACACAGTAAAAAGAACTATTATTTTTAGAGTATGATCTCCTTTTATTACCAGGTAGCTTAGTAATAAATTAGCTGACTCATATCCTAGAAAAGCTCACTTCTTTTCAGTAACTAAAGAGGTAATCTAGGTAACAAGGTGAAGTTAGGTGAGATGAGTCTCACAAGATGAGTAACTGGAAATGGAGGGAAAGGGAAACCATCGTGTGGTTTAGAGTAGGAGCACTAATCTTTCATTGGGTTGACTAATCACTGAAAATCTTTGAGTGGGGATGGAAGACTTTAATTAATATAAGCTTCTGTCATGACCTGCCTCATACGTATCATGGACTGAGACTTGACAAGTGATCCTTATATACTCACACAGAAAATGTTGGGGACCAAAGGCCTCTTTTACCTCTCTGCTCTCTGTGAAGAAGAACATT
This sequence comes from Rhagologus leucostigma, assembly GCA_013397725.1. Classification (NCBI taxonomy): domain Eukaryota; kingdom Metazoa; phylum Chordata; class Aves; order Passeriformes; genus Rhagologus; species Rhagologus leucostigma. The sequence goes on along the minus strand of VZTD01002387.1, from coordinate 1,850,215 downwards.
CATTCTCACAATTTAGCCTGCAACAGAGCAGCCTCAGATGAACCACTTGCCCCTTTATGGCAACTGAACAACCTGTCTCCTACAGTGAGAGAACTGACTGTATGCACTGGAAGCAGAATGGTGGATGTGGCATACTTTGACTTCAGCAAGGCATCTCTGGCAGTCTTGCACTGTCTTCTTACAGTCAAATTCACAAGCTGTGGACTGGATAAGTGCACAGTGAAGTGGGAGAAAAATAGGCTGGATTGCTGTTGGTCTTAAAGAGCAGTGATTGGCAGTAAAAAAGCCAACTTTTAATACTACTGGGGAAAATATTGTTCAATGACTATTAAAAACTTGGAGGATGACAGAGAGGACACTCAACATATTTGCAGATGATACAAAATTAGGAGGAACAGATGATATGCTTCAGGGCAGGACTGTTATTTGGAAGAACCTGGACAGGTGTGAGGAATGGGCTGACAGCAACATCATGAAGTTCAGCAACGTGTAAAATTCTGCATCTGGGAGCAAATAACCCCATGCAATGCTATAGGCTGGGTCCTGACTGGAGAGAAAGCAGCTTGACAGAAAAGTATCTGAAGGTTCTGATGAAAAAACCTGACCATGAATCATCAGTGCACCCTTGAAACATAGACAAAAATTGACAACCTGGATGCATTAGCAGAAGCGTACTCATCAGGTCCAGGAAAGAAATCCTTCTCTGTAGTTCTGAGACTACATCTCAAGTATATGTAAAGGATGGGATTCTGCATTTAAATCACTTTCATTATTCAAAACTTACTTCTTCTAGACGTGCCATCTCAAGTGCTGTGTCCTGTTTTGGGCTCCCCAGCACAAGAATGACACTGGTACACTGGGCCCAGAAAAGGTCATCAGGCTGGTGAGATGAGGGGAATGGAACACATGGTGTGCAAGGAGAGGCTGTGAGAGGCTGTGAGAGGCTATGAGGTCTTTCCAGCCTTAAGAGGAGAAGACTCAGGGAAGACCTCACATGCCTTGTGAGAGGTGACAGAGAAGATGTAGCCAGTCTTCTTGGAGGTACGTGGTGACTGGTTTGGAGTCAATGGACACAAATTGGAGAACTGGAGATTTTCCAGTAGGCATGGAGATTTTTTTTACCATGATAATGGGAGAACACTGGAAGACATTACCCAGAGGGACTGTGGGGTCTCCACATGGATATCGAGACATTTAAAATGCAACAGAGGATCTCCAGTGGTTCTTTCTAGCCGGTGAGATTCAGTTTCCTGTGAATATATCTTGCTCTGGTTAAGTACTCTTTTGCTTCTGAAGACAGAGAAAGCCATGAAGGTTTTCACTGTTTACTACATCTGACAGAAGTAGTACTGCAAGATGAAATCTTAGTCAGGTCTGTCCCAGGGTTACAGAGAAAGAGTTGTGCAGACAGTTTAAAAACCTTAAATAAAAATATATATCATGGCTCTCAGCAATGCATGTTTAGTTCAGATAAGGCCACTTCAAAGAAATCACTTAAAAGAGACACAAACGGGACTGAGGAAAAATAAACTTGATCAAGACTTAAGGAACCAATGGAGTTTGGTAGCCAAAGAGAAATCAATGTCTGGAAATAGGGCTATGAACAAGAGGTCGTCATTTAGAGGAAGTAGCAGATAGATACATAGCAAGAGCTCTTTGTGAGGGCAGTAATCTATTGGAAGGCATTAGTTCCTATGTGATTTTGTTTTAAAGTAGTTGTCCGTTGTAAATAAGCCAACAGATTTCATCTAGAAGTACAGCAAGGTAACACCGCTTAAAAAAAAATACTCAAAAATCTTGTCTTGCAGGCTACCACTGAAGGTGACACTTGTTGTTTAGTCTACCATAGAAGACTATTTTCAGTTTCTGTCATCTATCCAGCTTCCCATCAGAGGACATAAGCCTAATATGAGGAAATTAAACCGTGAAGACAATCTCTTTAATGCAGTTCAGAAAGAAATATGTGTTCATATATTAGGGATAAGCTGCATGAGCATCTGTTCCTCTCTGTGAAACCTCCCGAGTTTAGTTTACACATAAAAAGGGACGCTAAGCATTTGAATAGGAATTTGATCTGCTTTTCTAACAACTATATGGATAGTCATGGAGATCAATAATTTCAAAAGTAACTGCTTTGTGGTGCTATTAAGTAGTCAAAAGAACCAGAAAATAGTAAGGCTTGTAGAAGGAGTTTCATAATTCAATCCTTTACACAATGGAACAGTTACAGTTTCAAGATTAATGTAGGTCAGTATAACTCTGAGTACAAAGCTATGCTAAGACTCTTTTTCTTCCCTGAAATTGTAATCTTGAAGTACCTGCTAACAACCAGTGTAATTCACTGCCCTTTTTAATTTTTCTCACTCACATTTTAATTAATATGCTACAAATGAAAAATCCATATACCCTAACATAAAGAGCATCAGAAATCAGTATGATTTTTTTCCTTACCTTTACCACTGCCTTCTGTTGGTGGTGAACCCCAGAGGGCAACTAAGCACCACACAGATGCTCAGTCACTTTCTTCCCACCCCTCAGTAAGATGAAAGAAGAGGAAGGGAAGAATAAAAGCATGGAAGCTTGGGTATCTACATTAAAAAAAATAAAAGATCACAGAAGGAAAAGTGAAGAAGAGAAATGAAAATAGAACAAAAGAAGTGATGCAAAGACAACCATTCACCATGTCACAGTAAGTTCTTAGGAAAAAAAAAAAAACAAGCCTAATGTTCCTAAAACCTCCTCTTTTTCCTTTTATTGCTAATCACGACATTATATGGTATGGAGTATCTCTGGTTGGTTCAGGCTGTGTGCAGGATTGTGTCAGCTCCCAATCCGTTGCACAACAAATTGTGTGACACAATTGTGTGTCACAGCGAGGATCAGAGAAGGCCTTGTGGCTAGCACTTAAGTGTCTTATCAAGTATTATCTGAGTATTGTTTTGGTTACGAATCTAAACCACAGCACCACAGGAGCTATTATGAAGAAAATTAACTCTATACTAGCAAAGTACACTTTCTTTCCTTATCTCTTTCCTTCTGTCTCTTTCTTTCCCTTTCTTTCAAGAACTGCATCTTCAGAATGCTTTGATTTTTACTCTTTTGCTCTTAGTAATATAGTGTTATATATATCTCTCATTATATTTCTCTTCTACATGCTAACTGTGAATATAATTTCTCTTTTTTAGACCTACTGAAGGCTGGCTCTTTATGTTCTCAATATAAACTCGTAGGAACAAACATTCCTATGCCCAGCAGACAAGTACAGTGTAAAAGTACTTGTGCATAGTTTATCACTCCAGTCTCTCCTGAAGCCAATAGCTCACAAATATCAACAAGGGCACAGCTTTAGTGAAAAAGGAGCATAAATTGCAAAGCAGAAGAATTGGCCTTCAGTCCTCCCAAAAATTCAATAAATAACATTTTTCTTATTGGAAAAGTACTGAATCAATGAAAATGTTGTATCTGTAACTGTTTCTGCAAAAACTCCAGCCTTCATGTCAGTATTCTTTAGTTAGGTCACCCAGACAAAGTACCTGGGGGTCACAGGCAGATATTTCTCTTCCTTTCATGCAGCTAAGACATCTGAGTAAAATAAAAACACTTTTTTTAACCAGATATTGCCAGATAATAAACTCCACCATAGACCTAGATAGCTTTAGATTTTTTAATAATTCAAGCCTTGCAGTATCTGCTTTAGTAGTGGGGCATTTCAAAATTTAGGAAATTTAAGCAAAGACAGACCAAAAAAATGCATAGAAGAGCACAGAAAATCTGATTAGGAAGAGCAAAGATGTGTGGTTAATGTCCAGGTACTGATAGGTTTTGCCAAGAAAATCAATAACTGCCACAAATTCTGCTATTGTGTAGACTCAGAGGCTACTCCAGAAGCTACTTTACTTAATCTGTGTATTTTGCTATCTGTTTCACACTTGAAACTCATTGAAAGTCAGAAATGGACCTGTGCCTGATAAGGCACCTTATCTGACAGACAAGTCTGATAGGTGGACACAGCTGAGTTCACTGTAGAGGCAGCTGCTGATCAGTGGTTTTTGTTTGGTTGGTTTTGGTTTTGTTTTGGGGATTTTTTGATGGGGAAATTATCAAGCAGGGGTGAGAAGCACAACAACTTTTTTTCCAAGATGGGAGGGAAGCAAAGGAATGAAAAAGAAGGGAAAATTCAAGGTGTAACTGAATAACTGCAGCTTGATTTATCACTCATCAGCTGAGAATGTCGAATTTGATATTTCTGAGCTATCAGCGTATCATAAAGAAGAGGCAAGTTTGGTTTTGGTTTTTTGTTCAAATCACACTTGCTGTGACATTTTGTGTGAGAAAACCAAGAGTGAGATTCATCTTCCTTGGCTTTATCCACCTAAAAGCTGTGTATCTACTATAAACTACTGCCTCAGACTCACTCTATATCGAGGGGTGTATTTCCAGAGGACAATTCTGTAACTTTGAGACAGCTGTCCAAAACAGATTATATGACTTTCACTCAACACCAATTGCAGGAGCAGAGAAGACATTTTTTTGTGTGGTAAGAAGAGCCTGATTCACTACTTACCTAAATGTTGCAAAAAGAAAATGATACAGTACATTCACCTTTCACTTTGCAGGGTGAAACTACCCACGCTCAAGCAAAGCTATACAACCATTACGAGGTCATTCTTAGGGTCAGTACTTTAAGCAGACTTCAAAATATTTTATTTTCCCACCTAATCATTCACTCCTGAAAAGAAAAAATTGACTTTGTAAATACAGATAATGTCATGCCATTCTCAAATGTGTTTTTATAAGGTTTTGTCTGGAGCATCTACAAGATTTCTATATCAAGTGATTAAGCTAAGAAACAGTTATACCAAATTATGCATATTTATATATAAATGTATATATAAAATTACTCAGTAGGGAAATTATTTGAGGAATAACTAGAAGTGAATCTGCCCCACCCCAAATGCTGAGCTCATGGTGATATGAAGAGCTTGCAATATTCATGTAAGACTCAGGCATATTTGCAGCAAGTAATAGCCAATCATCCAATACAAAATGCTTGATAAGTAAGTAAGTAGGTTAGGAGTATATTTTCTGCAGAATAATTGAGCAAAAATAATGTTAAAACTAACTGGTACTAAAAGTAAAGTGGTAGTTAATTATTTCTTTAAAAAAAAATATTTTACTGTAAGCAATAGCTTTCATTCTTTCAGTGTCTGTTGATTTGTACGAAGTCTCAAAGAAAGCCCTATTTCCAAGTTGAACCCATGAAATCTTAATGCAAGGGATAGGAAAGAAAATCAAGGACACAGCAGGGAATTATTTTTTTTTCCCCTGTCACTTTGTCAACTCTGATAAGCATATGAACTCATTTTAAAAGCAGTTCCAAAACCATGAGATGTTAGTTCATTGACAGGAAATCAGTAATTTCAAAAGATAATGCACATGTGATTTTTTTTGTGTCTATCATCCTTCCTGCCACGACATGGTCTTTCAGCTCTACACAGTGTGAGAGTCTCAGCACTGACAGTGTAAGAGTGGCTCGTGGCATTCTCATACCAAGAGAAACAGAGCAGATGTTTCCAGCTACTGCTTCCCAAAATGCATAGAGTACCAGTGCACTTGGCCCTTGCTTGTACGCTTAACATTTAGAAAGTGGCAGCATCTCTTTCACACATAAAAACTTCAAAATGCACGAACTGTGAACTACGAATCATCTTTTGCGCTCAATTTGATCAACTCCAATCATGCTGTATATATATTTATGCAGTTATGTCAAAGGGAAACTCTACATCTAACCTCCCAACAGTTGCACAGGAGGTATTTTGAATGGGCAACCATTTATACAGACCCACTGGTCTATGTTTATAGTATGTAACACAATTACTTCAATTATAGTGGCTCTGCCTCTTTGTGACCTGGTTCCCTGAGGCTTAGCAGTCACAGGAGGTTAATCTGGTTTTCTGATTTTTGATTTACTCCAAGTTCCAGTAACTTTACTTTTATGCAAGTTTCCTAGAGGCTGTGCACTGGAGTGGATACATGAACAACCTCTCATCCTCTTTAGTTCAAGTGTAAACTCAGAACAAAATAAAATACTAGCCTTCCCAAAGCTCAATTATTAGAGGAAAAGGCTGGAAGAATCACAAAGTCATTAAAACAAAACAAAAGTAGGGGACCCAGGAACTAATTAAAAAAAAAAAAAAAAAAAAAAAAAACAAAAATTTGTGCTATTNAAAAAAAAAAAAAAGCCAAAAATTGTGTGACTTGGAAATAGAAATAATTTGTCTCCTCTGAGCCACTGGGATTCTGAGATCCAGCCTCAGCCTTTCTTCCAAATATTTGCTGAAAGGCACCAAGTTAAAAATCCCAACACTTGTTCAGAGGTTGGGGGTGGGGGATATCTCACTCCCCATTAACACTGTTATAATCTCAGTGAGGAATGAAATAGCTATGGTACCTTGAGAAAAAACCTCTGGGTAAAAAAGCCTGGAGCTATTTCACTCACACCTTATGAAAAAATAATATTATATGCCATTACACATACAAGTATTCCCAACACCTGTCTTGTAGCAAATGCATAATAGCTTTTTTTTCTGAAAAGTCTATGAACAAATAAACGATCCTATTAATAGTTTGGGGCTAAATTTGAATAGAAAATAGGTACATATATATTTAAAAGAAATATATTACTTTAAGTGCCATTTCAAGTCCCAGAAGCCTATTTAAATGACCATATGGATATCAGTGGCTGAAGACATGTTTACTTTGCACAAACCATAATTCAGCTGAATTGTCTGCAGCCATGGTTTAGCTGACAATAAAATCAGTAGCAAATAAAATGGTCTATCTAGTATCTTATTAGGTCATCCCTTTAGCTGTATACAGGGAAGATTATTTTATTCTTGACTATGATAAATGGAAAAGACAAATATAACCAGTAAATCTTCTGTAAATTGGCCAGCATTTTCAAGACAGCAATTACAATGAGGAAAGTTACTTTTAAGTGTATGTCACTCAAGCTGATGTTGATTTTTTTCCTTATGTGGTGATCACACACTCATTTTCCTACACCTCCACTTTTAGCCTTTCTCATTACTCTTTTGGCTTTTTTTATTTCTCATCAATTCTATACAAAATGCAATTTTATGCACCATATACTTAGGTATTTTAATAACAATCTGCAAAACCAAGGAAATTATTAGTAGCTTAGACAAATGCATTCATAATGCATTGTATCTGTTTCTCCTGCAAGTCTTCTAAACACATTTTAGACAATCCTCTTTCCTCAGTAATAGTGAAGCAAGCTAGTCCAATTAATGTCACTGGATATCACTACAATATTAATTTCCATTACCCACTCTTGCATGAGATGATATGGTGATGATACAAAATAGTATTACAGAAAAATGTGTCACCTAGCTGAAAACCCTGTTAAATATAATAGAACTGCCAGTGAGGAAAGGTTTATTGAATAACGCTCTTGTAATTGTTTGAATCAAGGGCAAGATAGTTTTATTTTTTTTTTTTAAAAATATTATGATGATTTTATTTTCTATATCCTTCTCTCTCACAGTTCACTATCATAGGCTTTGCTTAAAGAAAGACGAACATCTATGCCAAAATGAGACTCAGGAATATTAGAGATAGAGTAAATTCATTCTAATAGGTGTGACTATTACCATACTTTCTTACCACTAGATAGTATCTTAATTACCAGTTACACAGAGATTCATCTCAAGGTTAATACCAAGACCTTTTTCTTTAAAAAATAATAGTTTAATATTACTTTTAAATTAATGTAAATATTTGACCATTATACTTTTCTAAATGTGTTGATTTAACCTAAGTTTCATATGGACTGACTTGGGTGGTAATTAAAGATTAAGCAATTAGTGCTAGAAAAAGAGATTCAAAAGGCATCAATGGAAGCCTTTGTAAATAACCATTTGTAAGAAAAAATATTTAGAAACAAAATAACTGTTAAGGTATTCAATCCCCTTTTACCTTCCTCTCTGTTAATGAGTTTTCATATGTTGCTACAGCTGACTTAAAAATGCACAATTTTACTAATGCATCTGTATTAATTCCTTTGGGATTCAGTGGCGGAGTGGTACAATTTCCCCAGTTGCTGAAATAATTTCCTCTTCCTTGGTTAACAACAGCCTGTTTACTAATTTCCTAGAAACAGACAAAGTATTCTGTCTCTGATTGCTGGCTATTATGAATAACTTCAGCTGAAGGTCCTATTGTTTTGCAGTGTAGTCCTTAGCAGAAGTATACCAATAAGGACTAAGTATGCTAATAAGTCATTTTAACGTAGACATTTTACAGAAGTAGTGTCCTCAAGGCAGCAGGTATCTTGCTGTAAATACTCACCACGAATACTAGTAATGAAATGGATAACAACATACATTTCTTTCTTTGTAAATCTTCTTGTCTTTTGCATAGAGTCCTCAATTTTTACAAAAGCAATTTCGACCTACATATTTTAACTAGTTAAGGCCAAACTACATACACAAGTTGTTCATTTTCCTCAAAATATACTCTCTCCTATTGTACTACTTTAAGAGATTCTGTAACTGAAAATTCACACCATGATATTACCATGAAAGTGTTTCTTATTCTGCTAAAGAACTTGGTGAATGAGAGCTGAATGGGTCATCTGGCTAATTAGTCCTATGATCTGTCTTTCGTGATGATGAATTTATATAAAAGAATTATAATTTTCCCCTCTGATTAACATCAGAAGTAAATATACTATGCCTTAAGACAGAATTTGATCAATAGTTGGTTTCCATAGAGATAAAAAACCATAAGAATTGTTTGTTAGAGACAAACAACTAACATGTGCAACATTCCAATAAAAACCACAGGCACACTTGGGTAGAGAGGAAAACAATATTTTTCGTGTATCTTTCAGTTTGACTGAACCAGAGAACACTTAATGTCAGACTCCCATCCTCCTGTCCCAGTAATCTGCTGGCAATGCCCTTGGAAGAACTTGTAGGAGGATTACTTTTTGTTTAACTACTGTGCTTAACCTTCACAGCATTTGCTTGCTGTGTTGTCAGTAAACACAGGTCTTAAAGGATATGTGCTGCTGGAAGGATAGTTAAGTGCAGCATTAAGCAACTTTCCCTCATGCTTTGTGTAACTGCAGGTGGAAATGAGTGGATAAAACCCCTGTATTTCTTAAGCAGAAAAACAAATTAAGAGATAAAAAAAAGTAAAGATTGAGTGAAAATTAAAGACAAGGAGCTCACAAGTAAAAGTCACTTGTTTTGATGAAGATTTCTCCAAGTGGACTGCAAGTCTAATTTATTTGACACACACACACACACACACACACAAATAAATGCTTTTCATTTATCAAGCCTCCTGTATATTTGGTTTAGCATTTCTTTGTATGACAATATCCTCCAGAGTTCTTGACTGAGACCACATATCCAAAATTTTTTTGCAAACTTGTGAGGAGACAGGCCATTGGCTAAAATTACCTTCATACACAAAACAGAGAAAGAATGCAAAGATAGACGGGAACAGAGACCAAATGAATTGTTCCAAGTCCTATAACAGTCAGTGACAGATTTATGAAGAGAATTCAAGATTTCTTAGTCATAATTCAGAGGTTTTACATTGTGCAACCTGTCCTACTCACTGGAAAAAAAATCCGTTAGCAAGGACAGAGGGCTCTCTAGCCCTTACTTTACTTCAAATGGGTGTTCTGCTTCAGCAAACATTGCAGGATCAAGAGGAAGCATTGGCTGTTAAGGAAAACTAAAGTGTTCACAAAATTCATTCTTCTGTTGATAAAGAAGCTATAAATCCAAAGTATAGCTAGGTATATGAAAAGAAATTGATCATTCTGAAATTTCTGATTATTGCATAGGTGAAGCCATTGATTTACTGAAAGAAAACACAAGCTTCAGTCAGAAAATCAAATGCCTTTGCAACACTGCCTCACACATGGATTCACTCAAACACAGAGACCAATAATACCTTTTTCTTCTACTTACAGAATATTGACAATTTTGATTTGCATTGGCTAATATTGTAAAAGGGTTCTGTTTAGTTGCACAGCCACAGAAGCATGAAAATACTTTTATAGCAGTTATTTGCCCTTGGTGAAATTCAGTGAAGGGTTCAGAAGCTTGCATGCTTATGGCATAAATTAATTTGTGCTCATCTGCCAGAGTCACAGAAAGCTGAAAATACACTTTTATGGCATTTATCCATTTTGTTGGAAGTCAATAGAGTACTCTGCAGAAACTTCTTGGATCTTTTCTATTTTGTTTTCATTTAGTACAATTGATAAAGTATACATTTTCTAACAAATTTCCAACTAGTTTGTGATGTTTGGCTTCTTAAGGACTATTGTGTTGTGTTTCTGTGGCCCAGCGGAAGACACGGGAATTTCAGAATATCCACCATTCTCAACTAAAGTACGTCTTTTAAGAAGTACTGAGATGAAGAAGAATAATATTTCCCCGGTTCTGGCAATGAGCAGGCACTACAGAATGAAGACATCATCTCTGACATCTCCCTGACACTCCAATAAGACTTTACAAAAAACTGAATTGCAGTCAAGTAATCAGGTTTTAACTTGTTCTTGAAACTTTACTAACTCTCTTCCTATAGATTACCCCCACAGAAACTGAAACAGATTTAATGATGGCTTGTTCAAAATGTTATCTGTGGCATTACTAAGAAGTAACAAGATAATTAAGCTTTAATATCACTGAGAGAATCATTGCTTATTAGCCTGCTTTCCTGCCTCTGAAAAAAAAAAGTAAGCATAAAAATAGGATTATTCATTTTAGATAGATTTAATCATTTTAGATAGACTCTTATTTCTTTGTTTATAAATTGCAATAGAAAACATGCTCTTGATTTCAGCAGTTTGGTTGCCCTCCTGGTGAAGAGGAGGTAAGAGACAAGTGAGTAAATACTTATCTCATTTGAACTGAAAAGCCAGTTGAACAAAATAAAACTGCATCAATATAAAAATATGGCAAAACTTTGCTCCACTCTGGAATACTAACTGAAGACCATTTGCACTGAGTAGACTGTGACTTGCCAGAAGCACGACTCCATTAGTGCAACATATGAACAGATAACTTGTCCTCCTCTTAACAGTGGCAGGGTTTTTATGCACTAGGACTGCATTTCTTAGATCAACTTACTGAAGAACTCACCTAGAATATACTCTCTTATGCAAATACTACTCGGTCCAGGATAATAGTTGCCAAAAGAAATCTTCAAACTTCCAACAATATCTGAACAGTCTGTATTTCAGTTGATTAACTTGTAACACCTACTGTCAAACCCCCAACATTTTATTTAGATCAATACAGTAACAGAATGGGAAACTAAAGCATTTTTCTTCAATCCCTGTGGCTAATATTAATAAGCAGGAGCAGGAGACCATCCTGATCTTCACACTTTTTTCAACTGCAGGATTTTCTCTGAGTTGTACAGACAATGCTGCCAGCACAAATTTAGGGTTCTGCTACACATTCTGTGTAAAAGTGAATCAGTCTCCTTTAAGTGGCTGCCTACGTGATGGGCTAACCTAGGGCAATAGATTCCATCCAGCTGAGCAACACAATAACGCACATGCTCAAAGGGCTCTGCTCCAGGGAAGGTTGTGAGTCACGCCACTGAGTACAGCTGTCAGCAAGTACATAAGAGCAGAGAGGAATGGATGAAAAGGCAAATAAAATAATTAATGGTATTCTGCATGACTTGAAGACAAAATACATTACTTTTTGGTGAGACTTCCACAGGTGTTCATAGTGATAAACTGTGACATGATCAAAAGCTCTCTTTTTTTACAAAAAAAAGCAAGAAAAATCTAGGGTGTCTTTGTTCAGACATTGTGGTAGTTCTGACAGCTGCTCTTCTCAGTATAAAAGTCAGGAGTAAGATCAGTGAAACTAAAGAAAGGACTATCATTCACATTAATAGAATTAGTACATGCATGCATAGATGTGTATCTAAACAATTTAAATTAATTTACTGTTTCACTATCCAGCAGTTTCTGTGCAAGACCATGTTCTCTATTTTTCGTCACAATACTATCTAGCATAAAACTCTTTCAGATATTCTGGTATTTAGGATTGTAGCAACTAGTAAATATCTTCCTGTTGCATTTCAATTTAAATTCAGTATGCACACTGAGTGCCAAACTGTGATATCTTCACATATAAAAAATTTGCATAAACCCACGGAAGATATAAAAAAGGAATAAAGAAGGTAGAAATGTGCAGTTTCTGATGTTATATTTTTTTCGACACGTAATGCAACTGCATTCTGAATTTGATTTTAAATTTTCCTGAAAGCTTCTTGTCTACAATAATATGTATGTTACAGTTTTGAAACAAGTCAGTTAATCTTGCCATTAAATTAGATATTTTTAGAGTTTTTCAATCTAAATTACTTCATTGTTTTTGTTGACTTTTTTTACTGTGCTTAAATTCTATATTTGTTGAGACTTGGTGAACTACATACTGTAGGCTTCACACAACGAAAAATTCAAAGTTTATTTTATTAGATATTTGTAATGGAGATTTATACATCAAAAAACCCCAAACCAAACAGAGAAGCAAACAAAAAATTCCCAAACCCAAGAACTAGATATAATAATGAGCAAGAAAAATCTTTCCTCTATAAGCCTGTAAAAGGGACTGAACATAATATGGAGAAAGAAACAGGGAAAGATGAATTGTTACATGGTAATAAAAATTAATTATAGGAGCCAGTTATAAAGCAGTTTTTTCTAACTGGTAGGAACACCTGAAAAGTTTTACCTACCTGAAATGATTCTATCTCTGAAGACTAATCTATAGTTTTCCAATATAGATTACCATTCTGAAGTAGTGATTGTAAGAGATGATGTTGGAGTTAGAGTTAGGAAAATAAGTTAAAGAAAAAGACAAGTTCGGTGCTGATAGTTAAGTTGAGGTCAGAACAAGAAATTCTCAGAGTACATTTTTTACCTAAAGTGTTGCCAGCTTAGAAAGGAAAGCCAGCATCCCCTTCTGCTTCAACCCTGTTTTTCTCTCTGCACTCCAACCAAAACATACTCGTCCTGGAAGCTCCTAGTCTCATGTCATCACTTCCATCCCATTTAAAACTTGTTCTATTGCTAGTGTTACAAACCTCAATATTCTGTTTGCTTGAGTGGTAGCCCTCAAGGCATGTGGGAGCAACCTGTAAATGCACTGTTCTTGCATTAGGATCTGCTTTACTGATCAAGTTCAACCCAAAATAATACAGTAGCTAGAGAGGTACAGCTGTCACTTTCACTCAATTACACTCACAGTTAGTGTAATTATTACTACAATCATTAAATAGTGAGTAATTAATGCCAGGGTCCATATTTTTCCATGAGTTGTAGTGTGGAAAATACAAGCAATGATGCTTAGGTGAACAGTTATTATGAGAGCATGCAGTGGTCCAAACTAAATGCATACTTAATGAATATCTTCAGCTGAGAATAGTTCTATCAGCTAAAAAAGAATGAAAAAACTATATCCAAAGTATGTCTCAGGAAGACATGCTAAACTCCTTATTTTGGTGCTGAAGACAGGACTTAGAAAATGCCTTTGTTTGTCCAGTCCTGAAAGCACCCACTTTACATCAACACCTCTCCTTTGCATGCTGTAGCTGCCCAAACTAGTGCAAAAGTAGGAGGCCAGGGAACATCTCCTGTTGATTCAGCCCTTCCTTACACTTTGAAATCATGAAAGCCTGTGCTCAAAGCCTGTCCTGGAATGCCAGCAATGCAATAGGAACTGTGTAGGGTGCCCCAATGCTGCTGCTGATGCCAAACCAATCCAAACATTCAGTTGCAAATATAACTCCTGGCATTGCCAAATGGTGTCCCACAAGATATTCAGAAGCCCGGCCATTGCACCATATTAATTCACCACCACAGAAAAAATGTGAAAGCAGATCAGAGACCATATGGTATTTGAGGCCTTTTGCACAGCTTCTCTTTCATCAGATTTAGAAGTATCTACCGCATTCAGTACAAACAACAAATAAAGCCATTTCCTCAAAGAATGTTGTAACATTTTTTGTGGATTGCAGAGGAAAGACGTTATGAAAAAAGGGCTGAGGCCTGCTATAAATGACGCTGCTGTGTGACTAGGCCTGAAGGAATAATGAAAGGCTCAAAACAGAGAGAAGAAGGTAGTCATGGTCCAGCACGGGAAGATGAAATTCTGGTTTCAAATGGCTGTCACCACAGGCAGGATAAATGGCTTGACAGAATTTTCTGGTCTGTTCAGAACGTTTAACATTTTTGTCACAGCCTCCAGGAGTGTTTATGTGTTCTATACAAAAATAATTGACTTCAGAAATGCAGTCCTGGGAGCTGGGACTGGAATCACATGTTTCTAAGTTTTGTCATCTTTCCAGTTCTTCTGCATTTCTATTTCTATCTATGCATTTTCAGGAGAAAAAGAGAAAATTATTGTAAACTATGTATCCCATCTTTGTGGATCTTCAGCATTTTCAGTTTAAGAAATAAGATCCTGACTCATATTTCTTCTCTTTTTTCATTCAAAGAAATATTTTAGTTGACCATACAAGCACAGCAGACAAAGAAGAAAAGACATTGGGAAAGTCTTTATTCAGAATAAAGATATTATATTCCTATAGCCCTGTACTTGATGCAATCTTTTAGGAAACATGCCTTAAAGTTTGATCAAACACTACCAAGATGTAGGCAAAAGTTTCTCATATGTTGAATCTTTTCTTAATCAGTGGAATGTTACAAAAATGTACAGAACTGTGTTATTCTGTATTTGGTGGGAAGAGGTTGACCTTGAATCCCAATTTCCAGGATATGTTCACCCATGAATCTCGTGAGAGAAAGAATGCTCTTGCAAAGGTAGGGCATGACACTCCTCTCAGTGTTCATTGCAACCCCAAGCTGAATAAGAATCTGGGTTTTTTGTTCCTCTCTCCTCTTTCCCCAAGTAAATCCATGCCCTTGAACTACTCAGTAGAAAATGCCAAGTGGAAAATCAACTACTAAATAAATAAAACCCCTATATATTTAAGTTCTTGTGAATCACACTATTTAAAATCTACTCCTTCTTCTTTCTGGGGCATAGGTAATAGACCAAACTTCCAAATAATATTTACATTCTTGGAGAATAAGAATTCTTTAACTGACCCGTTCTGTCTTTATGGACCTAGCCTTATAACTACTAATATTTCCAACAGCATATTTCCATGTTTCAGTGTGGTGCTGTAATGGACATACATACTTATGATGTGTATTAACATTTGTAAAAGTTAAAGCTGCACATTTATAATTCAGAATTAGAAATAAGGCATGATATTTTAATTATTGTTTTTCAGACAGTGAGGGTATTAACTAAAACCAGACTTTTGTTAATAATTGAGCTAAATACCCCCTTCTTGAACATTTTAAATAAAATTAATATTCAACATTTTTTCTTAAAAGACAGACAAGCCTTGGCTTCTCTATCTAAAGATCAAGTCAGTCCAAAGAACTCCCTCCCAGAGGTGTCATTATGAGTAAAGACAGATGAAGTAACAACTTCTTCCCTTCCCTTCCCTTCCCTTCCCTTCCCTTCCCTTCCCTTCCCTTCAAAATCGCAGTACTGGTTCCCAAACCACTATCTGATCATGTCTTCCCAAATTCCTTCTTCACCAACCCATTTTCACAAGATTTTTCTTAGGCATTTTATGAAGCACAGTAGCAGTAAACTAATTGAATGCACAAATTAAACAATTCTGGTGCAGAAGTTGGCCTTTTAATTGGCTTAGCAATACTCCACTATTCATTGGACTGAAGTTAAGTCCTTGATGCTTCCTTTTTCTCTCATCTTAAAATGCAGTTGTCTTGGTTAACTTCCTTGTGGCTAAGCCTGTCCTTCTTACAAAACATCCAGGAGAATTGTGACATTCCCTGGCAGTCTGAGCAGCAGTGTCAAGCACCGAATGAGCAAGCATTCGGTGCTTAGCCATGCATAGCCATGGCCTCATGCATAGCCATGGCCTCAGGATTGCTGCATGCTGGCTGGGCACTGCAGAGAAACTTGCATTGCTATTTCCCTTTTCAAACTAAATCTCCAAATCTGCCCATCCATGGTCACTTTGCATAATGATGAAGGCTCAGTTTAGTCAGCTTAACTTCAGGTAATTACCGAGAATACAGTAAGTTCATATAGACCTCTATGAAAAGATAGACTCACAGATGAATGAATCATCCTTTGCGAATGACTATTTCTTCACTGAGAAAAACCTAGTAATTGTGACTCTTATTTCAGTGCTTTTAAGAGCACAAAAATTAACTTCAGTGCTTCAGGTAGCTGCCTTAAATTGGATGGTTAAAGCCAGGCATCAATTTACACTAGCAGTGTGCTAGGGCTCCTGTTAGAGCTGCAAAGGAGTAAAGCAAGAGACAAAAAATGTGTTCATACCACCTTGTTAGAACCAAGAAATATCTAGGCTGCAGACAAGGGAAGACACAGAATTGAATCATAATGGAAAATATTTTAGGGAAGTAAGTACTGTAAATATTTTAAAAGTAACAGTTTTTAGTGACTAAGTGAATTTCTGACTTTTTCTTTTGTAAGTTTTTGCTGCTTTTTTTGCTGTACAAAAAAAAATAGGATTTCTGTCTTTTTAAATACCAAAGAAGCATTGACTGTTCCTATATGACAGTGAAAGTAAATCACAGAAGAATGACACAGAAAATGTCGAATAAAGACATAAGTTCTAATATCCAGCAATATATTTGGTGTTTACTTAAACCACTGTAATAGGTCAAACTTGAACCGAAATGTGGAGGTTTGTTGTTGGGTTTTTTTTAAGTAAGAAGTCCTTACATAACCCCTAAATATTTAGGAATAGATTTTTTATTCTCCCTGTTTTTAATTTAAACAAACCCAGCTGTAATTGGAGAAGAAAATAACTGAACAGTCTCACATCCTCTATATTTATTCAGATTAGTGGCTAGGGGTGAAATTCTGTCCTCTGATGTGCATCTCAGGAATGATTTAGTGTCCAGAGACTTGAAAGACCAAAGTCTCTGACTCATTAATTTTGCTCCAACCCTAACTTATTTCCCAGAGGAATTTCTGTCGTCTGATAGATTTGTAGAGAGATTTCTGCAAATGGAACACGAATGCATTTAACGTTAAATCAGTGACAATATCAAAGGGAAAGATACCATGAAACACTTCAGACTTTTCCTACCTAGAGCAAGTTTGACAATATGTTTCTTGGCTTACATTCTATGAAGAACAAGGAAAAAATATTAATCACAGAAGTCAAGAAGCAACAATATAGATGTTATATTCTAGATAACATGTTCTTCAACACTGGTAAACACCTGATTTCCCAACCCTTCCTATTAGGGAACATGAAGAAGAACATCACAGTTTCTTTTAACCTAGAGGTCTAACAGGTCTACTTATCAAGAAATAAGACCAAATAGCTCAGAATTCCTCCTAGAAGAAAACTGAGGACTTGACTGGAGCATGTAGCTTAACCCATGAAATGACAATAAATGTTGCATAGCATCTCAACGTTGAAATAGCCCAAGAGACAGATTTCTTCTCAGTGAGGGAGTAGAAACATGGGTTTATGTTCCCAGTAAGTTTTCATGTTTTCTTGGATAGATTTCATAGGCTTTCTTGCAATTTACATTAAAAAAAATACAGACTAAACTCTTTCACTGCCATGGGCGATATCTGCTGAAAAATCACTAACAGTGTCTCATGAAGATTTGACAAGTAAATTTTCTGGATTACAAAGCAGAAGGCTGGAAGTGCACAAAAACAGATATTTCAGATGAGAGTAACTCCAAATTAATTCTCCAAATAAATTCTGTGTAGAAAATACGTAACTGTAGAGTAAAAGAAATTGAGCCACTATTAAACTGCATAGCTTTTTGCCACCACACAGATGTTTATATATTGCAGATCTTTAATGTATTAAAGTTAACAGGAATGTAAACGGATTTCCTGAATTTCTCCCAGACACAGTGAATTTCTGACAAACAGACTGTCAAAATATTCCACAGAGCTTCCTCTATTTGATTTTTAGGTAGCTGTGAAAGCACTTATTTTTCAAGATTTGTTCCGTTACAACCTGAAAAGACTGGGCTCTCCATCTCTCAGTTTTCTATATTTTATAGCATTGTTAGCATCATTTCAATTATGTTTGCTTTGATCTTGATGCAAGAGCCAGAATCCTGAAAACTAGTAAGGACATTTTATTTTGTGTATATTGATGAATAATTCACTACGAAGTCACTTACAGCTCATTTATCAGTATATCTCACCTTTATTTGGGTTGAAGTGAAATTTTAAAGTCATCAAGAAGAAATTTTAAAAAAACAACAGTTTCATTTCTTAAATCATAAAAAAATAAAATTTTAATTAAAAAGGAAATAAATAATTAATATATGCAGGCTTTACAACATGTGAAAGTGAAGAGAATGGACTAGCATCAATCTTAAAGCTATAGTCTGCCCTTCAGCAGGTACACGGGAAATGACATTCTGTAAGAAGAATCTACAACATCAAATTATGTTCTTTCTCTTGTGTCCCAGTTTATTTTATCAATATTCAGTGAGTGTGAAGATATTCCCTGTGTACCATAGATCAGGGAAGTGATTGTCCTTCTGTACGCAGCACTGGCGAGGCTGCACTTTGAATACTGTGTCCACAAAAATGTTGAGGTGCTGGAGCATGTCCAGAGAAGGGCAACAAAGCTGGTGAACGGTCTGGAGAATACGTCCTGTGACAAGTGGATGAGGGAGATGGGGTTGTTTAGCCTGGAGTAAAGGAGACTTGGGGGAGACCTTATAGCTCTCTACAACTGCCTGAAATGAGATTGTAGCAGGTGGGGTTCAGCGTCTTCTAACCAGGCAACCAGCAACAGGACAACAGGACATAGCCTCAAGGTGTGCCACGGAAGGTTCAGGTTGGACATCAGGAAGAATTTCTTCACAGAAAGGGTTGTTAAGCATTGGAATGGATTGCCCAAAAGGTCGGTGGAGTCACTATCCCTGGAGGTGTTCAAGAAACTACTGATGTGGCACTTAGTGCCATAGTCTAGTTGACAAGGTGGTAATCCATCCAAAAATCCCATCTGAACGTAATCAGGACAATCCATAAAGGTATGGTGTTAAGAGAAGGATTTGGGATTTTTAATTCTGCTTTTCACTCTTTGTCCTCGAGAACTGAACTAAAAAACTCAACCCTCCCCGCCTCTGAAAAGAAACCAAAGAACCAAACAAAACATAACTGCCCACAGTTTTCCTGTGGAGGTATTAAGACCTTATTTATATTTTCCTGGAAGAACCTGGAAGCCCAGTTGTCTCACTGAAGAATTAGATGAGCAGCAAAAGTATCAGTTCTAATTTTTTTGTGAACATCCAAAATACTAGATTTAATCCTCAGATTATTTTAGCAGCCTATGCTGAGAGAGGAATGATTTCAACTCTCCATTACTCTTGGCTCTCAAATTGTTGAGCTAGAGTTAAGCTATTGTAACAGGTTTTTTAATCTTTTCAAACGTGCACTTGAATTAAGAAGTGCAGTCAAGTTGCTAAATTTAAATTGCCTTGACTCTGAAAATGTCAGTTCAAGCTGAAACAAAATTGTTTTGAAAACTAGTAATTTAATACAAATTGACTATATTACAAAGTAAGCATATATTTGAGTATGCAAGCCCCATCTAATACTATTCATTATACTCCCTGAGAACCTGTGAAAAATTAATATTCTATACCAGTTTTCCCTAGGAAATAATATCAAATATAATATCACATGAAAGGAGAGAAAATGTGTGTTGTAAAGCCACACAATCGTATGCAGTATTTTCTTTCTTGTGTTGCTTCCATGTAGCAGCAGAAACATAGTACATCTGCCTCCACAGGTAATGTCCCTTTCTCCCTTTGTCAAGCAACCAAGATTTATAAAGGCCCCAAGTAATTTCCAAGCTCCAAATTACACTAGATACATAAAGCACTTCGATAATTTTAAAGAAATCCATTCAAGTTAATCTGCCTTCTCTGTACAGTCATTGAACGAAAAGAATCACCTTAAGGGCATTTCAGAATAGAAATGGGTACAGTCAGTGGGAAAGCTTGTCTTTCTTCACTGTCTGGTCATTAGCACTGATTAGATAAAATAGAAAAGGTCTTCTGGATGGCAGTTCCTTTGGGAGTCATTGATGATATTCTCAAAAGATCAGCTTACCTATGTGATACTATGCACTCAGCAGCTGATTCACACTGTCATCTTCATCTGCTAAATTCAGTATCCACTTCTGTCAGATTTTGCATGAACAGTGTAGCATCTGGTCTGGCGCAAAACCCTGCAGCACAGTCTATTTCTTTAAAATGCTGCATTTTCTCCCATTTTAAATAAATCAAGCAATGGGGCTTCCACCTCCTCCTCTAAAAGACTATTAGCATTGAATTTTCTCATACACTATTTTGCTTTGTATATTAATTCACTTTTTTTTTATGTTCATTAATAATATGCATGGCTGTAATAATAGGTATTTAGTACTTCTTTCCTTCAACTATCAAATTTTCTTGTAGTGAGCATGTACTTACCAATGCTTTAGAGACTTCATTGTAAGCAGAGTATCCAAACTGAGTATTTTTTCAGTGTAGTGTGAGTACATTTTTCTGGTATAAATTTAGCTTTTCCTATATATTTCTTCAATGATTATTGGCTTTGCTTTGCTGAATTATTATTCTTACTGACACTGTAATTGCCATCATACATAGCAATCTCTTTATAAATAAACATGTGGATGAACATTTGAAAACAAGCCACCAAAATAATGTAATGAAGAGCAATTTGCATTAAGCAGAACACCACAAAACTGTAAAACGCAACAACAGACAGAAATAAATATTTTTCATATTATATCCTAAATTCTAAACTTCTTATCTAAAGAATCTGTGGCTTATCAGTCACTTACTGGGAGCAAGCTCTGAGCTGAGATAGGGACACACCATGGCAGTAAACCAGACTTGACCGCAAATAGTGCTGCCTGGGAAATTATTTTCCCATCAATATTTACTTTTTAAGTTTTCACGAACTTTCTTATTCCACAATTGAAGAAACAAAGTTTCTCAAGAGTAGGGAGAGATCTACATCCATTCCAGAATGAGAAACAATGGGAGCGAAGAGGCTGGCAGGAACTGAAGCCATGCATCCCTCAAGAGGACTATATTCTAGTTTCTTACATTAATGAGGCAAAGCAGGGGCATGAACTGTTCTCTACATGCCAGTGCATGCCAGTTACCAAATATTGCAGAGTAGGTGTTTCCTCTCTCTTCTCCGAAAATTGTCGATGGACGTGGGAAGTATTTCTTGGGTCAATCTTCACTAGAACAGACATGTTTCTGAAATTTTTGCTGAATTTTTCTAACAAAAACTCCCCATCTTCTTTCTTGAAAAATCAATTCTTACAGTCCCAGTTGTATACTAGAAAACAAAACATCAGCCTTGACAGCAGACCACACTGGGCCAGATCTTAGCTCATGAACTCTTGCCCCAGTGTAGCTTATCATTACAGAAATAGTACATCTTTATTTCCTATTTGTTTCCAAGCTATTCAGTATTTGTGTTTCAGAATATTTTCCTCTTCTTAGCATTTTCCTCCTAATTTTTAACATTTTTGTCCCTGTCCTCCAAACCTCTCCTTAACTTTGTATTTTATCACTGGTTGTTGAGCATTTTTAGCTAAATAGTAATAATAAAAAAAACAAACAGGAAAGAGAAATGTTTGATCTTTCAATGTAAAAAGTTAGGCTACTTCCACTGTTTTGGGAAAATATTTAAATTTTGTTCAAATTATGTTAGAAACGTATCTCAACCAGTAGTATTTATTGAAAAAAACACCTAATGAATTTAAGCTGGTGCCTTAGAGCAAGCTGAGTTCTGTCGATTTATGCAAGCAAAAGGTCTGACTTCAAGCCTTTTCTGTAACAGCAAGAACAATAAAGCCAAGAAAATATTGTCTTTACCTGGATATACATCAGTATATATCAAATACTGAAAACCTGGAAAGAAGCATTTCATTCAGATTTTTATATAATTTCCATTCACTATTTCTCCTTAGAAAAAGCCAGCAAATTAAATAATTAGATATATAGCCGTGGTTGACAACTTAATTTATTTTAATGAGGACAGCAATATACCTGTTTTCAGCACAAAGAAACATTGTACTTTGACAAAAGTACATTATATTTTCTCACAATGGAAGTGCTGCAGAAACAACTATTGAGAGTATAATAATATAAAGTGAAAATATGACAAAGATCTTTTTACTAGTATCATTTTATTAATGAATACTACACATCAGAGGTTGCTGGGGCATGGTACTCATTTATTTACAGATTCACTAGAGAAGAGAAGGATCATAACTTAAAAACCACAAAGTTTCAAATGCATTCAACAGTTCCTCCCACTCGTGTGAATGAGTAGGTATTAATCTACTTGCAGCTCTTATTTTAACCACTGAAACGATAATATTCTTCAGTTAATTTTTGTTGCAATATAAGTAGTGGTAAAATAATAGAGAATTAATAAAACCAAAGCCATTGCTACCTGCAGTTACCTTCCAGCAGAGCCAAGTCTATCAGAACAAGGGCAGGCCAAAGACAAGGCCTGTTTCTGCATGTACTGACATGACATCTTATGTAAACCCAGGAATTCGTCACGGCTGCAGTTAATACGTGCTGAGAAACATTGAACAGTAGATGAGGGAAACTCAGCTGAAACCAGATTTATCTACTAAACTGTGTTAGTATCTGCCTGAGTTTATATATATCTCCATTTCAATTTCTGTGGAAAAAAAAAACTCTAATTAAGCAAGATCCTGAGAAATTTTATTACTCTGGTTAAAAATTTTTTTTGCTGATAATGTATTCCCTAGATTACGATATAATTCCCTGCTTTCAGTATTAATTTTTTTCCCTGATATTTCCCCAGAGTTTCTGGTACTGCTCATGGGATTTGAAGCTGAAATACAGGAAGATTTACACCATTTTATTCCTCTTGGCCAACTTCCACAGCTGAAACAGGTAGAAGTTGCACTGGGAAGATAGGGAGCCACCTCCTTCTCCATCCACCTCTGCAGCTGGAAGAGGAAACTCACAGCAAAGATCATAATCTTCTTAGTCCTTCACCTAATACACAGCGATCATAATCTTCTTAGTCCTTCACCTAATACACAGCAACCACTGTGGGATGGTGAAAAGACCAGGAGGGCATCTTGGACCATTAAAAAGGACCCTTGCTGACTTCCAAGCCAGCCCAGCTAGAGCCAGAGGAATTTCGTGAGCAACTGAGTCAGCTATTTCATCATATTTTTTTGGTATTTCCTAAAAGAGATTAAAAACAGCATGAAGAATGATCATCTCAGCATAATTGAACTGCTGGACGCTGTCTTGAGAAATCAATCTTAAACAGCAAAGCTTTGAAAAGATGTATATAGTTTAAACAATGAAAAATCAAAAGACACAGTAAGTTGACAGAATATAAACAATTTGATTTTGGATCATTCCCAGTTCTCAGTTTCCCAGTCCACACAGATGGAAATACTGTTTGTAAGCAAAATTAGAAGGAAATATGCTGATGGTGTCTTGTTGAGAATTAAATTCCTAGCAGTACTTTTTGCTGGAACAGAGAAGAGTTATGCAGTCTGAAAGTAGAAAGCACATCTTTCATGGCCACCTTTAAAAATGATGATTTCAAAGTACTGTCAAAAAAACCTCATCTTACAGATCCAGAAAAGTAAAAAGGCGTAGGAATTTCAAAACTGTCAGCAATGAAGTATGACACAAGTTTTAGTGAAAAGCAAAGAGGAATTTGGTTCTTTACTTTGTTAATTTTTTACAAGGCCCAAGTACAGCACAATGTTCTGGACCATTAGCTAAAGAGATTAGATATAAAGACAGAAACTAATATTTCATAGAATCATAGAATGGCTTGATTTGGAGTGGACTTTAAAGATCATTTAGTTTCAATTCCCCTGTGCCATAGGTGGGGTCATCTTCCATCCAATGTGGTCCTGACCTCTTCTAGGGATGAGGCATCTACAGCTTGTCTGGGCAACCTGTTCCAGTGCCTTACCAGCTTCATAATTTCTTCATAATATCAAATCTAGACCTTCCCTCTTTCAGTTCAAAGCCATTCCCCCTTGCCCTATCACTACATGACCTTGCAAACCTTCTCACTCCTGCTCCCTTGTTGGCTCCCTCTTAGGTACTGAAAGGTTGCTATAAGGTCTCCTTAAAGCCTTCTCTCCTCCAGACTGAACAACTTCAGCTCTTCAGCCTGTCCTCACAGAAGAGGTGCTCCAGCCCTCTGATCATCTTCATGACCTCCTCTGGACTTGCTCCATGCCCTTCTTGTATTGGGGCCCCCAGAACTTGACATGGTAGTCCAGGTGGAGTCTCGCAAGAGCAGAGTAGATGGGGAGAATCACTTCCCTTGACCTGCTGGTAACACCTCTTTTCATGTAGCCCAGATTGGCTTCCTGAGCTTGCCAGGTCATGTTGGGCTTACTGTCAGCCAACATCCCCAGGTCCTTCTCTGCAGGGCTGCTCTCAATCCATTCTCTCCCCACGGAATGTGCCCTCTGCACTTGGCCTTGTTGACCTTTATGAGGTGTGACCGTCTCAAGCCTGTCAGGGTCCCTCTGGATGGCATCCCTTCCCTCCAGCATTTCAACAGCACCACATAGCTTGGTGTCATCAGCAAACTTGCCAAGGAAGTACTTGATCCTAATGTCCATGTCACCAACAAAGATGTTAAACAGTGCCGGTCCCAATATTGACCCCTAAGGAATGGCACTTGTCACTGGTGTCCATTTGGACACTGAGCTGTTGACTGCAACTGTTTGAGTGCAATCATCCAGCCAAATACTTATCCTCTGAGTGGTTCATCTATCAAAACCATGTCTCTCCACTTTAGAGACAAGAGTGTCATGCAAGACAGTGTCAAATGCTTTGCACATGGCAAAGATAGATGGCATTTGCTCTTCCCTACCCACCACGGTTGTAACTTCATTGTAGAAGGCCATCAGGTTTGTCGGGCTTGACTTGGGCTTAGCGAAGCCATGTTAGTTGTCACCAACCATCTTCTTGTTTTCCATGTGCCTTAGCATAGTTTCTAGGAGCATCTACTCAAGGACCTTGCTGAGCACTGAGATGAGACTGATCAGCTTGTAGTTCCCTGGGTCTTCCTTTTCTTTCCGCTTTTTAAAAATAGGAAAATGTTAGTTATGTTTCCCATTTTCCAGTCAATGGGAACTTCACCAGACTGCCACAACTTCATAATATGATGGATAGTGGCTTGGCCACTTCATCTGCTACTTCTCTCATGACCCTCTGATGCATCCAATCAGATCCCATGGACCTTCAGGTTCCTGAGGTGGTCTCAAAGGTGTCTCCTACAGTGGGCAGTTTTTCATTCTCCCAGTGAATTCCATTAAAAATTAGTGTATCCTATTAACATCCAGAAAGATGTTAGAGTTCTGGAGGATTTCCCGCTAATGAAGTTAATCATGGATGTATATTCAGGCATCTGACACTGCTCAGAATCCTATAGCCCTGTATTACTGCTTCTTGCCCCTCACACTAAAAATTATGGAACCAGATTTTTTGTTTGCATAACACCTAAAAGTCTCCTTAACCCAACCTTTACATAATCTTCAGAACACCGTTACTCTCATTTCACATTAAACATATATTCCAAAACTGAATTACACAGCTGCTTGCTTCCACCAATAAAATTGTTTTGCTGTGGGTTTGTTTATTTTCTCTTGTTGTTGGGGTTTTTTTTGTTTTCTTTTCTTTTTTTAGGAGGGTCTTCTTTTCTGTTTCTCTCTTATGCAATAGTGACAAGCCTTAATGAACACATGCTGCCTCTTAGCGTTTGAGAACTCGTACTAAAGTTAAACTCAAATTGCTTTACCAGAACCCCACCAATAACTCCTGAATAATGGATTTATTAGACTCCCTACAATATAACCTCTAATTAACTCTATAAGATGTGATAAATGACAAAAGATGAACTCTTCAGAATATTTAGAATATCATTCACTATTGATTTCACATTCTCGCTTATACTAGGTACCTTACAAAGCTTACCGTCCCTGGAAAATAAAACCTAGCTCTAGTTATTAATATCTTTATTTAAATGCAGATCTTGATTTCCCCTGGAGACAAGACTTAGCATTGAGCTATCAGGAGAAAAGAAGACTTTGAGTCATATATTATCTGCAAAGAAAGGATTTTTCTAGGGTTTGGTGAGTAATCCTTTCTTCCCTTTTTTTTTTTCTGGAGTGCTGGCAATCTATAATTGTACATGTTTGCCTTTAATACCATATTGTACTTTCAGTCACAGGACGGTATGTAAAAAGGAATTGCTTTTGTATCACGAGTCACTATGCAGATTACAGTCTACAAATATAACAATAATAGTGATGTTAATTATGCTTGGTTGTCCTATGGCATTCTCTTTTCAGCATCATCCAGTAAGTTTTAAATGGAGAGATAATTATTTTTGGTTTATGGATGGAGAAATTGAGGCATTCAAGGAACATAAAGATTGGATTTCAGTTTTTGCAAACCAGTTTATTAAGTTTTGTTTCTTCATAAATTCTTTATTCCACTAGACTCCAGCTGTTTAATTGAAACAAAAGTGTTACAAAGGCCTGTAGCAGGTGCTGACTCAATGAGGTTTCTTCTCAGTATGCTGTCAGCTGATTAAGAACTGGTACAGAGCAAGAGAGTCTATTTTATATGTCTTGCTCCAGAGCATTTAACAACTGAGTCTTTTTTCCCAAAATTTTTAACATAGATTGAAGTCAGCCAATACAGGCGCTGAAGTGTAGTCCCAGGTATTTCTCCCGACTATGAACTAGACTGTATTAACCATTTCTTTAATCACATCATAGCTTTAATTTAAACACAGTACACGCCCCCCTCTCTCTGCCTTCTACACCCTAAAAGAAATGTTACAAAGCAGTTGAGAGAAAAAAAAGAAGTTTTGTGATTTAAGTGTAAAATCAGAATAACCTTGGAGGATATGCCCTACAAGAGGCTTTGGTGCTTCGTTTTAGTTCCTTTCTGAAGTAATAAGGACCTTTCTTTGCACAAACAGGGTCTATGTTGCAAAAAAAGACAAGTGACTTGCAGAGATTAGGGTTAGTAAATATCTGCTAATAAGAAAGAGAAGCACAAAGGAGAAGAATTTGATAAGCTGATTTAAGAATTATGCTCACGTGATACTGAACAAAGAGTGGAAACCAGAGGAAGAGAGTTACAACTTATCCCTACAGGTTAGGAGATAATGGAAATATTCTAGATGTCAGCAGAGAGATGAGAATGAACATGGCAAGACAAACACACACTTAGAGGTCCAGGGAAAATTCCATATGTGGAAAAGGTCCTTTTATAGGAAATTATTCCTATTTCATTGAAAAGAAAATAGGTGAAAACAGTTGCTTGGCTGGTCTAGCAGGATAACCATGGCTGCTCACAAACATAAAGAACTTAATGAACTGGAAAGAAAGAAAAAAATATTTTTCAAGGACTCATTACTGAGGATAGACAGAGTATTCTGCATTAACAGACAGATAGTAGGACGGATTTTTTTTTCCATTGGGTAGAATTCAATTGTCTTCAATTACGAATGGCAGCAATGTTCTGGAATGTGTAGTGAATGAAAAGAAATAACCATTTCCAGAGGACTCAGCTAATCATTAAAAGAGTTCTATCCCCAAACATGAGAGATGGTATTCCAGTTGGGAAGGCCTTATCTAGGCTGTTTCTTCCATCAGCAGAGAAAGTCTAGATGATTACTCATTTCAAGACTGCTTTTAAATTTAGAGAATAGAGATACCTTTCTCCATGGATTATAGAGAAAGTCTATGGAGCAGTTTAGACTAGATGCTTGACCTACATTACTAAAATAAATATTATTCACAACGTAAATACAGGATTATTTATGTCTCTTTAGTCACTGTGCAAGAATTTATTGGTGATGATCCATTTTAGTACATGTACTATTTATCCATTTGAATTCACAGAACCTGTGGGGAATCAGCTGACTCAGCCAGTTAGAGTACATAAACTAGCAACTACCAAGCAGGGTGTAAAGGAGAAAGAAATGAACACTCATTTAGTGCAAAATCAAGATGTCAAGAATAAAACTAATCAAGGCACCAAGAAGCTTGAACAGAAATACTTTAGTTGCCTATATATGAATGGTAGAAGACTGGGTAATAAAAAAGATAAATTGGAATTGCTCTTTTATGATCTAGCTAGTATTACTGAAACCTGATGGGAATATTTGCATGAGCAAAATGTTAAAATCATGGATATACTGGATTTAGGCAGGATCTAGTGAGAAAAAAAGTAACAAAGTCACTTTATATCAAAAAAGGGGTATTACCTGCACCTGAGTTCTCTGGTAACTCAGAAGGAAAACATTTTGCATGTCCATAGATTCATGTTCTAACAAACAAATCAACAAAAAGCTTAGAAAAGGGCCTAGCTAGTGTTTTTAATAGACCAACAACTTAGTCTAGGAAAAGAATGGCTGATTTCTGCCGCAGAGATGGAAAAACTGCATTGCAATGTGTGACTTCAACTTGAAAGGCATAGTTGGAAGTCTCATGATCCTTATGATTTCTAAAAATTATTGAAGAAAAAAATGTAATAAAATAAATGTTTCATCCCAAATGTTCTATGCTTGTTGCAGTTACCTCAAACAATCAAGGAATTCTAAAAACACAACACACCCCACTCTAGATGTTGCTTTTTTGTGACCTTAACAGCAGCCTTCCAGTACCTAAAGGGGGCCTAAAAAAAAGCAGGAGAGGGACATTTGACAAGAGCATGGCATGTAGCAATAGGGCAAGGGGAAATGGCTTTGAACTGAAAGAAGGGCAGTTTAGATGAGATATTAGGAAGAGACTCTTCACTGCAAGAGTGGTGAGGCACTGGAACAGGTTGCCAGAGAAGCTGTGGATGCCCCATCCCCAGAAGTTTCAAGGCCATGTTGGATGGGGCTTTGAGCAACCTGGTCTAGTGGAATGTAACCACACCCATGGCAGGAGAGATTGAAACTAAATGATCTTTAAGGTCCTGTCAACTCAAACCATTCTATGAGTCTATGACTTAATTATATCTGTAACAGGTGAACAAGACTAAGTCCAAACAAGTATGATATGATATGGAGGCTGACACCAAACTGGGGGGGAGTAATCAAGATATTGGAGAACATGACTATCACTCAGAAGGATTTCTACAGGCTGGAAGAATGGGAATGTCCATTCATTCTACAAGTGTCAGGGAACTGAAAAACCACGAAGTCATAGACATGCACGTGCAATGGCAGAACCCCCTGTGCTGGTACAGACAGACTGGCTTGGTAGCACCTCTGCTGAATAGGATCTGTAAATCCTGATGGACTGGAGACTAAACTTACTTTAGTAGACATTTATTATTTCACTTGACTATTTTACTGTAGCACTCTCAGTGACTTCAGTCAAGTATGGAACCCTAGGTTAATGTTAGAATATGGCATCTTCACCTTCAAAATTAAAGCTCAAACACTCAAGGCCACAAACTGAAGAAATATATATATATATTTCACTTAGAAATTAGGTACATTTCATTAGTTTAGTAAAAAACATCAATGGAACTTGGTACAGAAGTTTAAAAGACAGTTTTTAGGACATGAACAGGTTTCATTACTATTTTTCTTTTCTGAAGTACATTGTCAAAATGACATAGTGCTAAGATTTAGAGAACCTTCTGCCTTGAAGGAAGAAAAAGTGCTTTCCTTCTTAACTGGAAGACTAGTATGAAAAGGATTCAATAAAAAGAACGTGAAAAATTCCAGGTGAGCTATGTTTAGGAGATTAAAATTAAACTAAGAAAGGCAAGGACAAAAGTTTAGTGTTGTGGCGTGTAACACTAATCCACAGATCATTCTCAGAGGAGAATTAACCTTTTTTTGTTTTTAAGTCTTGTAAAAGGAATTCAACAAAGCATCACTAAGCTGTCAAATGAAAATACTAAGTACACAATTTATCCTTTTTATTGATGTTTATCTATGTAGGGCTTTGGTTTTGTTTTCATTCGCTTTTTTTTCCTTAGGGAGTGATCCTATACTAATACAATTGCATGTTTTGTAATAGTGGGAGGCTATGTAAGAAATGAAATGGCAATGATTGAACTTGGACAAAAATAGAGGCACAAGGGAAAAAGAGAGATACTCTGAAAGATTTTGGAAATATCTTCTTGCATAGCTGGTACAATGCCTATGATGGAAATTACTGGTTTGAACTGGTTGCTTTCCTTTTTCTGAGATGGATAGATTTTATTTATTACTATTTTAATTATTTGTAACAGAATGTTTATTTCATTGTGATTTCTGAACCTTGACTGCAAAATTCATGGATTTTTATAAAAACTAATTTAATTTGTAATAGAAAAAGATTTTTTAAATTAGTTTATTAATTCTGTGTGTGTGTGTGTTTCTTTCTGTAGTTTCAGTCAATTTAAAGACACCTTAGCTATTCTATAACATGCAATTTGCTGAGCCTTCTAACTATACTAAGATTTCTTTAATATTAAAACCTTATTACTTTTATTTATAGATCTGAAGTTTCCATAATGTTATTTCATTATGGTACAGGAAAAGCAAAATACTGTCTTATTCTAGATAGTCCTCACAGAAATGGTGAGTAATGGAAAAAAAATATTAGAACACCTTCAGAGCTGCAAAAGGTTACTGAAATGCTTGGCTCCATAGCTGCATGTGTTCTGCCATCTGAGTTAAACAGTACCAGAGAGTAACAGAAATTGTCAATTGACCTTTTGATTAGACCTAGTCCTATCAAATATTAAGAGGATAATCAATTGGTACTAAACAATGAGAAAAACAAGCAAACAAAATTATTTCATTAAATGACCTCTTTTTTTAACAGTATTAGCTCAAGAAAGGTATTTTTTGTTTTTAGCTTGGTTGTGATAGAAAAGAAAAACAGAATAATTTCCTCTAAGGGTACCAACTCAGTAGGACCAAAACCACAATGGTTATCTAAATCCAGCAACACACTTAAAACAGCTTCTGCATTTTTCTGTGTAGCTCTTCCATCACCCTTACCCCTTCCACCCCAATAGGATCTATCAAATGCCGAGGTTAAGTGCAGAACAGGAGATCAAAGAACTGAATGTAGGTCAGGACAAAAGGATACTTTGCTTAAGGATGCTTTGTCTTACAGAACTAGTGGCGTAGTGGACTGTGTACAGTGATGCAGATACTGATATTCTTTATGGAAAATGTAGGGGTTTCCAGTCCAGAGCTTTTAACTCTTGCAAAAGTCTCTTTTATTACAGAAAAAAATGGTTACTTAACATCCATATAGGCCAGCACCCACTTCATTTGGTTATTTTGTTACCTGTTTTTCTTACAGTATATGCAATCGCCATGGTAATGAATTTTTATGCTGACCTGAGGCTAGCTACTTTTATTGCAGGGTGTTCCATTCACTCTTTCTCCAAGATAAGTACAACTATTCAGCTTTGCTTCACAGTCCCCTAACTCTGAAGCAGAACTGCTCACCTTTTAAAACAAAAGTCTTTTCCCCTCCAGGTACAATAACAAAATAAATTGATGGTACAGCATATACAAACTTATTTCAGCCTTCAGAGAATTGCTTACTGCCTTTCATACTAAGACACATATAAACACGGTAATTCACTCTGATTTTATGAATTGCCTCCTGACTATCACTGGGGAGTGATGGCTAGGCAGTGCTAAATGAAAGCATCTAAAGCAGGTTGAGAATGACTGCAGTGTGCCTCTAAAGATCGATGAGTCGGCAGGTACTGTTATAAATTACCATTGGGTGCCATTCACAGACGATAAGAGCTTCATCCTGCATGACAGCCATTGATCTGATTCAGAACTAAGATGCAACCTTTGATGACACTCCTTGAGGATAAAAGGTTATGCTTCACATTTAGTTATGAATAATAAGGTCATGTTTTAATTAAAGTAGTATCTCAGTGGAATATTAGGGCAGTGAAACTGTACAAATTAGTATGACTTGTATAGCAATTGTTGCTGGAAAACAGCCTAGTACTGAAGATAATAACAGAATAACAATGAAATTACATTAATGAGGCAAATAGCCCATATCATTAGAAGAAGCTTAACTAGCCAGACCCAAAAGTAGAAGAAACAATAGTTTCTGAGTTTATGTTTGACACTAAAGCTGGCAAAACAAGAAAATTTACATTAAGGTAAGAAATACTTAAACTATACACCTATGTTTTGGTTACAATAATTTCAACACACTTCAATTAAAAAATATTTTGTGCAAAACCTAATATTCAAGGTAAAAACAAGCTTGGAATTAACTGCTCATAGAGGTTTTTGAGTCTTTTTTTCTGGGAAACTCAAATGGCTGTTCACGATTTTCTTTTTTTGGCACAGTCCCAACAACATTCCTGACAAAGGTTTCTGAAAATAAAACTGGCCATATAACAAACATGGTATCCAGAACAGCTATTAAATGGAGCAAGTATTATTCATATGTAGCAAATATTATTTGTAAATATTTGTGAAACTTCTATTATAGAATATAATAAAATATAGTTGATAAATATGTGTGCTGCTGATCCAGCAAAATACTGAGGCTTGCGCTTAAGTAAACTATCTAACCAATACCTATCTTAGAAACTGAATTAAGCGATGTAGGGTGGAATACAGATATTATGCAGTCTACTCCATAGTAAATGAATAGCACATGTTCTAAGCCACACTCCAAAAGGCAATTTCACTCAGCCAAGATTCAGAAATTAACCTCTCATATAGCAAGTGTTGTAAAAGTTCAGTCACGGAGATTTATCAAGAAAGTACCGATGCTACCTTGTGCATTCTGTCAGCATGGCAAACTTTATTTATTTATTTATTTTGACATACTGCAAAGCATGTACAACCAAGACCTTCTTCACGCACACGGCTGTTGCAGCTTATGGTGTCCTCAATCCAATCTAAACGTTCATTTTGCAATTACGCTGCTGTCAAATGATAAGTGAAATATAGAATATATACGCAGTAAGTACTTAATAGCTTTAAAAATATACTTTTTATCATAGCGTCACCAGTTGCTTGTCAGAATTCATACATTTTAAAATGTTTAGTGCTCAAACTAGCAGAACACATGCAGACCAGAAACCAGGGATAGTGGCTCTGCAGGATACCAGCTATGCAAATGCCTTGAAAACATAAATTGCTCTGAAAAGGCTGAAAACACAAGATCAGATTGGGAGGTCAACAGATTATGGAAACAGGCTGTCCGCCTCCCATGGTGCACAACAGATTTTCATTTCCCTTGCTTTTCCTAATGTCACTGACCGGCCATAAAGCAAAAATCATTTACTACAAACAACAATGCTTGTTGTGGGGCTCTTAGTAAGTCTGGACACTTAGAGAAATACAAAACCTCAATGCAACTACAGGACCAGACCAGTTACTTTGAAATGTCTTTAATTAAACCAAAGCTGGGTTTGAAGCTGTTATGAATTTGTTTATAGATGTTTTACAGTCATAATCCACAGCTTTGAAAGGCAGATACAGAGCTTTCTCATGCTGACAAGAAATAAGTGACATTCTACGTAAAAAATGTACATCTACTGAATATTTATTTTGCTTGTGTTCTATATTGTTATTGATATCAGACTATGGCTAAAATTCTTAAATTAATACAAAGCATGGGCAGAGAATTTTCTTCAGAAGATGCTGTCTCCAGAATCATTACCTAAGCTTTTAAATCACTATTTGTTTCCAACAATTTTTATGCAAACTTAAGAACACTATTTAGCATAATGTGGTTCTGATTTTTCTTGCTTTCAGTTTCAGTGAGGAAATGCACATTCCTTGCTTAAATAAAAATAAAAATAGTATTTAATATGTTTCAAGATATACCTTGGGTACTGACAGTCATATGCTATAGACTTCTGCACTATCAGGAACACAGAGTAACCTTACTTTTAGATCAAGGTCTTTTTTTCCAAAATCTTACTAGATTAGCAGTACCTTCCAGATTAGAAAAAATATTCAAGGTAATCATGGGTGTACACGGGGATTTGGTAGAAGAACAAAACAGTTACAGTTGAGCTAGATACACATATATATGTTGACATAATGCAAACATCTAATATGTAGCTATCCCATTTACTGCTCTTGGGTGGGAAAATAAAATTGCACTAAAGAGATTAGTTAGGAATAAAATTCTATTTTCTGGCAGTAGTCCCGTTACAAAAGCTTATTCTTTCTGCTTTTTTTCCTTTTATTTTTTTATTTAAAAGATTTGTCTGTTTCATACTAGTCTGTCCTTTTTTGAGCAAAAGTATGAATCAAAACAAGAATTTTGGTCAGTATTCTTCAAATGAAATCAGTAAGAATTACATTAATAATTTTAAGGGATGAGATCACGACCAATACCTGGATGGTATTTGAACTATCAATTTGGGTTTGAAAAATGCTCAGAAATTTCAGTTTCTAACCCAACATAAATGTATTGCTTTCAGAGGGGTATGGCAGCATCCTATCAGCAAAGCGTCGTAAGAAGACAGACTATCACAAATATTAAGATCAAAAAAAAAAGTCACATGCAGTAGTTCACCTGTCACCTACAAACTCACAGCCTCTGAAATGTTAGAGGTTTATCTGACAAACAACCTGGATTTGATTCTCAGATACTTCATGAGAGAAACTCAAACAGCCATTTTCCAGCAATCCAACAAAACATATAAGGAGGAAGTGGCAACAGATTTCTATGCTGTTAAAAAACACCTATATAGTGTATGGAAAAGTAACAGATATCTGACCAGAAAATAAAAAGAAATCAAGTGATATAGTAAAACACAAGCCAGAAGTTAAAAAAAAAGCCTAATAGCATACGCTTTTTCACCTGCAGGAAAAGGAGACTTGATTATGAGTTTCCAGGTGCAACAGCACAGTCTCAGTAAACGCCAATACTAATACAAATTTCCTGAGAGCAAAAGAAGGTATCTAAAGGTACAGAATATTGTTTGAAGCTGTTCTCGGTTACATCTCATTAGAAGAACATGTGTAGAAACATACTAAAGATCAAAGGTCTAAATAATGATCTTCTTTATTAATTAATTCTAAAATTATATTTTACCAATGTCCCCAAGGTATGTGTTTCAAGAATATATTACCAATAGTGTAATACATTCACTTCAGTGCAAATAGTATTTACCCTTTGGTGATTGATTAATTATTGCCACATCAAGAAGCCTCTGTCTTCATTCATCCTTTTGGCAAAAACAGTATTCCATTTTTTTTTCTTAGTTAGACATCCTTCAAAGAGGTAAGAAAGAGCATGATCTCAATACATTTATTATGAGAAAAACTGACTTTTTGAAGTACAAAATTGACCAACGGGATTTGGTAAGAAATATAAAAAGGAATTATAAATCACATCAATGATAACATTTAAAAGCTCCCCTAGATTTACTTATGTATTCATCTTTATGCTACAGTTCAAACTAATGCTATGTTAAAGCTTCTTTTGAAATCTAAAGAGTGTTATAGACTGAAGACTGCCTTCTCCTAAGTTTGTTAAAATGTATTAAAATTAACACTACCATTTCATTTCTGCTCCATTTCCCTTTTGGGTTACATACATTTTCCCGTAGTGTGAAGCACGCAAGATCCATTGTATTGACAGTCATGTACATTTGGTATGTTAATTAGGAAACTACCTGATCAGTGGATGAGCCAACAAACGTTCTTTTACTCCACACATTAGAAGTCTTCTCAAAATGTGTATTTTACAGATTTATGTTAAAACCAAAAATTATTTTAAAATTGTTTTAAAATGTCAAGGACAATTATTAGGGTATGAGGGAGACAGGCTTGGGTTTTTTGGTTGTTTTTTCTCACTGACATCCAACTACTGATTTCAAGGTTCTGGGTTTATGACTACCGAGACTCTGCTAAGTTTATATTAGGACTATACCCAGCAAAGCACTTAACATTCAGTTTTGAAATATAAAAGGATATCCACTGATCTCACTAAGCTACAAGAATCAACCTAACAGAATCCAGCTGAAAAAAACTAGCACATTTTACTTCCCTTCGCTCATCTTATTAGAAAAGTGAGCAAACTATCCCCTGAAAAATATTAAAGAAAATTGCACACAAGCTTACCCCCTGCCCCACAGATGCAAATAACTGTATACAGACAAGATACCATTTATGCAACCAAATGAAGCTAAGCAGGTAATAAGTGAGAATCTGAAACTATTCAAAGATGCATTTCTAAATCAATATTAAAAACATAATTTATTGAGTTTTCATTGTTTTAGACAGAAATATTGTTTTTAACAACTCACAGCTCATTGCTATTTTATTAAACACAAATAATAATTATTTATGCACTTCTGTGACTCTTCAAGACACACTGCAACATTGCAGCTGAATAGCTAAAAGACTATATAATTGTTTTACCATAACTACTTGTCAGTGTCAGATTTCTGCCATGATATTGCACCATCAGGACTCAGTTATGTCTCTTATTTCTATTATATCACAATGAAACATTGAAAAACCAAGCACAGTTTTAAAATTACAGTGACTTGTGGTGTCCCTCGGGTCTGTACCGGCACAAGTACAGTTTAATGTCTTCATCAATGACATAGACAGCAGGATTGATTGCACCCTCAGCAAGTTTACAGAATGACACCAAGCTGTGTGATGCAGCTGACATGCCCGAGGAATAGGATTTCATCCAGGAGGACTTGGACAAACTTGAGAAGCAGGCCCATGAGAGATTCAAGAGGTTCAACAAGGCCAAGCACAAGGTGTGATACGCGGGTAGAGGCAGTTCCAAGAAGAAATACAGGCTGGGCATCGAATGGTTTGAGAGCAGCTCTGCAAAGAAAGACTTGAGGGTGTTGGTGGATGAAAAGCAGGACACGACCCGGCAATGTGCACTTGCAGCTGAGAAAACCTACTGTATCCTGGGCTGAATCCAAAGTAGTGTGGCCAGCAGGGCAAGGGAGGGGATTCTATCCCTCTACTCTGCTCTGGTGAGACACCACCTGGAGTGCTGCATCCAGCTCTGAGGTCCTCAGAAAAAGAAAGATGTGTACCTTTTGGATCAGGTCTAGATGAGGGCCACAAAGATCAACAGAGAGCTGGAGTTCCTCTCCTATGAAGACAGGCTGAGAGAGCTGAGGTAGTTCAGCCTGGCAAAAAGAAGGTTCTGGGGATACCTCATTGCAGTCTTTCAGTATTAGAAAGAGGCTTATGAGAAAGAAAGATGAGGACAGACTTTTCTTGTAGAGACTGTTGTGATACAACAGGGGAAAACGTTTTTAAACTAAAAGAAGATAGATTCAGAAAGGAAGTAAGGAAGAAATTTTTTACAGTGAGGGTGGTGAAACACTGGCACAGGTTGCCCAGAATGGTGGCAGTGCCCTATTCTGGAAACATTCAAGGACAGGTTCAGTGGGGCTTTGTGCAACCTGATCATGATGAAGATGTCCCTGAGCTCATCTGTCATTGCAGGGGGTTGTACTAGTTGATATTTAAAGTCACTTCTAAACTAAACCATTCTATGATCCTGTGATCCTGTGATTCTATGATCCTATGATTATATTCTTGCTATTTCAACTCCATTTAATTTATTGTCTTTTTTTTTTTTTGGCCAGAGTGACAGGTCCCTTTTCTTTGCACCAACCTTTTTTCTCAATCATGGATGCAGACAGGCTTAATGAAGGTTCTGCCTAAGAAGGTAGAAGTGACGACAGTTGCTTGGCTAGTAGGTTCCACTATGCTAACTGCAGAAGTTGGTCAACCGTGTTCTGGTCTGACCCCAGTCCTAGAAGAGGCAAGGAGATACCCCAAAGGAAACTTACTTGGGATTGAGATAAATGTGATTCTGACCACAAACATGAAAGTCCCAAGAGTGGATCACGAGCCTTCAGTGCTCATATCTGAGCTGCGTGTGGAAATAGTACTGCTCTAAATCATTTATAGTGAACAAGTCATAAACTGCAAACCCAGGAAAACGTGAAGAATGCATTTCTCCATTATCCTCAGGCACTGGCTCTTGGTATGATTTTACATATACTGCTTGTTATGATGATATTGATTACTAAGTCAACAGAAGCACTCACAAGGGAGTGCAGATCTCTTTACTACTGCTCTGTAATATTAAAATATCATTACTGAGACACCAACTTTTTGTTCTGCTGTAATGTTATTCTCTGATGGTTGCTTCCTGAACTGAAATTTGAAACTGTCACCCACTGATTTGCAGAAGTGATTTGACTTCACTTATAAGGAAAGTGAAATTAAATATTCATCCCTGGACTGCATTTCAGGTTCAAACTGACTGAAGTTCCTCCAGGCAAAATGTACTTAAGTCACAGAAGATTTTTTTTTAGTTTTAAAAATTCAGGATGTCTATTTATCAGGGCTGGACAGTCAAATAATCATTTATCTGGAACTTCTGTACACAGATATTCTTTTCCCCGCTTTGCAGCATGGTTTTAAGTATTATGGCAAGGTAAGCTACTTCCTAATATGGATTAATTTAAGTACACTGAACATTCAGAATGAACTCTTGAACATGTAGCTGTTCAGATCAAATAACAAAAAGTAGTGGAAGAGCTTAATTTTGGACCATCTGAACCCTTCTACATTGGTGAGCATTTCTGCAGGTAGCAGCCTTTGAAATTAAGGTAAGCAATTACAGTAATGACAAAAGTCCAGTTAAATCTTTAAATGGGTGTAATGTCTTGAGACTTAGCTTCCAATTTACAGATTCACTTCAGGGTTTACCCACTCTGGAACCAAAACAGTCTGAGCAAATAAAGATAAAATACTATAGTCCCCCTGTAGACGAGATTTCCTCTGAATACCTAAAGCAATAAAATTCACCGATCCAAAACATAGGAGCAAAGGATTCTTCCTCACAAGGGAAATTCTTTTTTTGGGCAGACAAATTAATTGAAAATGGCCTGCAGACTTGAAAATTGGTTCCTTTAAAGAGCTCAATTGAAAAAACTCTATTTTATTTAGAATTTTCTTGTTTTATTCTCACTGTTCTCGCTCTAACACTGGGAATATAGCATGGAATTTGCTCTTTTTAAATGCCATATTAATAAATTCTACTCAGATTTTACTACAGAATTCTACTACATTCTATTCAGGAGTGTCCCAAAGCCATATATACTCACACTGCAAAGAGTGAGCCAGATACTACAGGAACCAACACAGGCAAAGCCATCAAGAGACTTTGTAAGCTGTAAGTTCCACACAGACTCGTGCTACCCAGGCACTGGAACAGAGGGGAGGCAGAAGGATTTGGGAAAACATTTAGTTCATGGTTGTTCTCCCATGACTGCTGTCAAATGGTGCTGAGAAATATATGACATTATTTAATATCTTCCCTCCTATATATATATATAGCAGGTATATGTATTTAACTATTCATATATTTTTCTAAAAAATTATAACTATCTTCTTAAGTCACAGAAGATTATGTGAATATATATGCCATATATATATGGCTTTCCCTTTTAAAATTCATTTGTACAGTGTTTCTTTGTCTCTGTGTAAGATGACTTTGTGATAAAGACACTTCTGGACATATTTTGTGGGGCTCTTCCTAGCTTTAATACAGCTGATGTGTTAAGGTTGAGGTGGAGCATAAAATAATTGCCATTATGAAGACAGTAGAAGTGGAAGCCCAGTAAAAGTGGAAGGCCGTTTTTGGAAAAATAAGCAAAATACATGACAAATATTCAAGGATAAAGCTGGTACTGGACTGAGAACCACTGCTTATAATGGACAGTTGGTGCTGTTAGTTAGTCCTGGCCCCTTTAGCTCCGGAGTAAAACTCCAACTTTCAATTAAAAAAATAAAAGTCAAGTACACACCAGCAAATACCCCGGTTCAAGCGCAAATTCTAACCCTGGTTTTGGAACTTCTGACTTAGGCTAGTAATAAAATGTAGGGTTTCAGTTTCTCCTGTTTGGTCAAGAAGACTAAGAAAAGCCTTGAAACCTAGTCTAGGAGTCTTTGGGTCAACTTTTCATATAAAAAGAAATTTTATTTCATTTTTTAATGAAGGACTCAGTATGATTACATGGCATTTAATTTGCAGGTAGAAGTTCAACCCAACAAGACAGCCTAATCAACAAGACTTTTCTTCTAGATTGCATTCCCATTTTTACAGGAATTTCCAACTTCTATTAAATTAATGTTCTGCTTTGTCTTTGATCCATGTTGTACGCACAAATTCTGCTTTTCTAAGATTTTAAACTTTCAGACAAGGTCTTGTGTTTAAATTTATGACACCCATGCTTATCTTCTTTGTATGATGTAACAGTATGCCTCTCCCTAGGCTTTTCATCTATATCAAAGACAGTCTTGGCCTCATGCTTTTCTTCCTAGTACCAAATACCGTGCAGGGAAATTACTTCTAAATTAAATTTGGTTTCTGTCTAAGCAGGTGTCAGAACCAAATTATGAAAGTACCAACTCAAATTACTAATTGCAGAAAACATGCTTTATCTCTGCTTCTTTTTGATGAACAGCACAGCTAGAAATATTTAATTATTGTTTAATTATGTTTATTAGAAGTACATACAAAAGCTATAATATTCCAGGAATGAATTCTGGGAAAGAAATTGTAGTCAATGCAGGCAAGGCAGAGAATGCAATACTTAAATTTATCTATCATTAGAGATACTTCCCACCCGCCCCCATCCCCCCAATTAATTTATATGCATAACAAGAACAAAGAAATTGCTTGTGGTTCCTCATGGATCAAAATTCCTACTTAAAATAAAGGGAAACTATTTGAAGAGGATACAAGTATCAGTAATGTGATTGAATTCTTTATCCCTTGGCATCATGAATTGTCCCCGAGCAATGGCTTAGGCTTTGTCCCGAAATCATTAGCACATTCTCTGAAACTGTACGTGTACCTGAAATCCCAAGAGAGTTTTCATCTCCAATGTGAAATAATAAAAACAGTCACATCTAGCTATCAAATGTCCATTTCACATGCCAAACAAAGTAATTATCTAATTAATTACTAATTGTGGGGCTATGACTAAAGTTTCTAAAGACAGGTATTTTGAAAAAAGATTACTTGTTTATCATGCCGCTGCTTATAATTTGACTCCAGTGGATTCAGAGATATTTCGCACATGATTGTACTTTACAATGCAAGAAGGAGAGCAAAAAAAAGTTACAAAAGGATTTCATAAAAGATAAAATGATTCAGGGTTTCTGAATTTCATAAATAATCATATTGAATGGACACACTTTTTTCAGTTTATAGAATCATCTATTTTCAATCCTTTAGAAGCCCCAGAAATGACATTATGTTCAAACGCAGTGGTGAAGAAAGGACATAAATATTATAAACACAATTATCAATGTTTTACATAATAAGCATATCTTTAGCATATCTACAACAAACCTAAACTAAATTTTGAAGGCTTCGAGAAGTTCTTTACAAAAATTAGGAAAAAATAGGGGATCATTTTTCTTTGAGGTTTTTATCAACAGAATGGTTGTATTTTATCTCTTGGTATAATTCATGCTCGGAATAAATTGAGAAATACTTCTTGTATGAGGGAAAATTAATATATGTTGCTGCTATTTTACTAATCTGTAAATTGAAAATGAAATTCGTGAACATATGGATTCTTTGCTTTCAAAGATGTGTTACAAAACTCTTATTTTAAAGTGATAATTTACAACCTAAAGAGAGAATCAGCTCTGTTAACTTTAGAACTCTTAAAAGTTACACATGTAAGTGTGAAGTAGTCATGACAGCATCCTTTACAATCAATGTGGAGAATCAGAGTACAGAGGTGTTTTAAGTACTCTTCTAACAGATTTGAAGAGATATGGTGCATATTTCCTTTCATTTAACAGAAATATGGTTGAGTATGTCTTCTTCCATGGCTGACATCTATATTTAAAAAATCTACCTTAACACAGATCAGTCTATCCCAGGCTGTATAAAACACAGAGCCGGATATGAAATGCAATTTTCTGAAATACCTAATCGAAAACAAATGGCAAAGAAGTGGAATCTCCTTTGCTTTTACAAAAATGTCACTGTTTTACCTTAAGAAGAACACCACCGAAATCAATTAAGTTATTGAAGCCAGTATTATGGTTTTTAAAATAGGACTAAAAGGACTAAACAAAGCTTTTATAAAATGGTATGAACTCATCTACACAGATGAGAGTTTCATGACAACTCACAGATGCCTTGTACGAACTCCTTAGTTCAAAATCATACTGACTGTCTGAAACAAGAACTGCTTGCTTCATGTATGGTTTTTTATAATTCTTTTAGCATTACAATAAATAATGTATGAATTCAAATAAGTACTTGAAAAAAAAACCAAACAAAAACCTGACATATCTCTAAATTCCAGTTTTTCTACTAGGACTGTCCAGAGGTGTGATTCGAGTGGGAGAAAAAAGGCTTTCCCTTTCTTGAAATGTAGTGGAATGAACATGCGTAATGAGAAGACAAGCAAGACTCAACTTCATGCAGAAAAT
The DNA here is from genome assembly GCA_013397725.1 of Rhagologus leucostigma. NCBI lineage: Eukaryota > Metazoa > Chordata > Aves > Passeriformes > Rhagologus > Rhagologus leucostigma. Next base: position 1,807,541 of record VZTD01002387.1, on the reverse strand, counting down.
CAATAGATGGGGATTAATGAAACATCCAGATTTCCTAAACCCTGCTAATAAAACATCTTTTGCCTAAACAGATTGTTCTGTGGCAGAAATAAGATATCTTACATGTGAGTCTGTCTAAATTCTTTCATACAAACTGTTACTAGATCACAAATGTGTGGGTTGTGACTCTGGTGTTAGAAGGAACATTGTATGAGATATTTTGTTTAAAAATTAGTAAAATTGCTTACTCAATCATGTCAAAAGGAATGTAGCAGGGCCAGGCTCCTCTCAGTGGTGCCCAGTGACAGGACAAGGGACAATAGACACAAACTTTATCACAGAAAATTCCACCCAAGTATGAGGAAAAACTTCTATACTGTGAGGATGACAGAGCACTGACACAGGCTGTGGAATCCCCTTCTCTGGAGATATTCAAAACCTGCCTGGGCTTAATCCTGTGTAACCTGCAGGGAGGCTGGACTAGATGATCTCCAGACAACCCCAACCATTCTGTGATTCTGTGATCTTCCAGCCCAGAGACAGTTTTGTATTAAGAGCTAAACATCAATCAAGCTACCTTTTATGGTCCCCAAAACTCTTACTCATTTACAAGACTACAGGTTAAAATAAAGTTGAAATTTGTACTACCCAGTATTGAATACAGTTCAGTATAGCTTGCCTCAATAAAAGTCACACGGGAAAAATTACAAAACCTGATTGAATTGTGTACTTTGTCAAAAGAAAATTCATGCATGCAAATAGAATTGAACAAAAAATACATATTTATTTTTAAGAAATGAACCAATAAATCCTAAATAGGCATTAAAAGAATCGTACATTTCAGTATTTTAATGATCTAAGAAAATTCCTGATGTTTAATGAGATGTCAAGAACATATCTTCAGCTTCTTGAAGTTCACTAATTCCTCACTTACACACCTCTGCATAATGACTGTTTAGTACTACATTTAGCACTGCAACTGTGGGCACTATTTAGAATCTATGCTAAAAAGAGACAGTTGTACAAAGCAATTTCTGCAATACTCTAATTATTATCAGTGACATTTCAGAGCAGCAATTTTCTCATACCAATTTGACAAAACTTAAATCTCTCAAAATCATAAAAGTTTGCATATACTAAAACTGCACCACAATTCTTGTACTTGTATTGAATTTTACTAATAATGCAAGTGACACTATACACTGTGCACAGTGCAGAGTGCAACTAATGTCTACAGTGTTTTCCCCAAAATCAGTAGCTCAGAATGTGGCTCGTTAGGTTTTGACTTACACCATGAAGCTAATATTGCACAACACATGTTAATAACAGAATTACTAATGCCTTGGTGTCTAAAAGCTGCTATGTACAAGATATTCATACATAGGCAGTAAAGGGTATAAGTAAACCCCGTACCAGAAGAACCTCTTTTCTATTCTTCATCTCTCCACATCTCCCTCATCTCCTTCTTTTATTTTTTGGGTGGTTATATGCACTTTAACTCTTACTGGTGCCATACGGCTTACTTAAGGCTCAGCCATATGATCAAAAAAATGAGGTTTTACAGGCATGGGCAAGACAACCTATTTGTAACCAGCTGCTTGTTCTTAGCTCACAGAAAATGCGGGTAAACTGATTCATAATAACATGTTCTGGCTGTGGTACTAGCAGTTTCATTCTACATCTTATTGGTAGCTTATTGGTAATTTCCAGTGGCTTCTGCAGTAAATGGATTTTTTTACTGCAGGTAGATGAGAATGGGAACTGCAATGTAAAGTCCTTTGCCTCAACTGCATGATGTTTAGCAATAGTGCCATATATATCATTACCTGTGAAATTAAATATCACAAGACAACAAAATATGCGGCTAGGAGTAACCTGGTCTAGTGAAGGTGTCTGTGCCCAGGGCATGGAGCTTGGAACTAGGTGATCTTTAAGGTCCTTTCAAACCCAAACCATTCTATGACTCTATGATTCTGTGATTTTGGACCCTGACAGGTGAGTTGCAATATCATTCTTCTCTTAGAGTGTTATGTTCCTCCACAACTTAACTTGCACAAGTACCCTCAGCAAACAGGATTATAATAACAACTATAGGAAATATTAGTATAGAACATGTTCCTATCTTGTTTTCCATAAATATACTTTACTCTCAGTCAATAATTTCATTTCATAAAAATACATTAATCATTTTTCATTCATTAGTTCTCCAAACAAAGTAAACTTCTCCCTCTCCAGTCTGAATTTCACACAAGAAAAAATTTCAGCGCTTTTTTTGTTTTGCTTTGTTTTTGAAAAAAAAATATTATCCTGACAATTTGGACTTTTAAAAATGAGAAACAAATTACACTGTCATTTACCTGGACACTGACAAGAGGATGGGTGAACTGTCCATGAAATATAAACTACATCTTAATGTAGGATATATTTTGCTGTCAGCTCAGTTTAGACATCTTAAGTGTTTTAAAGAGCAGTCATAACTTTTTGTAACCTCAATAGCAGAGATATGCACTGTACTGTCAATTTAGGCACCAAGCATATGCCAATATAGTAGATATGACTTCTATACTTTCTTGCAGTTTTTGCTTTTAGGATTTTTTTTGGTGGGGAGAGAACTTTAAGGGGACTTAATTTATTATCTTTTTAATTTTAGTGACAGTTATGAAGATGAGAATAAAATTATCTGGAATATCTTACATTCAGTGATTGTGTATAAAAAGTAAATTGTTCTTTTTTTCAATATTGTTGTCCCTAAACTCTTGTTAAAATCTTAGGCTTTATATAAGTTACATAGCAACTTAAAAAGAATGAATATTTTTTCTCTGTAGCCCTTTTATCTTCAATGATACCTGTTCTGGTACCTGGATATCTTTTACATAACTTTGTTCTCCAGTAAAATTCCAATGCCCTTGCTCTTTGCTTTAGAGAAAAAAATGAAGCCTATAAGCTCCAGGCATATCAATCAAAAACAACAGAGTCAGCACTAACTCTAATAATGAAAACCATGATTTCATAAATCATCCTTCACAGGTTGGGGTCATCTTTTGAAAATTTCTTATCAGGCTCGGCTCAAGATTTCTCAGACTCTCACTCTTCTTTCTTTAATGAAAACAATATGAAGGATGTCAGCATACAAATGATGTGACCCTCTTTAGCTTAAAAATATCCTGGAAATGAAAAGTCTATGCTTTATTTTGTCCTTGAAATTGTGGAAGTCAGAATATCTACCTCCCCTCTCACAAAGTTCAAAGAAAAAGTTTATCTCAAAGCTCCATAATGAAATAAAAGTATCTAAACTTAAGTAGACTTAATTTAATAAACTGTAGATTTAATTTGAAGAACCTGGTGGTAGAAGATATTTTCTCTACTGCCTGTATCCACTACATAACAGGTTATAATTGCCTAATTGGCTTTTGTTACTGCATGTCCTTAAGCAAACCAAGAGCCCTGTATTAATGCAATGACATAGTTTTAATTCCATTGACAAGTTTCAATGTATTACTTCACAGTTTAGACATTTCTGTAGTTTGAAAAAAAAACACTAGCAAAATATGAGTCCACTCTTCTGTCCTTCAAGACTAATATATGAAAAAAAAAAAAAAATGAGTATGGCATTCAATCTCTGCTAATATTAACCATATTTTTTAGCCTTCACCTCCTGGACCTGATGCCCCACCGTGCTTCTGTACGTTTTGCACTCACACAGCCTGATGTGATAACAATATGCAAAATTCCATTAAGTTTTTTGCAAGCCTCTAATCTACTCCCTCATTAACAAAATAATTACATCCTAGTAAAAAAAAAAAAGAAAAAACCAAAACAAAGCAAAAAAACCCCGCCAAACAAACAAAAACCCCCCACAAACTAAACAAAAATCCCAAACCAAAAACCAAAACAAAATATAAGACATAAGTAAGGCACAAAGACCTATGGGAAGGAAAGAAACCCGTAGTTTCTATCTGTAGAACTAAAAGAGTATCCCAAAAATATGACAGCTTTAAAGAAGCATTGCAAGACAACAATAATAACTGTCTTAGTTATTTGCATCTGCATTATTCTGTAAACAAAACATTTGGGTTTGATTTTTACTCAAATTAGAAAAGTTTCTATGTTAATATGGGATGGATCATGATTATTTGTTCAGTTTTGCTCTTACAGAAGGATATAAATGCTCTGGATGCATCTACACTGCTGGCTGAGATGCATCTTTAAAAATAGACTCGTACATTGTACAGAGGGCAAAACTGCAAGAACAGATCCATTCTGACCAAAGTCTGAAATAACATGGATGTGAACTGGGATCACGTTGGCTGAACTATGTACCACCTTTTGTGAAGGAAGAGATACAGCACTTGACTGCAATGAGAAATACCAAGCTGTGGATGCTATTTTGAACAGAGAATGATTTTTTTTGTGATAGCACAAATTAAATTCTTACCTTTGACTGAAGCAATACAATCAGCTCAAAATGCAAAGAGAAAAAACTCCAGGAGTTGTTCACAGGCAAGAAGGGACAACATCTCCTGAAAAGGCCTGAAAACTATATTGCAAACCTGACTGAGATCAGACCTCAGCCTGACCTGGTGATGTCACCTCCATAGCACCTTGCTCCTACTTTTAGATCACCCAGCAGAGCTTTTCTGCCGGCATATGTGAAATCCACAATTTGAACTGCTGAAATGCTATTTGGTGGTAATCCCTCTTCTAAAGTCTAGGTAGAAGGCATCTGAGCATATCGCCTCAGGCAGACATTGCTACTAACTTTATAAAAGAGTTTGAGATAATACACTGCAAAATGAACAGTTCAGATATGGGCACACCATATGACTTAGTAGAAAAATTGTTTGACTTCCATCATTCCATCACTTAGTAATGAAGTAGAGACATTAGAATGCAAGTTCCGAGCAAAGATACAGTCCATCACTTTCTAAGACTAACTGAGAAGACAGACATCTAACCTCACAAGACGACTATTTTGTTGTGAAAACAATTTGTGTGTCAATACAACAGCACCAATTCAAACCCAGAATACTGTGCTTAAAGAAATAGACACTTTATGTTCCTTTTTGAGGGGGCTGGGGTTTGGTTGTTTGTTTGTTTGTGGGTTCTGTTGGTTGGTTGGTTGTGGGGTTTTGTTGTATACTTTGTTTGTTCTGGGTTATTGTTTAATTGTTGTTTGGGGGGGTTTGTTGTTGTGGTGGTTTTTTTTTGTTTGATTTTCAAGGTTTCTTGGTTAATCAGGCATATCTAGTGTATTATACAATTTATAATTTTTTATTCCTCTATTCTATGGGGCTATTTTTGCTAAGCTGAATGTAATATATGGCAAAGTAGGATGGTTTTAAAAGAAATTAACTAATCCTTGATAAGGTTAGGAAAATATATTTTTAATATTATGAGAATTCTTTGTATGTCATCCTAATGTGATTTGAATCCCCCTGTTTTACAAGGAATTAGTGTATCAAAAAAAGATTACATTTCTCTTTCTCCTTTATTACTAACCTAAGGAAGTATATAATAATTCAATTTAATTTATATTTCCCTGAAGAAGTGCAATTCAGTGGATAATAAATGCAGAGCTTCTGTATTAATAACACCTAGTTGGAGACAGTAGAATACATATGGTATGTAGTGGTTACAATTAAGTAGGAAGACCTGAGACAGAGGCATTTACATCAGCAGCTTTGTACTGCTTAGGAAAATAATGGACCCTGAGGCAAAGCTGAGGGACTTATTTATCTGCTATGATTAAAACTATTGATAATTCCCAAAGTGGTAGGTTCAGCTGCTGTTCCAAATTATATTGCTTAAGATATTAATGAGAAAACAGAAACACTGTCTGTGCTATTTAGTTAATACCAGAGGCCATATTTCATTTGCCATTTCTACTTTAAATTATTCTGTGTTCGATTTGAGATTAGTCTACATTACTATTGTTGATTTCACGTTTTATGAAATGTTCTTTGGCTTAACCCTTCTACTAAGAGAATATAATAGCATTACTGCTGTGCCAGGTCTTTTGTGATACCTGAAGAATATCTTTATTGTGATGAGTTCTACATTTTCACTTATTTCTAATCGCCTATATTTGGGTATTAATCCAAGTTAGAATAAAATTTGAGGTTTAGATTAAAATCACTTCCATATATTAGATATTGTTTGTTTGTAGAAATAGTGAAATGTTGAGTGCTGTAGAGAAATGCTACCCACAGAGGAGAGTGGTAGAACTGCCTTCCCTGCAGTCATTACACTGAAATGATGCTTGACACTGATCTCCATTCAACACAGTCTTTGTTAACACTGAGAGTTATCCTATCAAGTGGGATTAACAGTGAAATATTCCATCTAAGCAGCAACACATTAGAAGAGCAGGGATCACTGGCTCAGTCCGTCACACGAACATGCAGTCAGAAGCCAAGCAATGAGTTGAAGCTCTGATTATAAACTGAAGGATGAAATGAGTTTGTCAAGTTGTGGTGTTTGACAGTGAGAAAGATTCTTGAGAGAAACTCTACAGAACAGGTGCTTGGGACATGAGATAGTAAAAAGTATAGGATGCAAAAATCACTTCTGATAAGCAATAATCCATTAAATTTTTTTAAAAATCTCCATGCCTAACTATTAAATAGGTGAAAGTGATTACTTTGTCTCTCCCTAAGCATAAGGAGGCTTTATACCCTTAAATTACCACACTGAAGCCTTTAACTCACCCGCTTTTCCATGTTAATTGTTCTAATTTTATATTCAAAAAGACTTTTGACAGATGTCCTTTGCTTTTGTCCTGTCTGGGAAGCCCCTTTATGGCTGGTCAGCAAAGAGATTAAAACATTAAAAAAAAAAAAAAAAAAAAGGGGAAAAAAAAAAGAAAAAAAAGGAGGAAAGAAAAAACTCCACACTACTAGTTTAGGAACATCTGAAACCATGAAAAAGAATTAAAAATAATTCATGTTTAATTTAAAATGAGTCTTTGCACAAGGGCTCTCATATTTAATACAGATCATGTGGACTCACCTGCAGACTGAATCTGCTGGGTGGAGGTGTCATGTCACTTCCTAGTGTTCACAGGGCAGGAGAAGCACTCAAATATGTGAACTCTAAAGGCTATCCCACTATTCCCATTACATCTCTGGGGTGTTAGAGTTACAGTACTTTAAAATGAGGGCTTAGCATATTTGCATACATTTTATGATACCCATAAACATGGCTTCATGCATTTACTCTGACAGCCATGGATAAAACCATAAAATAGTAATGTTTTGGGAATAGTATACAGTGGAAGAGAAAAGAATCTAACTGGTCTAATGGCCAGTTTTAGAACAAAAACAAATATCTCAGTATTTTCTTTTCTGAACTGGGGCTTGCTACTCAGATTATCAGAATTAAATGATAAGAAGGTAAACACAGTAGGAGCATAATAGGCTTGAAGATAAAAGGAGACTGTTTGGAGTGAGACAGATGAAATGAGAGTTTGTCTATTTCTACCATCTATAAAGCGCTCAATAGCCAGTTTTTGAGCCACTTTGTCTGAACAAACAGGCCTAGGCAGTCAGATTTTGCGCTCACTCCTAAACTCTACACTTTTCTTCAGAGCCATTAATCTGGGGGAAGAAAATGCAACATGAAACCCCCTCACCAGATTAAACATCGTTACATATTTCCTATAGAAAATTCCACTTATGATGGGAATGACTTTTTAGACAGAAGCTTTTGGCTTTCAACAAAATAAACATTACAGAAATTTCAACTTTTCCATGGACAACAGATGTATTTCATACCATATGAGACTATACATACTATAGTATTAAATATATAGTACATATTATACTATATACTATGAAAATAAAGATATAATTATATAAAAACATTTCCGTGACTGTGTTGCAGAATGTATGCTTCATACACATAATTTTACTATCACTCTTTATCACCAAAGAACAGAGAATGGCCCTTGACTATTTTCAGAGGGAAAATTTTTAAATTTGAAGATTTGACAGAAAAAATGGATTAAATATTTCACCTATGAAACCCAAATGTGTTATTTATTTCTCAAAACACTATGTCTTATATTTCAAATAGGACAGATAGACAACTAATGCAATATAATATCCCTTTACAGAATTCACAGATCTATGATAATGTAACAGCAACTAAAATTCCATACATATGTTGAAAGTATATGTTATGATTATTCTGTTTTATATCCTTAGAGAATATCCCTTCCTTTAATTTTTTTTCAGCAATAATAGAACTCACAACAGATAAAACACTTTTAATTCTGACTTGATTGCATCATAGACCCCCTGTTTTAATTTCTCTGGCCACTGTCAGATATTTCGTTGAGATGGATGTAGACAGCAGCAATGGTTCACATTTGGGTGTCTTTTTAAGACAGAAATACTAACATGTTTAAGCTACACAACTTACTCTTTTTTATTTGACAGATCAGTGGCAGTCCCATTAAAATAAGATATATGCTTTTACATTAGCCTGACAAGGGATTACACTAAATAAAATGGTTTTGACTGGCATGAGTTTCCTATTACTCAATTTGTCCTTTGCTGCCAGAACAGGGATACAAAAAACTACATAACATGAAAAGTCCTTGTCCTCGGGCTCCTTGACATTACTTGGAGGCCAGGAGTCCTGAAATTCATATGTATTCTTTATTTAGGCTTTGCTAGTATGCTGTTTTCTAAGCATAATACTAACATATAAATGCACATATTTCTCAAAAATAAATACCATCCCAATTGATAATTCACTAATAGTTTTATACTGACATTTTTGCACGTGTGCAGAACTATTCTTTCACTGCAGATACAGTCTAAAAATAATCGTTATTCTACACAATATGCTATTATTTTTCTGTTGTATTTTATTTCTCCGCCAAGTCAGAAAGTAAAGGCTGATGAACTTGGGCTCTTTCATGATAATTTTATTCTAAAAAGAGTGATATTGAACAAGGTCACCAGTGGAACTGCTCAATTAGCAGCTCTGCTCTCAGATGGACTGTTCATGGTCTGGTTTCTAATGTGACCAATATTACATCACTTAACACTTCTGTGACCTTCAAAAAGATTCCGTCTTTGTCAATCAAACTAAAGAAGAACCTCAGTCAACACGGAAAGAATTATATGGGTTACTAAATAGCCTGTCTTTTTTAAATGAGCCAAAAGGAAAGGTTCCCTCCTCCTCAAGCAAACATACAATGTGTGTCCAGATTGGAAATCACTCTTGCCACTTCATTGCCTGCTTAGTGGTAAGGAGACATCAGAGGTCTTCATCAGGAAGAGCCAAAAGTTAAAAAAGACCCAGAATCTTTCAGTCCATACCTACAAAGTGTTGCTCCTTTATCCCGCTGAAGAGAAAAATCAAACTGTGGTTTAGAGAAGGAAAAAGTAATAGTTCACAATTAAATCTAAACTTTGCACATCTTATTCCTGGTTTTAAATCAGCAACTCAAGCAGTCCTTCAGTTTCCATGGAGTCAGAGGTTCCTGCCTCACCAAATCGAACGTGTGAAATAATTATGCTTTACATATAACAACTCAAGTGGGTTCACACAGGCTACTGACTTGCAGACACTGAATGCCTAACTCCTTTGATCGAACTATACTAGCTCATTAAGCAATATTTTCTCTATAATTTTTTGTATGTAAACATTGAACAAAAGGCTAAATATTGTGCCAGAGAAGAACTGAATACTGCACAGCAGGGTTTGATGATAGCAGCCAGTTGCCTCCCCTGCAGTTGGAAGACAGTTTGGATAACTATTCCAAAGATTAATGAGCAATCAGTTCTAAATTAAACCAAGACCTATGTTTAAATCTTTCGCACTCACACCCTTTACAAGTCTGAATTTGAGTTACACTCACAGAGATAAAATGCAGTATTTGGCTTTGTGTGTTGTAGAACATTATTAGCAGAGTGAAAAATTGCTTCTTTAGCATTTCCTTCACATTTTTCAGCTTTTATTTTCCTGAACAATTGGAAAGGAAATGGACCGTAATGAGGTTTGCTGCTTCTGCACCAGGCTATACACAGAAGTTTCTTGTCACTCATTTCTAGAAACCATACAATCTCATTTTGGAACCAGAACAGAAGTGTTAGATCTGAGAGGCTCATGACTTCTGACGCACCATTTTCATACTGAGCTCAGTTTTTAATGACTGACAAGGCATTTGTGTAGTGTGAAACAAATACCATAGTGAACAATGTGAAGGAGACTCATTGGAGGGCTTTTCAGCAGCTCAGGAAATATCACCTTGTTTTCGTCTGTGCGGTCTCTGTAACTCTACATCTCTCCCTCTCTATCTGTTCAATTTCTAACTGCAGCCTGATAGAGCGAATATTGATTAGGTTACATATTAGGTGCACATGTGTACAAGCATGTAACTACAGTAGTTACACATTGTAAGTACCAGGGTAGTTTTCAGATTAGCCTAAAGAAAGGTGTGTTAGGATAAGAACATGACTATGTTTGGATAGACAGCAGAACCAAGAGAAACCAATTTCCTACACTTTTCTCTTCTATTTTCCTAACTACCCTCTTTTTCCCTTCTCTTCCCTTATGTGGGGGCCAGTGGGCCCACAACACAAGAGACAAATGGAGTCCATTGGTGGGACCATCCCTAGGGATAGAAACTCTCTAGGTTATGGTAACTGAAAAGGCCTCTCCCAGGATGCTTTGTTCCAGTATGTAAATGTACCCAGTTCTGCTTCCCCCATTGGCCAGTTGGCCTCCCCACCCCCTTCTACCTTATCTGCTCTTTCCCTAGAAAATTCTCCCTTCCCTGGTCTCCCATTGGACCTTGTTCCTCGCCACTCCCTCAGATTTTCCCCATTGGCTCCTGTATCCTAGTTGTGCCTATGTACCGCCCTATGCCCTCAGACCATTGGTTCCTGATTCTTTCCCCGCCCCATATATAACCTTAGACTCGCCATTGTTCTTTGTCTTTTTTTCACTGGTACTGTTCATGCTTGGGGTGAATGAACCTCTGTCGTGGAACTCTATACAAAGATCCTTCCAGCCTCTTTGCTGTTGATTTGTCGAAGAAGCTATCCAGTGTGTGAGTGTGTGTGTGAGTGTATGTGTGAGTGCAGTGGCTTGCTGAGTGACTTTCTGCTGGAGTCGTTTCGGGAGGTCGTGGCATCCCACCAGAACACCCCCCAAATCCGACACCTTAAGTCCAGCCTAAAAAGTAGGAATGAAGCAGGAATTCAAAGATACCTCAGAGACTGTCAAAGAGATCAGACATGCAAAAGCTACTCTTTAAGAAAACTTTCAGAACAGATTAATTTGATAGGTAATTTTCTTCTGGTGTGAATTTGCCTCATTTTGTCAACTCACATCTTATTATGCATCTATGAATGCAGGAATCAATGATATATACCACAAAATTGGATTTTTCACCTGCTATTTCTTTCAGGTAAAGAGCAAAAACAGAAGATAATTTTGCAGATTTAAATGTCCTAAGGTTCTAAACTCACTGAGATTAATTAAGGTACAATGAATCACAAAGTAAATAGGATTAAGAATGTAATAGGGTTTGGAAAATACATTTAAAAAATTACCACAGTCATCCTGGTTATTTTGATACCAGATAGTAGGGGGGGTTAAAGTAGTATATCTAAAGAAACTTCCAACAAAAGGCATTCAATTCAATGAAAAAAAACACATCTGTGAAAATTACAACATACTACAACTGTATTACAATATAGCTAGCACAGGTCAACCAGGTGATGGTGGTTAGATGAAATATGATATCTATTGTGGAGTTCAGCTGTGACCTGAAAATACACTTGAGCTTTGTGAAATAGATAAGAGGAAGCACTTTGGAGTTGGTGGAAAATACATGAATTGATTTAACCTATTTAATATTGATGTTGTGCTTAATGTTATACAAAATACAGTAACCTTCAAAAGTCTTGCCTTTTTCCTATCTGAAAAAATCATTTATGACCAACTTCTGATAATTTTCATATACTCATATAAAAGCTATTTACAATTACTTTTTTAAGCATACATACATTTATAACATACATATATTTTATTTAAAACTGAAATTATTATTAAAGTCAAGCTAAACAGATGAAATCTCAGTGAAATTAATCACAATCTGAGATTTTAGCTGAGGTGTTTTAAGATAAAGAGCCCTGCTAGAACATCCATCATTACTAGAAACATACTAAAATCCTGACATACTCAGTTGAGCTGGAGACATACATTGCTCACCCAAACTGGATAACAGACCTCTGAGCTGGAATACTATGGCTGTGTTTGTCCTATCAACATTCTTGGGATACAGCAACTTTATGTCTGTGTTCAATTTCTTGTCAGGAGTTATCAGTTAGGCATAGAGCTCTGCAAAAAATAGTCCCAGTTCTTCTAGACCCAAGATATACCGCCTTAAGAGTTTCTCTACCAAACTCACCTACTTTTATATATATATAATTGCAGAAAAAAAAATATGAGACATGACTTGTCTGCAGTCATCACCAAAGATAAGCCAAGAGACTGTAAATGGCATCTTGATACCTTGATTTTGTACGTGTCAGAATCCCCTGCACATCTAGTTTCATGTGTAGTTTTCTGTACATGTCTGGTTTCAGTACCTAAATGCTAAACAAGGAGGGAAAAAAAGTCTCTGTATTACATAGTCTTTGAGTGTTTTCTTGGAAAACACCACGTGCTGGAAAGACCGCTACAAATTTTCCTGAAGGTATTTTCATATAGCTCACCACATGAAGTGTTTATTACTGGTAGCTTAAATTTTCCCTTCAAAATTAATGTAAGCAATTTATTTATCCATCACTATTTAGTTATATAAACAAGAAATATGAGTCATAAATAGGGAGACAGTCAAAAGTAAGTTCTTGTTTTAGAAAACCTAGTGTTCACATTATTTTATCACCATTGTGTTAGAGAAATTACTGTTTTATATTCAAATAAATGAAAAGGAATGGAAAATGAAAAAGAGAATTGTCTGTGATAGAGTTTCAGACTTTAATAAGCAACGGTGTTGTACAATGGTTATTAATTTCCTTTAGAACCAAGTATGCTCTTTTCTCACACACAGATTATAGTTTGGATTTTATTTTTCATTACTTGTTGATGCTTATTTGCTCTGGGTGATTGGCTATTCAAGCATGTCAAGAATATACCATTTTACAAGATTGGTCCCAGCCTTACAGAGAGTTTTCAGAAATGTAGTCTGTTTCTCTCATATACCATGACTGAAAGCTCGATATTTATTCACTTACTACTCTAACTACCTTGCTGTCCCACTGTAGTTTCCACAAGAACAGCAAGTGCTGTTCTTCTCTAATTGGCACTTCCTTGCCAGCCCTCTGTCCCATTCATCATCTCTGTCTACAAACGGTCAGCTCTGAAGGGCAGATCAGCCACAAGTCTCCAGAGAAGTCACAGACGAGACACACAAGGATAAAAGAAAAAAGAACCAGGGACACTGCTAAAGGAAAGGACAAAAAAACACTGAGCAAACAAGTGAGCTAAGAAGAGATTAGGAGAAGAACGTGTCAGAACAGATTAATTTGAGGAGATGAAGCATAAGGGATAATATTAGGAATTTTTTATGGAATAGCTAGAGAGACAAGTCAACAAGAAAAAAGAAGAGAGAAAGGAGAGGTGAATAAAATGAGCAAAACCTTCCGAAGCATATCAGAATAGCCCTAGACTAAAACTAAAAGAAACTTGTCAAGAAAAGGAAAGATGAAGTAAGTGCTGAGCATAAAGAAGGAAGGACTTGGTAATAAAATTCTAAATGAGGAATTTATGTAGGAATGGAAATGACTGGTTAAATGCATTGGTTGAAGTACACTTTATCCTGGCAGACTAGAACATCACCTTCAAAATGTAATTCCAACATAACTTGCAGTAAAGACCAAATAAGTTTTATGTCACTTTACTCAGAGGAGGCAAGGTTTTTTTGCCTACACTGCTGAGAAGCTCGCTCAGAGCCTACATTTACTTTCCTTTGTGAAGTAAGACCATTCAGCTAATGCTGAATCATATTTTAATGAATGCACTTAATATCCACAGGCTTAATTAGATGTATTTTTACACACAGCTATCCTGAGTGTTTATGGCCCACGAACTTAGTTCTTTCTTAACGTTTAAGGTCTGATTGTTGAAAATTAGTTTACTTGCCTGAAAGTTAAACACTTTGTGAACATTGGCTGAAATTTACCCTTCAGTTCTCATGGGAGCCTATAAGGAATTTGAAAATACATAGTTAACACAAAGGTTAATCAAAGGTTAATAGTTCTTATGACTGAGTAGAGTGGATAGAAAGTAGGGACAGTTTAGTAGTGTTTTCAGATGTTAACTCATTTCAGCTGGAAACCTCTGAGGGCTGTAAAGTGACTATCTTACCTCTGTTTCTCAGATGAAAACAGTCTAGGGACATATGAGGGCATTAGTGTCTAATCAATTTGACATCAGTTAAAGAAAAAGTACAAAAAGCTATATTTAGCAAATCAAAAGTGATCTATACAAAAAGTATTATACAGATTAATCTTCTAAATGGATGCTGAAAATGAGTAATCAACGCTGAAAATAGCTGGCAAATTTTTTACCTTGAAACAGTGGTTACCCTTGTAATTGTAGATATGCTGATATTTTACACGGGATTATAAAAGTCAGAATATGTAGAAGATGAAGAAAGAAACAAAACTAAATCAGGCAATGTATGTCTGTGTTACTGACACATTCAATAAATTCCTTATTCTTTGATATAAAATCTTAAAAGCATGTAAGATTAAGTGTTTATATGGGAAACTTTTAAGAAAAACAGATTAAATTAAGTCATAAATCACAGCATTTTCAAAATTGACAAAAGGAGGAAAAGAGTTAGAAACTGCTCAGTCTTAAAAGAACACACAGAACCCAGGTTTAGCTACTTGTTTGCCTGAACAGATGTGACTCTTTTTGCTTCTTCTTTACAAAAGGATATGCTAGAAACATTTCTGGGAGGTGCTGTCTATTTACTCCATATAAACAATTAAAAATTAATGGAAAGAGAAACAGAAAGCTGCATATTTATCTCCTGGGTAGATGCTCTAATCATCAGGCAATAGCAATATTTTCACTCTTGGGTCCTATAAGTATTTGAGTAACTTCCCACATTGAGCAGAATGTCTGCAGCAAAATGTACTGAATAAAATCCAGGTCTAAAACCATTAGACTCCAACATTTAGGAACCTGTACTGAAAAATGAAAAATAATAATTTAAAGCTCCTAAGACACTGAATGGATCTTGCTCTTTCTTCCTTGTTGAAAGTTTAGCCCCTGAAATTTTGTGTGAAAGGAAGGTCACAGCATCCTTTCCAGCTCAAGATAATCACATATAGTGTGAGAAAAGTAGAAACACAAGTTTCAAGCATAATAATAATTGAAACAAACATCAGCTACAGAGAAAGCCGCCTGAGAAAATACAAAGGAAAGGAAAAATCTTAGATTCATGTCTTCAGTTATCCTGCAGCAGACATTGTATTGGTGATGGAAAAAGGTGAATTAGAAGATATTTGTCTGGGTACTCCATTTTCAGGTACTGTAGCAATAATATAGCTTGACTAGTTTTATCATGAAGGAATAGAGCGTGATTAAGATCAGGCCTCTGACATGACTACAGCCTCATAATCAATATCATTGGCTGTCCTCTGGTGCCTCTCCAACGTGCACGAATAGTGGATAAACCATCAGAAAAGTTACCCATCAGAAAGATCACAAAGGAGAGGAAACAGATATGCTCTGCATCTCACTTTCCCCCTAAGCTGCACTTATCTCCACTGAAGTAAAGGGGAAATAAAAACAAACAACATAACTGAGGAAATAGTAAACATGGAAGACAACTAAACTCTGAAGTAATGGGGGGAAGGGTGTGTGTCTGGATTTTGTTTTTCTTTGTTTCTTAATTCCCTTATAGATAAGAGATTTTTTTTTTTTTTAACATGGGATTCTTTTTATTTACTTCTTATTTCTGAAAAATATTACAAGAAAAGACCGAATAGCTAAAACTAAGTTTATCTTACCAATTACTGAATAAGGAATCTTAGAAACATAGAGTCCAAAACTGGCCTAATACAAAACCTGTATATTAGTTACAAATACCCAGTACTGTCTCTGATATATACATTTACTATTAGTATTTTATATCAGCTGCCAGTATACCATTCAGTCTATTTTTATAAAGCAGAGAATGAGGGCATCTAAATGATTTCTGTATCAGACCAAACTGGGCAAACTCAGAATATCAGCCAAAATATTGGCATCAATTTTAAGACATCCTGGCTAAGGTTAAGAATAGATTTGAAGACAGAATACCTCCAGAAAAGCTGATTTAAAGCTGACAAAAAGATTAGGCCAACAATATTCACTGTTATTTGAATTTTTGTTTTTTTATTCTTTTCTCCTCTCCATATCCGTCAAGCAATACCTTACATTTCGTGAATGAAAACAAAAACATGAGGAAAAAATGGTATTTTAAAAACGGTATTACATTGCTTGGATGACACCATGGATTATGCCACCTATAATCAAATGGGAAAGTCATGCTATTGGTAACTTTGCTACCACATAGTCACAACTATTGAACAGTACTGATTTTTAAAATTATTTTAAGGGACTTTTTTTTCCTGATGGACTTTCTTCAAATCTTACAATGGTAGTAACCAAGCAAGTTGTTCTACACATGATTCAAAGTTCAGAGTTTTAAAACTTTTTGCTGCTTTTTCACTACTAACAGGAATTCAGTTTTTGTCTTTCTGTTCTACTGCACAGGAAAATTTGAAAAGTTATGAGATTAGAAGAAAAGGGTACATTTGCACTTTAATCACTTGTCTGGATTTGCTGCACATAAATCAGACAGTCAAACCCCATCAGCATACCAGAAATTATACTCATAGACTCTCACTGATATCACTTAAAATCTTATATGGTTTGTGTTTCATGTCACAGAAATTTATGGAATCTGGTTTTGGGGGTCCTTTTCTTTCCTTTTTGGTTTTAAATTTTGGAGTTAGAATAAAGGGAAGAAGAGGAAAAAAAAGAGCTTTAACTTTGTTATTTGTTGGGAAAAAAACTATAAACACAGACAATTATGAAAAAATCCTTAAATGAAAAAAGTACTGTAAAATACTACTGGAGAAAAACAACCAAAACCAAGAAAATAAAGTTATGCACTGAAAATGCCAGATACACTTATTTGACTGGGATATGCACTGGATTTACTCAGTCCAAGACAGGACTGCTTCATGTCTACATGCCAGCACAGACACCCACCAATCCTCAATAAAACCTTTCTGACAAAACTCCTCCACAGAATTGGCTAGCTTTCAGAAAATACGTGATTACTGAAGAGTTCTGTTGTGTAATTCTATGAATCCTGTAGAACTTGTAATCACTCCCAGAGTACTGTAAGTTGGTGTTGGTGAGAGATTTAGCTGGTCATCCTCTTTACTTATACAAACACTGCAATTGCTTGTTACTCTTCAGGGAGAGGAGATGGGGATGGTCCTCAGGACAGGAAGTTGCCCTTCCTTGTTGGAGTATAAGCTAGTTAAATGCTGGAATATACAGTGTTGAACTGTTCCCTGTTTTAAAATCATATCGTCTTACTGCATCTTTATAATCAGTACATACATATTTCTCATTTCGTAATGCTTACAGGAGATTTTGTGGAATATTGAATTTATATGTACACTCCAAGCTTTTTGTGTATCACGAACATCATGTGATAGCAAAAAGCCTTCTCAGTGCAATTATCTTTTTATACTGAGACATTGATTAGAATTATTAAGTTGATAGAGTAAAAGTAAAAAATTAAGTGTGTTCCAAAGTAGAACAAAAAAATCCTGTTACCAATTGTGTTCATTATCATTGGAAAGCTTGTAAGTATCTAACACCATAACCTAATATTTCTGACTAGTTTCTCATAAAAGGAATACTGAGAGACAGACTTGACAGCACACACTTAGCAGAGAAACATCATCCAATATACATTAATTTTAAGGCTAAACAGTACTATTTTAGTCACTTATTTGATCTCATATACAAAAGCAGTAGACATTCACAAAAAATCTCTTTTTTCATATTTCTGTATACAAAATTCCTCACTATCTTTAAATAAAACTAATTCCAATAACATTTCACAAGGAGTGGTTGTTACTGCTTGTTGGTACATTGTGCCTATGGTTAAATAACTTCATCTTCAAAAGTGTCATTTAAGTTTCCTTATAATTCTCTTCTTAGAAAGATTTAAAAATAAAACAACTAGTGACAAAAACAAAGGAATAATCATTACCAACACTGATGCAATTGATAAGAAAATACAGTAAATATAGAGAGTTCCATAACAACTGAAATTTTTTGAGGGTTCATTATATAGTTATTTTCATTATATTATTTATCAGAATCTACCGTATATATATATCTTCAGCAGCTCATGTTTCTTCATAAAGAAGCGCCTCCATGTTTTTTGTTTTTCAGGGGAAAAAAAAGTCACATTATTCCATATAATTTTACAGCATAACTATTTTGAAACCACTATTTAAAAAGCCATTAACCCAGATGAGTGAGTACAAATAACACCTGTCTGAAAAGATATGGCAGTCTACATTTTTCCCCCAGTACACTGAAACCACTCTGCCTGGAAGATAGCTGCTAAGACAGATCACATATCCCATTGAGAAAAAGGTATCTGTTCTTTTTACAAACACGTTCTTTAAACACTTCCACCATTTCCACAATCTGCTGGCTTCTGTATCTAGGTAGGGATTAAAATCTGCCTGGCAGTCACTCATATTAATTCCACCGAGGAATGGCAAAGTCAAATGGTGCACCACTGCCAAGGCTTGAGTGGCACTGCTTCCGCGCAGCCAGCTTCCCTAGGGATTGTTTGCTACCACAGCAGCAGAGAATCTCTCCGCTAATCTCCTCTAACTGTTGTTGACCTATCTCTGCTTTCCACTCCCAAGTATACAATAAATCAAGCACATTTTACATGAAAAATGAAGTAATTACTCAGTGAATCCAATGGCTAATTGTGCACGGAAGCCTCTGGGAGATGTGGGACAAATCCATGTCAGATTTCGAAAGGCAGAGGAAAAGGAAACTAAGTTAATAACTCCTCAGATACCGACAGACTGAAAGGGATTGAAATGCACCATTTCTTCAAAGAAACCAATACCCTGCTTAAGGGAAATGGAAAATTCTAGCTATACAGTTTAACTTTACAGCAACAGCAGGAGTGATTTAGAGGAAACATTGTACCAAAAGCAACCAGTTTTTGGAGAAAAATGTTATGGGGCTGCAGCTTCTTTTGTCAGATATCATTATTACACATTATTTAAAGCAACCTTCTCTTTTTTTATATCCTTCTTTCTTTCCACCTACTCTGCTGCTGTGTACTTCTGAGTCCCATAATTCCTCATTCAATTTAATTCAGTTCACTTGCTCCCTCTCCCCAGTTTCTCTTTCGATTGTTCCTTATCCAGGGAAACCTTCCCCAAATTCCTATTACCAATGCAGCACTCTGGCTGCTTAAATGCCATGCACCTGCACTTGCCGGCTTTCTCAGCTGCATTGTGGAGGGAGAGGAGAAAAGGGACTGGGACAGGGACAAAGCAGGTGAAAGATAAATTCGCTTGCTCCCATTTGAGTTCCTAGCCAGTCTTTGCTCGAAGCAGATCACAGCAGGTGTGATTAGTTTCACCCTTGCAGCTCTGACCTGAATAAAGCATTTTTTAATGTATTTAAGCAGAGCATCTCATCATCTGGACAGCAATAGGAACTGTAAGAGATGAAAACATGCTCCGTGACTTTTTTTAGAGGTAACAGTAGTGAACTTCTGTTAAGTATCTACTGAACATATGTGCTTTTTCAACTTGGCTAAATTTGCTTGGATTGTCACAGGATAGCAAAAGAAACATTCATGACACAAATGCCACTCCTCTGCCAAGTTTCAAGGTCACTTACAATTTAGCTTTGAAAAGCAACACATTTTTCTGCAGCCTGGCTTCTGGAAACAGCTGAACCATTTTGGCGGACTTTTTTCAAGTGGTAGTCCTGACACAACTAGCCAGAATGGAAAATTTCAGCCTAAATAGTTACAGAACCTGCCAAGCTTAATACGTTTAATGTGAGACATTATTTCCTAGATGCTCCCACAGCAGTTACCTTAATCTTGCATAGCTACAGGGCTTTTCTGGGGTCTTGCCCACAGTTCAAGACCATCAGCAGGATACAGCTGATCAGCTGATGAGTCCTTTTTAGTACAGGGGAAAAAATAGAAAAAAAATGTTCAAAATCAAAAAATTTCAGTTAGTTCTTTAAAAATAAAGCATTAAAAAAATTGCAGTGACTCTTGGAAATTAATATCGGATGTCTGTGCTTCTCTTCTCTTTATTGTTAAGGCTTCTCAGTGGGGGCTACAAGCCTAGTTACATTAGGGGAGATAATGCCATGAGAGAGAAAAAGGGGAACTGAAATATCTTACCTACAGTTTCTTTAGCTACCAGAAATAAAGCACGTTTAGACTCAAAAGGTTTGTATTAACGATTTTAATTCAGCAGCAGAACTTCAAGATTTGTTAAAAGTAGAGGAGGCAGGAGACATTTGCCCAAGAGTTAAAATGTTTTAATATAGAGAAATATTTAAAAACAAAGAGCAAAAAGCTCTTGGGCATTGGGAGATCTGAGGTAATTGGATTTGATCAGATAAAGAGGAAGGCAATTATTTACATAACAACAAAAAAATCCACAGAGAAAAAATAATCTTCCTTTCATGATATCTTAGAAATAATCGGACATCAAACATTACTTTCATGCAGCCATGTTTTATTGTCTCCTTAGGCTTAATCAACATGCACGGATGAGTTGGAGATACTCAGAAATTAAAACTTCAGTCATGCTATCTATGTTTCCTTAACTTCTCTTTAAAAAGTTTGTTAGTCTAAAATACTTACTTATGTAAAGCAAATACAATTTGCTTTCCTCTTAACACAGCAAAAGACACATGTCACATGTTGACACATAATGGATGATACAGGTACTATTACAGCTGTTGCAGCAAGGATGTTAAACTTGGAAAATTTTCACCAATCAGTACTACAAGGTGCATAGACATATGGGCACATTCAATGGACATTATACTACACGTGTGTGTGCTAGAAAGGGGATTACTCCTCCCTCTTATCTCTTTTTAACAACTACTTTCTCAGCATAGCTCAAATTCAGTTCATTTGGCCTTTCAGACCAAAATTTCTGGCATCATTTCAGAACACCTGAATGTCACTGTCTGCACCTCAAAGTTGCGATGACAGGAAAGACAGGAGTAACCTACTCTGATGCATTCATGTGCCTCATGAGTAGGAGGAAAAAATATGTTTTACTCTGGTGTTAATTGGTTAGACAGAGGAAGGACACTCAAAAGAAGAAGGTAAATGAGTTTGTTCTGAGCTTTGTGCTGACATGGCTGGCACTTCAGTTAGCCTGACTACATGTATACAAGCCAGAAGCACTGAAACAACACAGGGAGTCAATGCAATATATTAGTGTCACCAAAAAACTACATGTGTGGGGGGGAAATGCTTAGATTTCTAATTTGTGCTGAAAAACTTTAATGCTGTACAAAACAGCCCTTCTTTATCCCCAAATACTCCAATTAAAATTTTTTGAAAATGAATATTTTTTCTTAATTATACTCTAGATGGATATCCACACAATTACGTATATTTGCATGATCAAAGCCCAGCAATGTCGTATTAAGTCCTAAACATATTTTTATATTTATATATATAAATCATTTTTCTGAGAAAATATCTTGCCACCAAGGAAATTAAAATGAATGCAGTAAATATACTAGCTTTCTAAATACTACCCCTTTGCAGAGAAAATGCACAATTTGGAATAAGATAAAGACACAAAGAAATTTGTCTGTTTTCAGAAAGGTGTATGTGTTCTAAACTGTACCAAGTGTCATTTACGTATAATTTTTTTATATTACCTTTTTGTAAAATTTACAAATATTTTCAGTCTTTTCTCAGTAATAACCCCAAAAAAGAATGTTGCATATTTTATGCAGTAAAATGGTGTCATCTCAGTGCTGTTTTCTTGCACTGTAATCCAAAAGAGTTTATATTGAGTGAAAAGTATCAAACATGTTTACTGAAATATTTGAAATACAATCACTGTTTCCTTTGCATCATTTGTATGATCATTGTGGAAACTCTGATTTTCAGAAGAGGTTTTTGTTTTCTCCTCGCTCACCTTCAGTATTTCTAAAGGAAACACTGATTATCTTTTTAATGTCACATTTGTTTCCTAAATACCTATTACTGTACCAACAGTCTTTTCTAAGCTGCATAAAGGACAACCTTAAATCCCTACGGGAAAAAACATACTGCTACATATTGAACCAAATATTAAACCTCTGAACCTCTTGCAACTCAGTTTTTGGGTTATCCCTGTTACATTGCTACGCAGTGATAAGACAGTGAGTTTGATGATAAAGTGCTGAATCTGACACACTAAAGATAAATGAGAATTACTGATAGAAAGCTGCTCTATTTTGCTGCACTGTATGGGAAGGTGGGTTCATTTCCATCTCCCTGTAAGGTACCTGAAAACAACAGGCCTTATGCCTTCTTAATCTCGATGGGTTACCTTCATAAGCTCTTTAAAAGTTATATATGGAAGCTCGAGTAAGCCGATTAGCAATGGTTGTTTGCAATCGGACATCAGCAAAGTACATAATAATACTGCAACATAACTGAGAATACAGAATGAGGATAGTACCAGTTGGAAGATATAGCAATGTTATTTAAGACATAGAAGGGTCGCATAAAACTCAGAAAGCAGCCATGTACATTTTAAATGCCATCTCTTCCATTCCGAAACAGCAAGTCAAAATTTCCTGGCTTTGAAGAGGGCACCTTTGCTGACACTACTCAACCTAAAAAAGCTTCACTGCATATCACTTTCTAGATAGGTATTTACTCTTTATCAAATTTTGACTTTCTGAAGTTCTACAGCAATGATTGATAGCACTTAGCTATGTCTATTAGGTATATTTTATTGAAAGACTATCTGAATGCCTAACACTAACCAAGGTACATTTTCTATTTTTTACTGGATTAATGCAGCATTAACACTAGCATTTTGTACTGGAACATGCCCTCACTAATATTTGTACTGTGACAATAGTTCAGTTGTTATAGCACAGAATCATCACAGAACCATCACAGAACCATGGAATGGTTTGGGTTGGAGGGAACCTTAAAGATCATCTAGCTCCAGCTCCCCCTGCCATGGGCAGGGACACTATCCACTAGACCAGGCTGCTCAGTGCCCCATCCAACCTGGTCTTGAACACTTCCAGGGATGCGGCATCCACAGCTTTGCTGCACAACCTGTTCCAGGGTCTCACCACCTTCACAGTAAAGAATTTTTTCCTTGTAACTAAAGTCTACCCTCTTTCAGTTAAAAAGACATTGCCACTTGTCCTATCACCATATGCCCTTGTCAAAAGTCCCTCTCCAGCTTTCTTCCTACCCCGTTAGGTACTGGAAGGCTGCAATAAGGTCTCCCTGGAGCCTTCTATTCTCCAGGCTGAACATCCTCAACTCTTTTAGCCTGTCTTCGTAGGAAATGTGTTTGAGCCCTCTGATCATCTTTTTGCCCATCCTCTGGACTCACTCCAAGAAATCAAGGTCTTTCTTGTGCTGGGGGCTCCAGAACTGGATGCAGCACTTCTGGTGGGGTCTCACAAGAGTGGATTAGAGGGGCAGAATCACCTCCCTTAATATGCTGGCCACACTTCTTTTGATTTAGTATGGTTGGCATTCTGGGCTGCAAGCTCACACTGACAAGTCATGTCAAGCTTTTCATCCTCCAACATCCCCAAGTCTTTCTTCTCAGGACTGCTCTTAATCCTTTCTCTGTCCAGCCGGTACTTGTGCTTGGGATTGCCCTGACTCACATATGGTACCTTGTATTTGCCCTTTTTGAACTTCATGAGGCAGTTAAAACTATGTTGAACAAAATATGGTGCCTAATAACATTTTGAAAAGATTTTAGCCCGCCTTTCAATGTTTGAAATTGTATCTGTCGTGTTTGCCCACTTGTCAGTCCTGAATAACAGCGAAAATTGAGAGCACAGAACAAAAAGAGTTGATTAAAGTAAAAAATAAGTCAGAATAGCATATATGTTAGCTAAAGTTCTCTGTGATTCTCCTCTGAGATCAGACAACCTTTTGATTTAATTTCTCCTGACAGTTGAGTATAATATAATAATAGACAGAACGTCCTTGGTTATCACTTTTGCTTCCTCTCACTGTTGTCCTTGTCTACTGCAGATGCTCAGCCTGAATCAAACCACTTTTTAGACAAAGCAAATAAGCCAGAAAGGGTTTTACCCACAATTTTAGGTGAAAGTAGTATGAAGGGCTCATCTGTGATTTTTGTTGCACTTCTAAATATTGATTACCTTCCTTTCTTCATTATACAGCATTGTGGAAGGGGAACTAAGACATATGGTGCCTGCCAGTAGTTTGATGAGCATACAGGCAAACTTCTAGGGCTAGATCTCCCTACTACTTACATAAGAAACGTTCAAGGGTGTTGCGGTGCGTTATGGCCGGTTCCACGGCCAGCAACATCATATTGGCCACTGCCATCTCCCCCTTTCCCCCCTGTGTTTGGTTCTTCCCACAGAGGATTCTGGGTTCCCTGATCCCCCGTTGGCCCACGGTATTTGTCCCCTCCCACATTATCCTCTATTGGTCTGTACCCTTTGCCCGCCAGGATTCAAACCCCATGTCCCTGTATTACTGGTTGTTTCATATTTTCTCCTCCCATTTGGTAAGGGCATAACGAGCCCTGGTAACGGCTTTTCGGGACTTCTTCTCATGACCTCCAAGTTGAATAAACTTTCTCCTGCTTTTCCATGAAGAAGTCCCTCCGCCTCATTCCTACCTCCTCGGCACGCCCTCAACATTGGTGGGTTAGGCGAAACCGTGCTGGAACTTCGCCAACCCTCCCATGCCCTTGCGAGCTGCCTCCATCATCCCCTCCCGTGTGGGCAGGTGCCTGGTGCTTGGTCAACCTGCTAGCTGGACAGATAGCGTCGGGGCAAAAGGGTATGTTAAAAAATACCCACAGCCCAAGTTCCTTACCATCCTGAGCATGTTAGCACGTTTCTGTATTTGTGTTGACCAATGACGACCACAGCCAAGCACAGAACAGCCCATGCCGCACAGTAACTACTAAGTATTATGAAGGTGCTTTCAGGCTTTGCCACAGCTGTGCTATAGGAAACAATATGGTCAGAAATAGTATGAAGTAAAGTTGGTGACATAAAGCCCTCTCTTCACCCTGTAACATACATGGCCAGAGATACTGGCATAGTCACTCAGAGGTATAAAGGTATCTAAACTTAGCACAGGGTTGATGAGACTTAATCTTAGGGGAGTAGATGACAGGAGGTTGATGACAAGCAAATGCTAATGCTCACATCCTAAAAGATGTTTTAATGACATATCCAGAGTAACACATGATATTTGGGGTGAATTAGGTCAACATACACAACATATTTATACAATTGAAACTACTTCAAATGTTAGAACAGCAAACATTGATCACTCTTCCTTAACATATTCTATACACCTGGATATGGAAAAAGAAATATTTGTTATAATATTTGTTAAATTATTTCTATCTTGAATCCTAGTTTCAAAAGGAGAAACTGATCTAGATTCTTGGCTTGAACATTGTAATCATAATGTTAGAATTGGTTATGTTTAACCCATGCAATTTAGCCCATGTACAATGCTAAATATTTTCCAGAAACATGATTAAAAGAATAAAGACTATAAGCATATTTTGAATGCTACATGTATGAGGTTATCACCCTATCCTTAACACAGTGATATATTTATATTTCAACTTGCAACAAAGATACTACAAAAATTTACTTTTAAAATAATAATGATTCTTATATTTTCATTTTCAAATCTCTATAGTTTTGTCAGTATAGTAATTTTTACCCTGGGAAAACAAGACAGTGATAAGTGACATCTCTTTTCCCACAATAAAGATGGGAAATAACACCTCATTTGGCATGACCCAAAATGTAGTCACCCTGTTTCCATTGCGTTCTTTGAATGTTCGTATTAGAGAGACAGGTGGCAATGCAATACAGGAGAAAAAAGTAGATGAACCATTTTGATTAAGCAGAAAGTGACTACAGTCTTTATAAGAATATTCAATTATTCTTTTACAGTTACTGTTCCACAACCTACTAAAAATATTTCTAGGCCTCCAAGCATATTCTAATTTCTCAAACTGGGAATTGAACTTCTCTCTGGAAAGTCTGAGTATCCTACTCTTCATGGTTCACATGCCTCATTACTTGCCATTTCTTCATTGTAATGATTGCAGAGGTTTTTAAGGGACAACAGAGGTAATCTAGCTTTGAAAAGAGCTAGGGATAGATGGAAAATACTTGCTCTTCCCTTTTGTGCACTTAAGATGTATGAGAAGTGCTTTGAGAATGAGAAATTGATTGGCTGCAGTTTTAGCCACCAATAGAAATCTCTCAAGAATACACACTAAAGATGTTTTAAAGTAGGATGATATCCAAACCCCTGTGAGACTGCTGATTTTCAAACTGATTCCTTCACTGTTTATATCCCATTAACTAATGTTTCTACCAGTTGGTTAGCCACACTGGAAAGTTCACAGTAAATGTACTGGTAAACCAAAGAATGCATAAAACTAGCTCTGCAGGTTGTACAGACAACAATTTTGTTTGATTTAAACCAATGATAACCACTACAGAAGGTCGCGCAGCTAAGACCTGCCTAAGCTCTGATTGCAAATATGTTTCTGTAGCACTGAAAGGTAAGTGCAAGTTGGAAATGATTCAGAGTCCTTTTAAATCTATGACTACAATTTGCATATCCAAAGAACAGGCTAATTACATTCTGTTTTCTACCCAATTCTGTACACTCACATTAAATCTTGAAAATGTGGATATGTACAAAAAGAATCTCTATAAAAGGTGATGGATGATTGCCTACTGGAGAGGCAAATCCCTGCTTTAGCTCTTAGTGCAAAAGGATAGCTTTGCATTGCTTACAAATATTGTCCTGCGCCGTTCTGGTCCCATCTGGCTTTCAGCACTGTGAGATAATCACCCATCCATATATTCAACACAGCCAGTGTTCTTTCACTTCAACAACAGCAAGAGAATTAGTCTTGTGTCTTTTTAAATTATGATAAAAACAGTTAATTAACTACACAGACACTAAACAGACCAGTACAGCCAAAGCCTGACCTGTTATTGCCAACAAAGTATTTAAGTTCAAGTATCCAACTGCTACTCTTTGGATGGAAAATCATTGTGATATTATCTTTAATTTATCTCACCCTTCACATTTATCTAAAATGTGATAAATAATGAAAACAAAAGGGATTGAAGTTGCTAAAATGATGTTCTTGAAAAGTACTCAGACTGAACCTTATTAGGATCTTGTTCCCAGACATCCTGAAAGCTTTTGTCCTAATTATGGTTTTTAGAGGCAAAACATAAACATTGATTTGTATTATAAAATTAAGTGTAACAGCGAGTCTACTAGATAGGAGTGTAGAAATAAAATAGATTTTAAAAATCACAATCAATCACAGACCCAGTTCAGTAGCTCACATTTCTGGTAACTCTTTTTGGGAACAAAAGTGGACAAGAGTGAGATAACACATTTTTAACATGATATTTGAATGAATGAACCAATATTTCAACCTGGATGTAAAAGAGGCACATAAACAGTTTTCTTCTGCAATCCTTTCTTTTTTTTTTTTTTCCTTTGGTCAAGTGTTTAAAAAGAAATATATAATTACTATTTATTTTTATAGGCACTCACACAGTGGAGTGGCAATAGCACTTGAGGTTTCTGATGTTTATTGAATGCAAATGAAGGAAAGAAAGGGCTTTTATTATCTTCGTGAATACTGTACATATACATTAAAAAGCTTTCAATCAGTGAATTAGAGAACTCTATCCCAAAAGATAAAAAGATAAACTGCATGAAATCCTATGATGTAAGGGTATAGTGGTCTTTATCTTCACACACATACATATATATATATATATGTATATATATAGGCCATGTGTGAGACAGTGTACTGTAGAGTAACCATAGCAACAATACAGTATGTTGAGTAATTCAGCTTAAAAACTGTCGAGTGCATTAGATATGCAGGGCATAAAGGGTTTTTTTATCCTCTGGTTGGATCAGGCCCCTACTAGTGCTTTATATTAACTGTTTCTGTTATACATAAAATGTCCTAAAACCTTCCCAAATTAAGCAAGAATCACTTCAGGCTCTAAAAATGATTGCATACTTGAATACAGTTAGGAGAATGCTTTGTTTGTAAAATGCTTTGAAGATAAGTCCTAAGCAGAGCTTTTAATCTACACAAGCAGTAAAATAAAGTGCAGGCCTGCACATAGTTGTATCAGAGAAAATTGTGAGTGATTTTGAGGAAAAGTGTATATCTAATGTTCTGAAAAGCAAATAACAAAAAAACAAACAAAAAAACAAAAAAAAACCCCCCAAAAATTAAAAGACAATAAAAGTTCTGAGTTCTAAACCCACAATTGTTTTCTATTCATCTTCCTATCTTCCTTCAAACTGTGACCTACACAATTTTTAACAGCTGAAAATGTGCTGGTCATTAATATTTTTGAAAGGAAACCTATAGAACTTAATCTAATTCTTGGTATTTGATCACGTGCGATTCTGCATGTGAATGTCTGCATGAAAATCAAGCAAATAATTGTCTCCTCATGAGACTGCATCCATTAGAGGTTTTTTTTAATTTATATGGCTCTTGATGTATTTTGTATGATCAGAATATTATATGAACAGAGGATCATATACTTTTTCTGTGACAATTAAGTAAACAGGTAGTTAATTCAAATTTTGGGCAACCCTGAATTTATCACTAAGATTTTGATTTTCATTCTATTTACACAAAGAAATGAAAACATTTCTTTAATACAAATATCTAGGTAGAAGATAAATGTTCACTAAACTAACTACATCAGGTGGGGCTCCTAAGTTTTCCCATCAAATCCAAAGAAAATCTCATTGAGCTCTTGGCAGATTAGATACTTCACACAAAAAACTTGCAGTCAGCTTCAGTGTTTTTTCAGTTGTCATATTTTATCCTCTCAAATGTAATTGTGATGAAGTCCAGTCCTCCTGTATCTCTTAGTAAACATTGTTGGGTGAAAATAACAGGGTTTATGTGTCTTTCTTTCAGCTCTGCGTTCCATTTAGCTGTAGGCAGAGTTGTGGAACAGCAGCAGCCAGAGCACTGTTGCAGAGATGGCAGCATGCACAGACTCTGGGGTGCTTCTATGCATGTACCAAGGTAATCTGTTTTCAGGGTTATTGAAATGCACTACAAATTCAAAGTGGCTTTTTTGAAAGGAGTTACAAAAGAGATAGTAATTAAAACACATGATTTTTTTTTTCTCTTGTGGTTGCATAAGAGATTCTCGGAACCTTTTTTCCACTTTCCCTCAGTGCCTTCTCTCCCTATGACTTCCATAGGCCAGCTGTTTCAAATCATGGGTTTTTTTACTAAACCATGCCTATAATAAAAATCTTCAAATAAAAGATGGACCAGGTATGTCAAAAGCCTGTAACTAAATTCAGGTTGCCCGTTAGGAAGCCTTCATGCTCTGTTAGCTGCTAAGAAGGTATATGTGATGACTGAGAAAGCAACCTCTGACCCACTGGCTTTTTCATGCTCTAACTAGTAAGTAGGAAACAACAGGGGTTGAGAGGAGCTCTATGAAACAGTGCTCGTCAGAGCGAGACAAATTGGAAAATGGGCTCTTCTGTATTCTGTAATGACAAGAATATTTAATAGGCTGTGTAGGGGGTACATTAAAAAAAGATGTTAGCTAGCCTGAAAGTACACTCCTGGGGTGAAGTCCTAGTCCCTCTTGAAGTCAATTGCAAAAAGTTCCATCAGATTGAATGGGGCCATAATTTCACTCCTGGAGTATACCCAAGTGAAAATGTCTATTTAATTCTACAATAGATACGAACTCCAATGCATATTTTGATTCTATGTGAAACACTAAAAATACCTGTTTAGGTGAAATGGCATATGTCATTACAGCTCCTGAGGCTTGAAATAAACCAAACCAATTTAATTTTGATTTTCGACTTCACCGCTCTCCAAATGAGAGTCTGCCTTTAGATGCAATGTCGTAAATTATGTCGGTTGCACTTTTTTATCCCACAATTCAACAGGGTGTAGAGGGCCATAAAGTGGATTATTGAAAATTGGCTTGCAAGAGTGCAAAATAAAATTTATCTAAGTCAGCCTTTCCCCACTCTTGGCTCATAACTCCAATATTAGTAATTTTGCTCCCACTGATATTTATAAGAGTTGTGACAACAGAAAGACTGAAAGAGTAAAGAAATGATCTAAAGGGTGGGGCATAAACCTAGGATCTCTGTTAAAGTCCTTTCTCTTCAAGTAATGTCTTGGCAAAGTCACTTTGGACTCAATTTTTAAAGGTGTTAGGCTTCAAGAAATACAGATGGGCACAAGAATAGATTTTCAAAAAGTATTTAGGGTATCTAGTTTTTTTAAACTTCTTGCTGACTTTACAGAATGGGGGAAAAGGTAGAGATTTCAAACAGAAATAGCCATAACAGAACTGTAATACCTTACACATGCCTGTAAGACACTGTGAAATATTTCTGTACAAATAATTCATGAATGTCTTAACAGTCAGAAGAAGAGAAAGACAGTAACAAACAGGTCCATAATTATGGTATTTTTCCTTAGAATGAGGAATACTTTATTAATCAATATTAATTAATTAATTTTTACACACACACATATTTATATAATTATTATAGTATCTATATATATATTAGATACAGATATGTTGGGAGGTGAAGTAACAAAGTATGAACAAAGGTAGCAGACTTAACCTGAAAATTATTTTGTTTTTGAAAGCAACATTCATTACCATTTGGATTAGACTGGTGTACCACCTATCACTCAGAAGCAGTGTACAGGGAAACGAGGAATGGAAGAAACCTTAGTGTAATTATTATTCTTTCTAAGTGACTCAGTATGCTTTACATGTCTGTTTCCTTTAATCTACTAGTGTAAAATTCCTTTTTCACAAACTGCTGAAGAGTTCATTTCATTAATCCTTTAGGAAGAGTTTCTGTCAGATGCTTTAACTAATGGCTCTTAGCCCCCGGATGAGTTTAAAAGGAAAATATTACTTGGATCAATAATTAAACACCTGAGTTTTGGGGCTACTTTTTAAAAAGGAATTATATATTATTATTCTTGTCAACCTTGCTTGGCATTGACTAGTGACTTTAGAAATACTGTTATAAGACAAATCTTTTATTTGCTATGGGCCATTTCCTTTAAGCTTAAATGTCCTAAACATTCTGCTTTGGAGAACATACCTTTAAAGTGCTCTTTAATCACCACTATATTAACGGCTGTCAGTAACCAGCCTTTTCCATGAATGTTTAATTTTGGGATGCCTGGTTTTTTCTAAGGTTTGTATTAACTGTAGGTAAGTAAACAATTACAGTCCAGACAACCTATGAATCTATGAATAAAAGCCATAAAATTGAAAGCCACACATTGAAAGAGCTTAAATTTTTCTTTTTTTTTTCAGTATGACAAAAGCTCATATATTAATTCTGGTCTGCAAATGAGTCCATCAATTATGGATTCTGAACACTGTTTAAAATTTACTACTTTAAGAGAGATTTTCGTGTTCTTACTCATACTGGGTAGCACTTCACTGTGAAGCAGTCTTATTATTGGTTTTAATAGGTCTATTTATTAAATAGTTCTCAATATTAGTCAAGATTCAACTATTAAGTATGTATTTGTGTAGTCTAATTAGGTATTTTAAGTAAGGAACATCTACACTAGCACTTTACTTTTGATATGAAGTGCATTTTTGAAGGGACTCTCTTGAATTTCCCATTGACTGCTCTTTGCCTCACAGCACTGAGAATTACTAGAGCACACAGACAGAGTTTTTCTTAGATTAAGACACCAGTAATGGGTACTCAGTCCACAGGATCAAACCAGAGCTACTCTCAAGATCACACATACACACCCCAAAACATGTTCAGTGAGGACAGAGACATCAACACCACCTGTTCCACTCTATGCATCTGCTTCTATGGGGCCACTTCATTTCTTACCACAGACATATTTCCAATGCTCTGTAACCACTAAGATGCATTTAATCTAAAAGATGAAAATAAAACCAGTCCAGAATAAAATGTACACAATATGAACACTGTACCCTTTGAGAATTTATTTGCATTGACCCACACTCTTTACTAGTTAGAATATAAAAATATGAGCCTAAGATCTTCATATGCTTAACGGAGACGGGGTGATGATTGAGTAGTGGCAAGTCAATGACATAAGGAAAACAGAGTTGATAATGTTCTGTGACTACGTTACTCCTTTCTCTTTGACAGCCGGGTGGCTAATTTTACGTCTTAAGACTAATAGTGCAAAATAATGTAGAGAAACTCCTAAAGCAAGACCTCAGTCTGGACAGTTCTGAGGTACTCTGGCATAATACGTTCTGAGCTGTCATCAGGAGCAGTAGAACTATAAGCATCTCCCAATTATCGTTTCATGACTTATAAACACTTTCTCTCATTATCATTTTAAGAGATTGCTATTCTATTTCTATCTACTTATCTCTCAATGCCCAACCGGTGAGCTCCTGCTCACTGCTAAGGTTTAATCTCTCACTTAATGTTTATCTCCATCAACAGCTGATTCAGCTGTTGGCCTAACTGATGGGGTGGAAAGCTTGTGTGGTGAAGGAGGATGAGAAGAAAGGGAAAAGATGAAAAAGGGAAAAGATGAAAAAGGGAAAAGTAAGATGGATTTGCTTCTCAGAGAAAGAAGCAGTGCTTTTAAAGTGTTCTTGTCCTTACTTAGTATATTGTTCCTATTCCCATCTTTCATTCTTACTGTTTATTTATATCACAGTACGCTGTAAAAATAAATAACATTGCTATATTTTTATTCTGGCTTATTTTCAGGTCTTCAGGCTTTTCTTGTCTTTGAATATTTATTTGGTTGGGCTTTTTTTCCACCACCTGTTGTGACAAAACTACAAGAGAAAGGTAAGCTGCTGCAGGAGTAAATTGAATATAAATTCTATTTCACAGCTATGTTCTATGCAGGAATATGGACAGAGAGATAATGTTTGAGGAACAAGAGTCTCTGTCACAAAGGAAATCTTTCTTATTTCACAATATTGGCTAAAATAAGGAACTCATCTCTGCCATTGAAGTAAATCTGAGTTTTACATAATTAGTCAGTCCTCAGTGGCTCTTCATATATGTAATACAAGTATTATTAATACTTTGCTCTTAAGAAAAGTAAGTATTCACTGACTTTGATTATAAAACCATGTGGGGTTTGAGAGAGCAGGGAAGGGATAAATGAAAAATAATTGGGATTTCAAAAATAAAGGGAAATTTACACAGTTAATATTGTTAGACACACTTTTTTTCCTACAAATCTCATTACTACAAATGTAGCAAGCAGTTGCTTTGACCTTCATTTTTTAGATGTGTAAATGTAGTTTGGTATTTAGACTATTTGTTTTGAGGAAAGACATAATCTCCACAGAACAGTAACTTATCAACCAGCATTTTATTCTTGATAAAAGGAGAAATAAATATCAACTCTTTGTTAAAAAAGAAAAAATAAAGAAAAAAAAAGGGAAAAAAAGTGCATTAACAAAGATCAATAAAGCAAGTCACTCACTGTGACACTTTTATTTTAGACAGCTATCATAACAGTTATTGCAATTATGACTATTGTTCATGTCTGGTTCTCAGATGCAGCCAGGGACAGGAAACAGGCCATGGCTTAGTATTTGTCTCAAGTCTGCACCCCAATTCACCAACTGAACATTTTAATTCCAGACTATAGATGTCATGTCTTGATAATGACTCAGCTTCCCAGGCTTAAAGATAAGTCTCCTGAGTTCCAAAACAACAAGATCAGGTTACAGGCGGCAGCAGTCAGAAATCTGCTTGTAGCTACTTCATCTTGTAACTGCTGCTTCACAACTGAGTCCGAAGCCCAAGTATATGAGTATTCCTGCTTTCCTTCATGCATTGGAGATAGCAGCTAAAAGTATGAATTTCCAGCTGAGCCTGATGCTCAGCTGCACTTCCTAAGTAATGCATGCACCCACCTGGGTGAAATGCAGGCTCAGGTGTGAACCAGCACTATTATCTGATCTTAAACACTGTACTAGTGCTGCTTTCAGTCCAAGCTGGAAAGAATAACATTGACTTTCTGAGGACACTTGGTCTGCTTGCTGTGTAGTGAAAGCAAGAAAACTAGAAAACTTTCACAATGGTGGTGGGAGTTTCAGTTGCTACTTTCCAGTGAAAGGATCACCACCATACCTCATCCTTTTCACCATGCAATAACTGCCATTTGGATACAGAAGATAAAACAGTAGTCTTGCCCAACCAAAGGTTGATTTAAGATCAGATCATTTACCAGTGCAAAACTTTAATCATACAACTTAATTTAGGCTCTTAAAGAAGGCAGACTGTATCACTTATCATTCTCAAAACTAATTACAGCTTCTGAGGTTGGTTCTGAGATGAGAGCAGGGTAAGAGATGATACAAAATGGAAAAGAATATGCGCACTCATCAGTTCTTTATTTTGAAGCAATTGGTTGAATATTTTGATGATGTTCAAACTGCTGACAAAGCTGATCAGTTCAGTGCCAGCCCCTCTCTCACTGTAAGGAAGACAATTATTTTGCAATTCTAAAAGGTAAGGTAATTTAAATTAAATACAACTAATTTGCAGGACATGACACACAGCAAATAAAATGTACCAAGAATCAATATGCAGAATCTCAGAATGGTTGGGGTTGGAAAGGACGTCCAGAGATCCTAGCTGGATTGGATAACTAGTCCAGTCTCCCTGCTAAAGCAAACTAACCTAGATCAAGTTGCAGAGGATTGTGTCCAAGGGTGCTGTGAATATCTCCAGGGAAGGAGACTCCACAATGTCACGGGGCAGGCTGTTCCAGTCCTCTGTCACCCTCACATTAAAGAAGTTTTTTCCTTATATTTGAATGGAGCTTCTTGTTTCAGTTTGTGCTCATTGGCCCTTGTCCTGTTGCTGGGAAGAATTGAGAAAAGTCTAGCTCCATCCTCTTGACACCTGCCCGTAAAATATTTGTATGTATTGATGAGATCATCATCAGTACATCTCAGTGTTGTCTTGTCCAGCCTAAATGGTCCCAGCTCTCTTGGTCTTACCTCATTAGAGAGATGTCCCAGTCCCCTAACTCTTCTTAGCTCTCCTCTGGACTTGCTCTAGTAGTTCCTTATCTTTCTAGAGCTGGGGAGCCCAGAACTGGACACAGTACTCCAGATGTGGCCTCACTAGAGCTGAATAGAAGGGCGGGATCACCTCCCCTGATGTGCTGGCCAGACTCTTCCTAATGCACCCCAGGACATCACTGACTTTCCTTTCAAAGATGATGGAGAGTGGTTTAGCAATACCATCTGCCGTCTCCCTCGGCACTCGTGGGTGCATCCCATCAGGGCCCATGGATTTGTGGGTGTCAAGTTTGCATACCTGATCTCTAGCCCAATTCTCCTCGACCGTGAGAAACCCTGTCTTTCTCCAGACTTTCTCTCTTGCCTCCAGGATCTAAGATTCCTGAAGGCTGGTTGTAGCAGTAAAGACTGAAGCAAAGAAGGCTTAGGAACTCAGTAACTCCACCTACCAACCCACCAACTTCTCCAACTATCACAGAGCTGTTTTTGATTTGAATAAATCAGTAGGACTATCACATGAAGCCAGCCTTTGCATGCTTTTCTGAAATGAAAGAAAACCTAAAGTAGGTATACATCAGCCTGCTTAATGCCATTTCTTGTTGTCATATTTTCGACTGTAATACAAAATAAAGTATCAAGCTTTGTTACTTTTGATACTACTGCCAGGAGCCCACCTCTCAGTAAATGACCAATGCTTTTATTACAAGTGAGAAGCAAAAAATGGACTGCTCTTTAAATGCTGGTCCTTCTGCATCAAATCACAGTGCCCCTGGAGACAGAATGCACTGTGCCATTTGCTGTAACATTTTAAGGTTACCAATTACTCTTTTGCTAGATATACACACTGTAAGGATAAAACCTATAACAGATTGAAACAGTTATTTTAATTAGAATAAATGAGTGGTTTAGCCTGCATATCTTTGATCATTGTCATGTTAACAAACTGAATAACAATGAACTCTTCGAATAGCAGGCTCTGCTGGGATTTTTGTAGCACATAATGTCCAACTACAGCTAAAACCCACTAAGCCAATGCTTTTGTTTCCTTATGAAGTTTCATCATAAAGGTAAATGTTATCCAGTATGTTACACATTAAACACCATCAATGACTGTTAAGTCTTTCATAGAGAATTGTCACTGTCAAAGGCTAATCTTCTTCCCTTTTTATCATTATTTTTCTGTCTGACAAAAGGCACTGATAGGGTTTATACAGATACAAGCAATGTCTGCTCACGCTCATTAGATTTATCCTACTTGTCTAGGTAAGAGACAAAGGTGCACTTAAATAAAGCTTTCTATTCCAATGACACGTGAGTAGAAATGCAGATATTCTACTCTGCATGGTATTCATTAATTTAGCCCACTTTTATGTGCTTACTTTCCTATCTACCTTCAAAGAGAGAGAATAGAAAAAGACAGAGGCAAACAGTTATATAAACTCACATCCATTTTAATGCTCTGCTACTGCTAGCACTTTATTGTGTCTTGAAGATGCTCATATTTTCATAGCAGACATTTCAGTTCACAAGACGAACTGTTTGTTCTTTCAGTCCCCAAGTACAGCTCATCTCTGTGTGTTCTATTTGATTTAGAAAAGCCAAAAACATGTGACAGCAGGACTTCTTATCAAATAAGGCCAGTAGTTTAAAGCAGCTTTAATAGCTTAAAAAACTAAAAAAAGGAAATCCTATCATCCTTTAAAACCCCTATAGGTTTTACAAAGTGCTGGAGACAGAGTGACTTGCAGTGAGCAGGTGCTGGGCATGTGACAGAGGAGTTCACAAAATATAATAAAACTTTCTAGCTAATGATTTAAAAAATAAATTCTCCTACATCGCTATATAGAATGGTTAGAGCATACCACAATTTGACCTTGCAAGTAGAGTCATCCAGATCTGTCAATTTGCAGAGCGATGTCCTTGACACTTGATGATGTTTCATCATCATCATCGTCATCATCATCATCTCTTTACCACTCCTACAAGCTCACTGGCTTTGACACACTGCACTGCCTCGAAACACAGCCTTGCATTACAAGTACTGAGCACCTTGCTTTCAGTCTCCGTTTAACACAAAGGGTCCCATGCCCTTAGATGCTCCAACAGCTGACAGAGGAATCTGTGGCCAAACGTCTCCACTCCCTGTGAACACAGCACAATATCTTACTGGAAACACTAAAGAAAGGAGGAAGGTTTTCTTTCCTCCCAGTACTTTTCTTGCTGCTGGTGCTGGCCAACTGACTCAGCACCTGTCGTGGTCCTGCAGAGAGCGTTTGTAAATCCAACACAATTTCTGTACATTTTACCAGTAGTTTACTGACTAAGTAGGTTTTTTTATTAGTGAAGTTTACAGATGACGCAAAGATTGATGGAGTAATATTAAGAACACAATACTTTTACAGAATGATGTGGATCATTTATATCAAAGGTTCTATTGAACAAGATGTATTTTAATAGGGCAAATAAAAGCTAATATACGTGGGAATTAACAATTAACATTGTACTTTAGCGGCTAAGAAAGCAGTGTCTTAGAAAAAGGATTGTGAAGGCCCTGAGGGCATTCACAGGATTCACTGTACCTGCCCAGGCTCCCAATGACCTCCCTGTACCCTGCCCATGGCCCAGGATCCCCTGTTAGTCCCCTGGGGCCATCAGACCCTGCTCCATTAATGCCAGAGTAGGGCTGGTCTCCAGCTCACCACCGTCCTGCCCTGCCCCGTCATAGGCACTGCTAAGTCTGTGGGCTCATAGCCTGGCCTCAGCCTGTTCCCACCCCTATGGAGGTGGTCCTTGGCTGCCCTGCCTGTGGCTGGGGCAATGGGATGAGTGCTGCTAGAGCCTGCCCTGATGGACCCCATGTAGAGCTCCAACTGCTCCATGCCCAGGGAGCTGTTTGGTACCTCAAAAAGTATTTGGGAATTAATGCAAATAATTTCTCTTAGTGCTATAAGCAGATAAAATATTTTAAACTTTACACTGGTTGAAATGATAAAAACTCAACCAGGCAGGCACGCTTCAGTAAATAGCAAGAAAATACAGGAACGAGGTCAGCACTCATCTACACAAAAACTGAGTGTGTGACTTTTGTGGCCACTGTTTGTGAGCACTTGGACATTCAGAGTGAGAGGTCAGATAGCAATAAGTTTCAGTCTTCCAGTCTGAAAAACAGGATCAACTGGCATGAACCTGAATTTAGACGAATTCAACCTTGAAAGAAGTCTGTGTTTTTCCACCTGTGTGGGTGAGTAGTCTCTGGATGACAGGATCATGCTAAGGACTTGCACCTCATCCCATAAGTGTTGTCACCATAACTCACTTAAAGATTCTTGAATCATTACCGCTTAAAGATTCTTGTCTTTTGGAAGAGTATCTTCCAGTCCGGAGGTAGGGAAATATTTATATAGTAGGAATTCACCGGAAGTAACAGTTCAATCCCTGGATTTCTGCTGGATCACTGTGTTTTGGCTTGCCTCATACACATCAGGTGCTTGCTCATGCAATTGGCAATTTACGCACACTGCCTGAGAAAAGGGGGCCTGAAAGTCACTCAGATAAAGCAGTAAGTACTCTAAAACAATGAAAGGGGGTGTTTTGAAAATATTTTTTCTTTTTGTATACATAATGATGTGCAGATCTTTTGATCTGTTTTAGCTTCTTCATGCTTATCTGTGTTTAACTCTTTGCTGGTGCTATGCTTATGATATCTTTCTGTAATGGGCTGAGATAGCCTCATGTTTCTGTCCTCTAAAAGTAAGAAAACTGACTTTTCTTTTCTTTCTGGGTTTAAATAATCTATGACCATTAATATAATGACTTGGGAAAATAACTAAACATAAAAACTAGGAAGTTGCTGAATTCAGAGATTCAGCTGGTGCAAGTGCTTCACCTTCCTGTATCTGAAGATATACGAAAACTTGAAAATACAGGAAAATATGAAAAATGAGTTTACACAAGATATAAACCTCACTTCATTGAGCGTATTATGGAGACTGATAATGAGAATCACACTGGCATTGTGATTGAATTACATATTGCAATTGCTATAGTTTGCTAAGCATAAATTACATTCATGTTGTGTTTTCAGCTTATTTTGTATCACTCCACTAAATCAGAAATCCCGTGTAACATCAATTGTCTTCAAATAAGTAGATTTGATATAAACATTAGCCATTCACACATGGAGTATCTAAAAGAACTTGATCAAAGAGTAGTGAACTCTTACACTTTATAAGTAATAAATCTAAGTCTCTTCGGGAACCACCTGCAGCTCTCGATACTGAGGCTAAGTCAATTCTAAAGCTGGTGTAAATCAGCTTTATGAGTGAAATTATGCTATATTGCGTTGGCTGGATATCTGATATGTGAAGTCCACAAGACACATAACACTAACCACATACTTAAATGATTTACAGAATTAGGATGATAATGGAATTTACTTATTGTTGAAGTGCCTTCTCGCTGTCAGACTTGGAAGAAAAAAAAACACCGCACATGAAAAGTATGCTTAGCTGATTTCAGACATATAGACAAAGGCTCCTGTAGAGACTGAGCTGAAGATAAATATCTGAATGGCAAATCACATAAGCAGGAGTATACAGTGGAAGGTTAATGGCCACAGGTGCTTGGCAATGGTTATTCAGAAATTTGGTTTGTTTGGGATTCTTTTTCTGGTAACTGGAAGTAGGATAGAAGTTCTTTCTCTAAAAAAGTTTTGTCTTTTCAAAAAAAAAAAGGGTAACCTCTTTTTGCTATCTCCCTAGCACTTTTTTCATTAAAATAGCAGCCCTTCGAAAGGTGGAACTGATTGCAGTAAAGGACAACTTTATCACAATTTCTTTAAATGTATGTTACCCTGGAAAGGCAGTAGTCTAGTTAAACTATGTTCATGATACTTATGTTTCTCTGCAGCAGTGAAGAGAAGTGTTCTGTGAGCTTAGAATAGAAATTTCTTTGACAGTGTGAAAGCCTATGAAAATCTGACAGGGCATGTTCTCCCTTACAGGGATCTACAACTGTAAGAGAAACACCTTTCTTCCTCCTAAAACTAACAGAATCAAAGAACTGAATAAATGTAAAAATGAACATACAAACTGATGATCAAGCTCCTCCTGCTCAGAGCAGGAGAAAACAAGATTTGCAACAAAATTCTTAATTTCTCCTAAGATTATTAAAAAACAGCTGTTAGAGTATCAAAGCACATTTGATATGGCTGTGCCAGTTTTGCCAACTTAGTAATTTCAGCAAGAAATTCAATTTGACCTGAAACGTATCAAACTGTCACTTTCATTCTCCCAAATTTAATGCAGCTTATGCCGTTGGAACTCTTGAGGTTATTCCTACATGTGATGCCACTGAGGACACAACTAAAAGTTTATGTGCACTTAGACTTCCGAGAATTATGAAGAAAAAAAGAAAAAAGAGAGAGAGAAAAGGATAAGCTCAGAAAATCTGCACTATTGTTTCTCTATAAGAGTAATTAACACATATTCCCAAAGGAACTAAGGAAAGAAGGAAAGAAACTGAAGATTCCCTTTGGGCAGGATAGTAAGTGTAGCAGGCATTAAATATGCAAGCAGCCATTAGGCATGATTAAAGATTAATTCTGTGTCATAGACAGGATTTGAGGTCATTACAGGTCATGACTCTCAATTATTTGGCTAACTGTTTTTATTTAATTACCTTGACTTAATGAATCTTTGGTTATGGATGTCTGGCAACCTAGATTATTGTGCACCATTTATTAAGTTCAAGGCTCAGCTCTGTAACTTTCTCTTAGCAGGTAGCTTCCATAGTTTTGTCAATAAGATGCTGGGCAAAACCAGGGGGGGTTCTATGTAAGAGCATGATGTTACAACTTTATTTACCAAGGACATCTTTAGACATTCTACTGGAATTGGTGAGATGTGTGAGCTCATAATTTGGTGATAGTATTTCAGTGCTGCCTATTACATTAGTTGCATTAGTAAAATTCTCTGAAAGTCAAAAATCATAGTTCTCAATAGGTACCATGTATTGTACTGGCCATGTCAGCGTAGTTCAACCTTTTGTGTTCTGATCACTGTTTTTTAACATAAATTATTTATTTAAACGTAGAAGTACTAAATATGTCAAAAATTAATTTAAATCACTTTTTTTTTTAAATTTAAACTTCCAATAAA
Source organism: Rhagologus leucostigma (assembly GCA_013397725.1). Classification (NCBI taxonomy): domain Eukaryota; kingdom Metazoa; phylum Chordata; class Aves; order Passeriformes; genus Rhagologus; species Rhagologus leucostigma. Next base: position 1,765,965 of record VZTD01002387.1, on the reverse strand, counting down.
TATTTCCATAATAGAGATCTAACTAAGAACTTTAAGTACTTTCCAAATAGAAAGCATTCTCTTTGGTATTTGTTTTTTATTAAATCTTTTCATTTTGCATTAAAGGCCTATATTTTCTTCCCTTAAAAACAAAAAGACCACTTTTTCCTAAACTTTGCCTAGCAGTCAATTAAATCAAAAGGATGACTGAATCTGAGTGCAATGTGTTTTTTTCCTCCTGTTTCAATTAGAAGGGTAGTTAATCAAACAAATAATAATTAAATAGAGCACCTGCAAGAATGAAAGAACTAGGGAAAAAAAGGCTTGTGATGCAAGCATAGCTAAGGGAACAGCAGATACTCTTTCATCTTCTTTTCAGATCCTCTGTCTTCCATACCATAATGAAAAGAAAATTACCCTGTCCTTAAAAGTCTTGGAAAAATAATCAGGACTTCACAAAAAATGTAAGCGAAGGGGGGTTCCCTCTCTCAATGCACCAGAAAATATTGACTTTCACAAGGTAAAAACTAATAAAGCCATGAAATCAAGTTTCCTGTGAATTGAGTGCTTTTAAGTCACATCAAATCCTAGAGAAGAGAACTAGGGTCATTGTGGCCCAAAATATAATAAAGACAGCTAAGGCTTAAATCAGACCTCATGAAATTCACAGAATTTGCATTAGAATAATTTGCAGCACATCTGGTGCACAAATTTGCCAGATATGCCGGTAAACTACTAGGTAGCCTGGTGCATAATTTCGAGTTTGGAAACTTTAAGAACAATAGGAATCCAAGTTAATCTAGTTACATCCAGTTACATTCAGGATTTGCTGAAGGACAAAGCTAAGGGACGTGAAGAACGGAGAGAAGATGCTAGTACTAAGCTCAGGTAACTAAAAATTTTTTTTAAATGGAACAAATTGCCCTTCAGTAACATTTTTGTTACTTTCAGATCTAGCAATTTTCTGTCAGAGATATCAAGGATGCTTGTCTTAGCACTTTGGAAAAGACAAATATTTTGCCTGTGAAAAGAAAAAATTTTTTACAGTGGAGTATTTGGAGATGGCTCAAAAGAACAAGAAGTCCTAGAAAAAAAGGTGGGAATGCATATCTCGGTCTCAGGCCTGCTATGAGATTGGAAGATTCTATCCAGCAATTTCTGGCATAGATTTGTTTCGGTATTGAGATAGCCACAATAGGATAGACGTTCTTGGCCATTGCTCCTTGTAATCATGTTATTAAAAAAAGTTATAGCCAGAAAGAAAGTTAGTGATTTAATCGACTTTATCTATTGAGCCTCAAATGCAGCCAAGTCAGCTGCAAGTTCTTAACTGTGCATGAAAGATGAAGCTGTTCTCTTGTTATGAAGACAGTGTCTCTTCAGCACATGCTGATGGCTGGGTAACATGCAGATAATCTCCTAATTGTTTATCTTGATAGTGACTAGAAAGCTTACAGCAATATAAATATGAAAATGAAAATTCAGAGGACACCAAATTCAATGGCAGCTATTAGCAATGCAATTAGAGTGGTTGATTAGAATTGTGTATGAACGTTTTTGAGACTCTGAGTTTGTGCCAGGCTCTGAAAAACGAAGGCCTTGAACAGTCTGAACTATAAAGCTGTCAATACAGTATCTTCTGAAAATATGTGAAATGTACATAGGTCTATCCGATATATCAGATAGAAGAACAATTTAAGAATAATAAATTCTACCAGCTGAATAATGCGACTTTGGGGACTAACTTTGGCAAAACTACTTAGAATAAGAAAAGAGTTCGAACAAGCTACTTTTCATGCAATGGCAAGTACTTGTGACGTGTACAACCGAGAGAATTTTGGGCCATGAATTAGCTTTGTTCCTAAAGTTTTCACAAGCTGAGCCCTAAACTTAGTACCTTCTCTTTTCCATGTAGAAGGAAGCAAATATGACTCAAAGCTCAGAGAGTCTTACTTTAGTTTTTAGGTTTTTAACTGAAGACCAGATCAAGGCAAATCAAAATTGAACCTCCCGTACTGTTCTTCTACCTGGGCTTATACTGATAAATTCTGTATATCTACCATCTACATCATTTCTTCTATCACCTATTTCCCTTCATCAATAATGTGCTTGTCTTCATTCCCATCTCTTTTTCCCTTCTCAATTTTGGAAGTAAGGGCTGTGCATCACTACAGGGAACCTGGATTTAGTTTGGTATTAATAGAGCTTTACTATAAACACATGGTGCACCGAGCAAAAGAGAACTGATACTTTGGAATGTGTCCAATACCTAGTTAGTTCAGTATCCTGTCTCTGACAGGGGAAGATATAAGAAATCTACAACAGGCAGATCTAGGGTTATTCAATCTAAAAGACAGAGCATACTTTAAACTTTTGATTGAAATATTCATTTCGATAAAATGGTTTACAATTTGTTAAGACAAGTTAAATATATTTTCAATGTCATTATTTTTTTTTAAACCTCCTTAATATTTGATCTAAATCATGTCTTGCCTTAATGAGTTCCATAAACCACTTACATGTACATAAAAAAACAACTGTAAGCTTAAAAGCATTTCTGGATTTCACAACATTTAATTTCAATTTATTGTCCTTGTTTCTTTCTGTTCAGAGTCATGTAGAGTTTGGTATATGGAAATATGTGATATATAACATAAATCAGAAAAGCTACTATTATAATGTGCTTTATTCCTCTTTTCTTTTGCAGTAGTTTTTGTTTCTTTCAACACAACTTCTTTACATACTTCATTATTGCATTACACATTTCTGAACCTCTTTTTGTTCTGTGATATCCTTTAAGATACAGGACAGAAAGTATTGCATAGCGTTCCAGAAGAGGTATTTAAAGCATTATGACATCGTTTCTATTCTTTGTTATCCCTTTTCTTATACATATTAAAAGCTTGCCTTTTTGTTTTAATATATCAATATGTTAAGCTGAAATGCTCCTTTAGTTCTGTACCACCAGAAATTACACAAATACAGTTATGGATTTTTTAAGTTGGTATATCCAATTTAAAAGACTAAAAATTATATTATTGAGTTCAATTCTAAGCTATATTTTCCTACAGTTTTAATGTATTGCTATTATGTTTCATTTACCATTTGTTTCAGCTCCCTTGGATACCTAACACCTTCCCCCCAACTTCTCTGATCCTGAATGAACATCTCTTTGAAGTTAAAAAAGTCATCTGCAAATATACTTACCTCATCACTCGCCATATTTTCAGGCTATTAATATGGATATTTAAAACAAAGGTGAAAAGTCCAAATATAAAACCTGAACTTGGTCTCATTGCTGCAGTTTTCTCAGAAGAAAAAAATAAATCATGATTTTTTCTTTGCATCATGTTTTATTGAATATTTGAACTGTGACAATATTTCACTTCACTACTTATAATTACTTCTTTTAACAACCCATCAGAGAAATAACAGTTGCTGTGTTATAATGACATTAGCAAAATTAAAAAGTGAACCCAACTTATCGATAATGGACTACTGTTAAGTTAGCAGAATATTCTTTCAGTTATAATCCCATATTGTCAAGGTATTTGACAAGTCATCAATGTCTTTCAAATATTTGTTAACGCTCTGTTTTTCTCAAAACAATAATGGTTTCTTTTATAGTTTTTTCACCATGTTATAAAGAGAAAAACATGTAAAAGGAGAACAATTCAGAAATGGCCATCACAATTCTCATTAGCAAAAACGCATAGTCCAAGGAAAATGCCATAACAGGACGATACTGGAAATGGTCTCCATTTCAGTCAGTAAACAAATACGAGGAAAGTCAGTGGTTGTTGGGTGGTGCATTTAGTTATTTATTCAACACTCAGCTCCCAGTGTGTTGTATTGGTGGCTTATCTTGGATACATTCCTGAATATAAGCCATAGAAAGAGTCAATTTTGCATGTCAAGGACTTTATTTATGAAGCACTATAAACGATTTATATGACCGAGTTTTGAGGGAAAAAAAAAAAATTCCTCATTTCTATTTTCTCATTTTACATAATGCTTTTCCCAAGGGAATTGCATGAGGGAATGGGAAAATCAATTGTACATCAAATTGTAGAAACACTGACACATTCGTTTAGATCACTAAAGTTATCAGGCAATAAGTGAAAAGTGTACGCAATTTGTCCATCAGAATTTGTCAAAATATTATACAACAGTTCATTAACTCACAACAATTCTAGTCACACCTGGCATTAAAATTTTGTATCTATCTTGCTAACAGAACTTTACCAAAACAAATTTCTAGAGGGATAAAATAGTGCAACATAAGTAAAAATATGGTTTCACTGAGGAGAAAAGTCTGCTTAGTCTTGTCATTCTTTTTTTCCTCTTGAATTGCTGGGTGGTTATTTGAGGTTAAATAAGGGAACAACAAAAAAAAAAAAGTCTCACAAAAGGATGGACTTACTGTTACAGAGAGAAAAAAAGGATTGTATAAAATAGAGAAAGTAATAGAGTGATAGTAAGTGAACAAGGAATTGGTTCCTTGGAAGAAAATGTATCTACATAACTGCATAATCTGTGACACATCAAAAATACAGATTTGTTTATTTAGTAATGAATAAACTTAATTTGCTGTATTCCTAATTATAAGGTTTGTATGTGTATTTTTTAGGGATACTGTGTCATAACTCACAATAGAAAGTGGGTATAAGCACACAACTTACCATTATTTAATGATTCTTTCATATGTTTTTTAGTAGTAACTTGTAATACTTTATTCTCCATGTAAGACTTTGACTCTTCCTGTTATACAAAGAAAATACACTATCTATTTTAGAATTTGGTAATGACTGCTGTATGTACCACAAATACAAATCAGAGAGGATTTCAGCAATCTTTCCTCTATTCACAGAAAACTATGTATACTTATTTTATTTTTCTGAAGCAGCAGTATTTTTACAGATTCAATTCTCATACTATGATTAAAAATTAAATAAATCTGATAGCATTTCTAGAGTGTCTGTTTCAGTTCTTACTACAGTTTGGAATTCTTGGCTAGTCAAAACCATTTAATGAAAAAGTTTTGTCTTTGGATTTTAAACAGACAAAATCCATAGCACTTGTGGAAAGAAAGTAAAAAGAAAAGGAAAAAAAAACCCAACTAAAAAAAAATAAATACACACCAACAAATACTTATATGCTTCAGTCAGTTTCGGAGTTTGCATTATCCATGAAGAATGAAACTTTCCTTGTGGTTCATATATGAAACTAGTATTGCCTGGACCTGTTTTATTCATGAGTACCAGATGAGTATCAAAGCATAAAATTTGAGATGGTAGCTCACAGGAGGAATATATGAGGCCAAGGCAAGTGAAAAGCTATTGCCTATTGATGAGAAAAGCAGAGGTATTACTCACACTCTGAAACCCTTACTTTGTGTTTACATTTATCCTCAGGTTTTTTATATATATTCTAGAGCTCACAAATATAGACCTAATACATGGTCTTAGAGACTTGATGGGATTCAGAGAATATTAAAAGAGCTTGCTGATATGCCTGACTGCAAGGCTGAGGATTTGGCTAACAGAAATCTCATAAAGTTCAGCAAAGTGCAGAACTATGTACCTAGGACAGAATTAACCCATGTGCTGACACAAACTGGGAAGCAGCTGTCTGAGTACCAGACAGCCTGAAAATGATCTGGGTGTTACAGTGAACAGCAGGTCAAGTAGGATCAAACTGTGGCAAACAAATCCCACACAGGACTGTATCAGACAAACGTGGTCAGCTGGTAGAGGTAAATTATTATTATCATCTCAATCCCAGTGAGGCTGCACTTGGAATACGCGTTCAGTTTTGTGTCTCAGTTCAAGGGAGATGCTGGAAAACTGTGAAGTACGCAGTGGAAGAAAAGATAGTGAGATATCTGCCTGATAGAGCAAATTGAGAGCACTGGGGTTTTCAGTCTGTTGAAAAGCAGACTAAGAGGAGAATAAGCCTACAACTACTTGGACATCTCCAACCACAACTATCAAACTCTTGGCAATGCCAAATTGTAAAACAAGGAAGAACTGCTACAAGCTGTGACTTGTGATGTCTACTCAGCATCAGGAAAAAACGTTCCTACAGCACTGAATCAGATCACACAGAGAAGTTGCAAAATCCCCATCTTTGGAGATTTTTAAGACTCAGTTATGGAAAACCGTGGGTAATCTTAGGTGGTCACTATTCAAGAGTCCTGCTCCTTGACTTCATTGGAGAGGCTGAACTACACAACCTCCTGAGGACTCTTCCAACCCATAGTTCTGTAATGCAGAAAACACAGATGAAAATACGAATAATGTTTTTAGAGAAATAGTAGGAATAAATACTAAAAGGGCTGAAGCTATCTGGCAGTGTAAGCGGCATTTTAAGTAAAGCAGGGACTCTATGTCCTGCACTGCTAAAATAAAAGCATTTGGCTGGCTTTCTGAAGCACTTTCCTTCAGCCTTACCAAAGACTGGGAACAGTTCTCAAGAGATCCTAAACAAGAGAATCCTAGGAACAAAACCAAAATCAGTTCCAATTTGATCCAAAGTTGACATTAACACAAAAATTACCTTTTTTAGTTATGACACATAAACCAAACTGTTACTTTTTGACAACACAATAGATTACTTTCATATGTAACTTTCTTAATAATTTTTATTACTCCATGTTATTAATACATTATTTGCTTAAGCATAACATTTTGCTGATGTTGCACAAAACAAAAATAAAAGCTCCTAAGTTAGAAAAAAGAAAGGGCCCATTATAAAGTGAAAAATTTGGATGTTGTTACACAATCTGCAAGACAGTTGCCAACTATGGTAATACAATGCTTGCACATGAAAGAAAAGTACAAGGTCATATTACCAGATCTAACTCTGAATTTAACACAGTTTTGAAGAGATGAGGCTAGATGACCTTCGGAGTTTTGAATCCTTTGGACACAAATTATTCTGCTAATCTACTATTACTCATAAGAAATAATGGAGAATGAAAATAAATTAAGAGTATTTCTAAGACTCACAAGCTTTGTTTGTGCCTGAAAAATCACCCAGTTTTTAAGCACACACACCAGAGAAGCCTAGATGATATAAAGTGGGGAAAAAAGTCTTTTTTTTCCCTCTAGAATTAAAATACCTTTACATCACTCGAATGTCAACAGACAAGTCTTTGAATGACTGATGTTACATAACAGACACAGCAATGTGTTTTAGGGTGGCAAGGTAAGCTAAGGACACAGCTTTCTTCTGCACTCAAAATGTGTTTGGTACAGGGGGTTTAAGTAAAACTTTTGATGTGAGCAAAATGTGGCTTTTACATGTTAATTATGAGATAAGTAAGGATACACAAACACAAATGCATCCTCGGCATTCAGAAAATGCTTTACCTCTCTTCATGTGTAACACTTGCCTTCACATCCCTTTATGTCAAATCAGGTGCTATAGTTCTACATGATGATCGAATTCAATGTGACAGGTTACAATGTAGCACATTATTTGGAAAATTGGTGAAAAAAAGGCAGTTGTTATGAAATTGGTTGTTAAAAATGTTCAAGTTTGTTTGGCTGGTGGTTTTGTTGTTTCTTTTTCGGTTTTTGTTTAATTGTTTTGTTTTGTTTTGGGTTTGTTTTACTTTGCATGTGGTTTTTTAATTGGTTTTGTTCTGCTCTTTTTTTTTATCAACCCATGCAAAGGAAGACACTAAGATGACATTTTTTATTTTGAAAAGGATAACTTATCTCTAATATAAGAGATAGGGATTTCTCCACATGCACTGGATGTTTAAAAGGTGTAAACAATTAGAGACAGAATCACTGAGCAGATATTCCCTCTAATGAACCAGCAGAAGGAAAACTTGTACATGTTGAAGTGATAGTGCTTTCTCCATTTTCCTCATAGTAAAACTCTAGCTAGGCTAAATTATATCTCTGTAATTTCAAAATAGGAAATAAAACCAAATGAAATCTATGTTCAAGTACTTGGAATGCATACAACTACAGGTCTTGCTGTTTTGATGGCAAAATGTGACAGGATGTTATATTAGTAAAAATACTTCCATAATTAATGCATGACTGCATTATCTGTTGGATAGGTCAAAGATAATAAAAACAGGTTTAAACTGTGGTTTTCCAGATTCTCAGAAGTATTTATTTTGTGTTTACTAACCCAGAAGTAGATGACAAAACAGATACTGTCATTCATTTCTCTATAGAATTGAAATGGTGTCCATCACTATAAATTTCTATATTTCTACCATTTATATATCCATACATCAAGGGAAGTGATGCAGTATGCAAATACATGGGCCCAGGGGAAGAGATTTACTCATTCTCTAATTAATCTTCAGAACACTACTGTAGGAAGACAGCTAGGGATAAGATTGAGAAAACTGGGAAGTTATATTCACTTTCTAACAGAAGTTATACCAGTACAAAAATTATAGGGTGAAATGCAATTGCTACTTCCTAGATGGAATGCAGCTGGCATGCATGGCATCTGTTCCATGGTAGTTCCCCACACAACATAGCCTGCATCTTAAGCACATGCTAAGAGGGATGACGTGGAGGGTGGAGTGGAGTGAAGACACCATGGCCAGGCTCTGTGGTAATCCTTGCAGGGATGGGAAGCTAATAGAACCGTGTAGTGGATAAACCACTTGGCAGCTGTTAACTGATGGCAAGAGGAGATGTCTCCCTGTTGAACCAGTGACTGGGGTGAAATCGCTTCCTTTGGATGAACTTGGTTCATTATAATCTCACTGTAATATTAACGCACACCTCCATCCCAAATCTACACACCTCCAAGGTATGACCACCCTCACTGAGCAAGTGCTCCAGATTTTATTGACTATATCTTGAAGAGCGAAATGAGAGAATTTTACACCAATCAGTAAGAAAAGCATGTATGACTAGAATCACTCAAGTTCTACCTAAATGTAAAGAAATAGTATAAAAGTGAGTTAGGTATGGGGAGAAGTTAGGGAAGACTCCATCATAACTTCTGGGATCAGTCAATGAGCTGAACCTCTCTTCTACCCAATGGGGATGCCTATTGGTAAGGACTTTATGTGCGCTAAATTATTATCTCAAGCTAGTTTTTGGTGGTGATTTGAGCTTGTCTCTATATTGCTTCAAAATCATTTTTGCAGTCAGTTACTATCATCAGCAATCTTTGAATCTTAATCTGTCACAATTTTCCACTGTCAGTATGTTTGTTAATAAAAGTGTGTTGCTCCCTAAACTGATTAGTGTTAGTACTTCAAGGACACTGTTGTCCAGCAGTGGATAACATAGTTGACAAAAGTGAGGCAATCCAGGACTGGGGTCCCTCTTTCTAAATTATAATAAAAGATTCAACTCCTATGTGCTGTTGGCATGTGTCCCTGAACAACCCTCTGATCCAGCAGACTGTCCAGTGGAGTCCCCCTAATGGGAAACTGACAGACTGGTCAGGCACGAGGGTCTCAGCTTCCCTGGGGCATTGGCAAACTGATCTAACATAAAGGGTTCAAGGCACCCAGCCTTTCATCTGACAACTATGCTCTATTCAGACTGTTCTAATCCCTTGACATCAGTGAGGATACAAGATATTTTTATTTCACCAACCTGGTAAATAAAAAAGTGTGGTATCAGACTTGAGCAGCATAACTAAGAAAAAAAATCTCATAAACTGAACAAAGAGCACTTGAAATTTGTGAAGGAAAACAGCAACTGCTAATACACAAAAAAAAAGGAATCATTCTGTAAACCAATGCAAGTGAAGAGGATAGAGATTTTCAAGTACTATGAAAGGCTTCTTTCATATCGTAGTTTTACATCGATACAATCCCACCTCTGGAGGGGAAACCTCTTATTTTTTAAATTATTATTTCTATGATTATTGCAAAAATATGAACAGCTCTCTTACTATGCATCATATAATAATCTGTCCATTCTACCACAGTTTACTATCCGTTCAAGCATCACAGGAAGGAAAGTGTATTGTTACAACCATGAATTGTAGGTGGCATTTTGCAAACGTCTCATGTTACCTTCCATTAACAGCCAAATAATACAATATGTTTAGGTATGCATGTCTCCTTTGGAATTATTTAAATTTCAGTCTTCTGGTATGACCTAAAGCTCTAATAATTTGGATGGGGGAAAAAAAATCAGAAATGATGCATAAAACTTGTACCAGGGCTTATCCTGGACTTACTGACTTTCTAAAATTTATTATTTCATATAATTTTCAGAGATGACATTTCTCTAAAGCTAAGTTTCTTCAAAAATATGCCCAAAACTCAAAGGACTGAAAAACTTTTGTATTTAATTGTATCAGGGCTTTTTTGAAGCTCTTGCGCATCCACTTTTAGGAAAGCATAGCTGAACTCTGTAAATGCAATACTTTCAACCTCCTACAAATTTAAAGCCTCACAAAGGAAAAAAAAATGTTGCAACTACGGTGTCTTTTTAAGCTTTCCCATAATTAAAAAAAAAAAAAAAAACCTTGTTAGAGAATTCCTGGTTTTATATTTAAAAATCCTAATCATTGTAGCTGATTTTTAGGTAGATTTGGAGAGACCTGTTAGAAACAAATAGAGAAGAAATTATACCTGAGCATAAGCCTGACATTTCGTAGCAGAATAATCTTTCTTTATATTTTAGGTCATTCACAAGCTCACTGGAAAGATGTCGAATAATGTAGCAGCATGAATGTTTATATCTCTGTGAAAGACACTCACTACTGACTAACACCCCTGCATTTTCTATTACACGATGTCTAATTAAGCCCCATGATGCCACTCTCAAATCTGACAAAGCAGAGATAATTCTTGACATTTTCAAAAACTTGGCTTATGTTCCCCTTCTTTTTACAGTGACACAAGCTGGGGCTTCAAACTGATAATGACATTGCAGCAAGTTTCTGGGTTTTTAATCTTTTTCAAACAGTAGTTTACTCAGAAGGAATGGAATCACACAGACCCTTATTTGCCTTTGCAATGTTCAAGCACAGAACCATGGCAGCCAAAAGACAAAATTTTGCCCTTACTTGCCTCAGTTCAACTCCCACCAAAATCAATTGGAATTATGTTATACTGCCCAGGGAGCGATTGGGTCCCTAGCACACAGAGAGAACAGTCGCAGCACATATGAGGTGATAGGTCACGTCACTTCAATTGTCCCTATCTTCTTTCAGCACTAGACAAACATCAAGAGACAAAAACAAAGCAATAAAATAGCAACAGTAATACTCAGTGTCCTGATACTGTCCCTGTCAACTGCTGCTTCTCCAGTTCAGCCATAATGCCTCTCTACCACATGTGGTGCCTCACATCTACCTTTCTCGGGCAGCAGCAGGAGGCAGACCAATATTTTGAGGCTGTCTTTAATTTAAGACTCATCTCTTTAAAATGAAAACTGCTTTTTAGATAGAAGAATAAGGACAAGGATGAAAAGAGTTCTGCATATGCTTCTGAAATTATGAAAATTAACAGAGAAGAATATGCTTGTCTTTTCTTAAAAAAAAAAAAAAAAGTTTTTTTATTGCTTTTTTTGCATAACCTAAAAGATAATTTCCTCTTCTCTGTCTTGGTAATATCACTGTGTTCTTATTTATTTCACTCCATTTACTGTGACACTAGCCAAACACTACACAAGATCAGTTTCTCCATTAAAAGGAAAAAAAAAAGAATTGATAAAGACTTATACAATTTTTCCAAAAATGTCCTGTAATGATTAAGAGCTGGCTTGAAAATCTTAGGGAGAAAAATAACAAAACTCAACTAAAAGTACAGAAAGTGATAAAATCTCATTAGCGTACAATTTAAGAAGTCAGTTTGCCATTTCATTTCTCAGTTAAAAAGGACTTCATCTCCTGGAGTTCAGACTAATGCAAAAATCATTATTATTTTCAACTGTAAATTCCTGAGACCTGTGTACCAATAGCAAAATGTTTTGCTTTTTCACAATTTTCTTCTAGATATGGCTTTAATACAGTTTTACAAGCAACATCATTTGTTCGGACTGTGTCCCAATTCACCCTGCAAACAACAAACAACAAAAACTAATTATTTTCAACCCCAACCTCTACCCAACTATATCTTTTGAAGGTAGACACTAAATTGGTGGAAAATTACATCTTACATTGGATTTCATGCTTATGACATTTTCCCCCTATCTTTCCTTCTATCTATTTGATTAAATCATTTCACATCTTTCAGAAGTCATAAGTTACAATGAAAAAAAAGAATCCACCATAGAAAGATTTAATGTGTATAAAGAACATCACCATTGCAGTTGTGGACTTAGTCATTTGAGCAGCCAAGCTAAAGAGCACACAGTAATCCAACGTACTCCTGAGCAAAAGTAGAGTTTCAATAGACACAAACTCTTTCAACACAAACTTATAGACTAGAAGACAAAACTATTTGCAATGAGTTTGCATTGGTTTATTTTTTAAATTATTGTAGCATTATGGTTCTAGTAAAACCAGGTGCTGGGTGGCCATGAAGTAAGAAAATGCACCTGATTTTATTAAGTCTTGAAAAATTATCTGATCAGCTATAATAAATACAGTTCATTTGGATTCCATTTCAGTATGGATTTTTTACTATTTTTACGGAACCAGATTTGTGCATTTTACTTTATAAGAAGAAAAAAGGTAAAAAAAGCTCCAAAGGAAAATGTAATAAATTCCTCTATTTAATGCAAATCAATAAGGTGCTGTGGCTTGGTTTTAGTGTTTCCCCCCTACTTTTATATTGTGTGCCAAACACTGTCACATTTAAACTGTCAAAGACATTCCCCGCAGGACACACACACTGACATGACAGTGACTTACATCCTTTTGTAAAGAGACTATGTGTACCCTTGATATCAGGTAAGTTTCAGGCAGTACAACAGCCTAATAATCAGCTTGACCAGAGCAGGGTTATCTATTTGCATATATTTGTAGACTCTGTTAAATTCCCTACTGTAACATAAAGCAAACTACTGTTCTTCACATTACTTCAAACAGATTACTGGAACTACAGACCTGAAAATCACCATTCACTAAGGAAAAGGCACACAAGAAGTTTTATAAATATACCAATGTGGCATATTCTTCTTTCACCAAAAGTAACAGTAAGGGTTTCTGTGTAAACTGCTGAACATTGGGAAGGGAGACTGCAGTTTTCTTGAGAAATCTAACAGGAAAATTTGCATGGCAATGAAAGAGGTGAATCCAGGATTGATGCATTTCAATTTACGTGTTATTCAGATCAAATAATTGGCAGAAAAGATATTATTTATGTGAAAGAGATTCAAATTAACTGTTTTCTTGAGTCTTTCTTGACTGAATCCTAACAATGACTAGCTTGATTTGACAGCTTGTCTTTTCTTAGGTAAAGCTGGATGACAGTCCTCCACAAAAGCATTTGATTAGTTTATCATTACCTGTGTCTATGTTTAGCAGATGTTTCTGAAGTACTTTCCCTCAGTACTCAGTGAGATTTTTCACCATATAATGTGAAGTGTGGAACTCTGTTGTTCAAGTTACTCCTAAGTTCTTTCAACATTTTTCAGTAATTACTTTCATCACTGAATGTAAGTTTAGATCATCTGTAAAGTACAATATTTGGGTTGATTTTTGAAATAGAGGGAATTCTGGGAATATCTGCGAAACTAAGTTGCAATAAATGAATATTAGATAGTAGAGTTGAAAAGAGAGGGCTGAGAAAATAGTAGTAAACCAGTATGTTAAAACCTGTCCCTGAAAAAGAGGGCAATTCAGATTCTTGTTACTAGATCCCTTGGGGAGATTAGAGTGAAATGACACTGGATGATTGGTGTTTATAAATATTTGTATATGTGTAGGGCTTATTTTAGAACAATTTGTTTGCAATGGAAAAGAGGTATGGTTATTTTCTTTAGAAATATAAAATAATATCACTTAAATAATATAAGAAAAATAAAGAAAGAGAAAGAAAGGATAAGAGTAAATAGTGGAGAGGAAAAATACCACCACCTCTGAATCCAGCGAGAAGACTTGATTGTTGCAATTCTGATGTCCATTGCTTGAAGTGATGATTGCAGCCTTGACCTGTCACGGGTGGGGGAAGCCCGTGAAACACAAAGTTCAGTGGTTTAATACACACTGAGATTCAGATGGGAATGCCCAGATACCTCACCTGAGGGGGGCAGTTTTTACAGTGTCTGATGCAGCCCTGTGGGGCTCTTCAGGGGTCTTTGATGGTTTATGACACCTTCTAAGACATGACAGCTGCTTCTCACCTCAGCCTCTCATGTTGAGTAGTTATGTTCCGCAGAAGGGCAGAAAACCCTCAAGCCTATGTGTGAATGCCCCAGTACCTTCCCTGGGGGGAGTTTTACAGCTGAGCCAGTTCTGTAAGGGAGGACACTTCATGATAAAAAGCACTATCCCACCTCGCAGGATCAGCTGCTTATTGGTCCTTTCCCTCACTTGGCTCAAAACCCAGATCAGGCTAAACAAAGGCTGGCTTTTCCCGGGCATCCCCTGGTGTTCATGCCCTCTGCACCTGGGCGGTTACCTTGCGCATCATCACCAAAACACTCCCTGTTTTCGCAAATGGCCGATAGGTTAAGCCATTAACCACTAACATTTCAGTCTCTCACACATTATTTTCAAAAGATCTCTATGTGCATTACTCATACTGTGACTACCCAGCAATAACAGCATATGTTTTGTCATGTTGTATCCTAAAACTGAATGACAATACCATGGTGATAATGAAAATATTGCAGTGTGTAACCACAAAAAGTATGTTTGTGAAAAGAAACATTAAGCAGGCAGTAGTAATAGCTTCAAAAGACACAATAAGCATTGCTTCACCAATTGAATAAGAAACCACAGCATGATTTTGGAATAAGCTCTTGCAAATCACTATTATTTTATACAGTAACTTAAAACTCAAGTGTAGCCATAAAGCCACCAACACACTTGGATTTCTGTGTTTGTAAAGCTGTCTGTTTCATGATGAAATGAAGCTGATGCTTCATTCTCATTTACGGAAGGCTAACTTGGAAGGAGTTAATTCGAGATGATAGAACTTTTCATTGAAGATTGGCTTTTTCAAATTTTTATCTCATTAAAATTTTGGGGTAGGTGAACTAGTTAATCTTGGAAGTCTGGTAGTGTGTTACAATATGCAGTCAGGTGACTCCCAAGATATCTTGCAAGAAGGAATTAAATTAGTTATTCTGTGATGTACTGTGTCATGAGGTAACATTCGTTTGTCTAGAAAAGCTGGTGTTCTATCCTGTATCTCCTAAATAATACAAATTTTAATCTGAATTACAGCTCATTTAGGTTAAGCAAAGATACTGTTATTATAGACCCCCTTTATTTCCTTCAAACAAAATTAATATTTAAGATTTTTTTTATACTAGCACTACTAATAAACAAAAGATATGCATATTCATCCTAATGAGAAAAATACACTGTTTTTACTAAGGGCAACAATGTACACATATGAATATAAACAGCTCAGGTGTACATTCTATTATTAGATTTTTATCTACTTGTAAAAATTATTTGTTGGACAATATTTTTCTAATCCCAACAACTTAATGCAGACTGGGTCACAATACACTAAAGTTAAAGAGAAATAACAGAAGAAAAATGTGGAGCTTTGCCACCTCATCTCTTTGCTTGCTCAACTTCTGCTAGAAAAGTCCATTTAGCAGTTGCTTCTATTAAGTCCTAGAAACAATTTATTGAGGTTGGAACAGATGTATTGCTAGGGGATTACAATACCTTCCTACCAGAGAAGTTGAATTAAAATAAAAAACAAATCAAATCACTAAACCTTTTAATGAAATTGCAGTTTATCTTTTAGCAATTCCAAATTTTCTAAACAAAGGTAATCCAAGTGTAGAAGCTACAGGGACTGGAATCTTCCTTTGGGACATCTGCATGGACCATCAAATGTCACCCTCAGACTACTCCCAGTTTCCTCCTTCATTGATTCTTGACCTGTCACAATCACCTGGCAGCCCAGGAGAAGAGTCTCTTGAGTCAGACCCAGGCAACAGACAGTCAAAACACACTATTTGGACACTACCTAGTATCTAATGCCCTAAAGCACTTAACTGTGCTTAACATTCTTACTGAAAAACATTTTTGTTCTGTTGAAAGAGTCAGAAAATGTCATGATGAGTATTTTCAGCTTGATATACATAAAAAACGGATTAGCATCAATCTAAGTGAAAAGAGATTTAAACTAATGATATGCAACTTCTGTTCTAATTTTAACACAAGTTTTCCTCGAGCTATTCTATATTTAGCTTAATTTTAAAATAATTTCTTGACGAGCAGTTCTCTTAAAATATAAGTGATAAATATGAGTAGATCATCTGTGATACCACTTATGCGAAGTCCAGTGTATTCTTGGTTCACTGTGAGGATACATGGACTGAGAATATAAAATAGCTGCACAGGGAAAGAAACATGCACTTTCCAGTCCCTTGCTGTCACTTTGTCATTGCATACAGTGAAGCTGCATAAAAGATATAGCTACAAGATCCAGTTCTTTAATGATTTCTTTCTTAATGAAAAAGCTCTCTCAAATTTTGTTTGAGGAGAAAGACAGCTGCCTTTACATCTGGGTAATTCCCCTTCACCCCAGCCCCATTTAACTAATTAAATGTTCTTTAGAATTTGAAATCACTGAGTATAACAAAGCTCCTGAGAATCATAAGCAAAGTCGGGAGGACATCTCAAACACAGGAATGGCTAGTGTAGGGCAATCTAGGGAGTACATGATGCTTTCAGTATCATTTTGTACTGTACTTTAGGGCTTTAATAGCCCTTCCAGCAATGTTGCACCAACTGCTAATCGATACCACTTATTTTTCTCACCATAGAAACGAGGTTTAGTTAACCCCTTGAGTGCCTTATCCTAAAATAAGTAGAGGATGTGTTTTTTACATGGATGAAGAAAACATCCGCTACAGTGAAATTATTCCCGCAACAAAAGTGCTGCTACATCCAAATGCCGGATGAACACATAGTCATTCAAAAAAATTACTCTGCCCCATCGGTTTAAGGCCACATTCCCAAAGCATTAACTTATATAAACAAACCACACATTGTGTGCTGCTACCATACTAATCCTTGCAAGGAGCAAAGTGGGAAAGGCTGCTACCCTTGGGTGTCTAGCACTGTTTCAGTCACAAGGGCCTTCGCAATGAAATTTTTGTTGAATAAGAAAGGAACCCTAACAAAACTAATTTTAAAAATCTGGTGTTTTCATTTTCTTTTTTTTTACTAATTGCTTTTTAAAATTTCATTCAGCTCAAACATGAGTTAAAACAGTACGGGAACAGCTATTTTACTGCCAATTTATGTTATTAAAAACATTCTAATTTTGCATGGATGTCAGGAGAGAATGTACACTGTAAAAACTTTTCATCCCCAAAACTGGGGGGGAAAAAAGCCAAGCAAAACAAAACTCCACACCCTAAAACAACCTTTTGTGCTACACTCGCTTATGCATCTACATATTTTATGACAAATAACTACCAAGGTAAGTAAACATCTCTCTGGGATTTTTTGTTCAGCTTAATACAAGTTTTTGAACCAAACATCCAAGTAGATCAGTCAAGATTTTTTTTCTGTAACTAGGCAGGCAAACAGCAGAATTAGTGAACTATCTAAACATATCAAAGCTCTTAAATAATAGTGTTAAAGTTATTTCCAAGTAGCTAATATAAAGGCAACAAAAAAAATAAAAGTATTGAAAATAAAAAGTACTAGGGAAACAGTTATTTGGCAGCCCTATTGTGCTACACATTCTCAGCATCCCTGTGGTAATGGAAATCTAGATTCTACTGAAACAAATGCAAATTTCTGCTAAGATTCCAATGTTTTATGTTTGTCTGTCTATCTATCTATAAGTATGTGCAAAATGTTTAATTCTTAAACACTTGGAAAGTTCTGCATACATTTATTCAGTACAATACATTATCAAATGGGAATAAATTAGAACACAAAATAGTTTAATTTGATTGAAGAAAAAAGTACTGAGTCTTCAAGACAAAGAAGTTGCTCCCATAGCAGTTCACAAAGAGGACAATTCTAATAGATCTGAGAGACTGAAAAAAAATAACCAATACTGTTGAATACACTTCTGCAATGGATCTGTCAATAGCGTAAGTAATTGGCTTTACATTGCTTTGTTTAAGCTACCTAAGCTAATACATCATTTAAGTGGTCATTTTAGAAAGTCAAGCTGTCTATAATCATGCAGAATTATGCAATTGCTCAGAATAAGGTGCAACATTCAGTCACTCTCAGCCACCATATGGCAATATCTAAAACATTTTTTTCAAACCAATTTAACCAAAAGCAGAGGAACAGAGGTTCTAATAAGTCATTGCCCTCTGGAGCTGCCACTGTTCTCTGCATAACCTTGAAACACTCCTTCATTAATCTTTGTTGGCTTTCACAACAAACGGGCCCACATTATTACTACTGTTTGTCATATCCTCTGACTCATTGGAGCCTATAAGCTGTTGCAATGAGTTACATTTCAAAACCGTGTGAAACTTTGTTCCAAGCATTCTAGGAAAGTTTTAAGCAGCACGATTTTTTCATGTGGTAGAAGGAATATAATCTGTACCTGCTTGACAGGAATGCTTTGCTAAAAAAGAAAATTAGGGACTGATGACAAGAAGAGGTGAATCTTGCTGGATGTTTTTAGCAAAACTTCCTAAGGATTTTTTCATTCTTAATGTTTTAATTTCTCCAGTGTTTTTTCCAGGTTGTACTAGAAGAAAGACAGAACAATGGACTTGGAATATGATTGGATTTTTGAAACACTGAAAATAATAATGCTAACATTTCATTAGTTGTTCAATCCACTGCAACCAGACCTAGTAAAATAAAACACAATTCCTTAAAAGGAAAAAGAAAAAAAGGCCTAACCAAACTGCTCAACAACATTTGTTTTTGCTTTCATCACTTTAATTGTCCATTGCTTTACTAAAGTACAGTCTTAATTCTGGCGCCATACCAAAAAAACCCCAAAAAATATGCTATATACTTAAAAACGTGATGTAGCCCTGTATTAGAGAATACAAAAGTACTTGCTTGATTTGTTAATCAACAAATATGGCCAGTTTCTCTTTAAATCCTTCCTTGTCTCTAATGGTAAGAGAGCCAGCACCTGAGGTTTCCTTTTGGTATACTTTTCCTGTGTTCAAGCTGATGTGTTGACTAATCCTTGTAACTTCTTCCACCATGGATTGCAGTTTAATTATTAGGCTGGCACTACTATCCTCTAACTAAAGTATCAATACTTCCCTTTTCCAACACTAATGTTAAAATCCTGGTGATATTTACAATAGAAATTTTGTGACTACCTGCATAAATTATTTCTTTTATTTAAAAGNGGGGGGGGGGGGGGGGGGTGGGGTGGAAGGAAACAAAGGATTACTTCTCCAAGGAAAAGGTCTTAATCCAAAACTTGAGGCTGAGGAATAAATGGATACAAATTGAAGGCAACTCAGTGAAAGCCATTGCCTGTTTGGCATAACATTACACATCTATCTGTATCAGAAACCCAGATGCTGAGAGGAAATAAAAACCACACCAGCATTAAAATCTGGTAGGATTTTACTCTAGGAAAATGAGTATTTGAATCTGTAGATAACTTTTAAAAATATTTTCTGTGAGATTTAAAGGCTTAACTTTTTTTTCTGGAGACAAAACATAAAATATTGAAAGACTTTTTCCTGTGGAAAAAATTGAGTCTTTTTAGGTGGTTTACTGAGTTAAACTCCCCATAGTATTTTCAACATCTTTTGTAAATTGAAATTGCTAGAAAGATTTGTTAACATAGCAGAGGGAATGGGAGAAAATTCCAGTGAGACAAAAATCTTCCATCTGGATTTCATTAAACAGTCATTTTCTCATAATTTACTCTATCATTTTAAGGCATGAAAGTCACTAGATGTATTATTGCATAATGATAAATCTCAGGGATCATATAAAAAATGTGGTTTTACTCAAGCATTTGTTCTCTAGTTGCATGGGCTAATATTTCCTAAGCTAATTATCTGATCAAAAACAATAAAAAAGCGCTGTTCTCTAATGGTGTTCTGCCTTGGATCTGTCAGAAATTTCATCATGGTCTGAACCAATCATTGATCTAGAAGCTAATATTCTCTAAAATCTAAGTGACCATAATTTTATATACTTTTCTATATAAAAATAGAATATGTTATCCACCCACCAACAAATATGTGGTATGTGTTGAAAGACAATCCTTTTCCTTTTAAGGAGTTACGAAAAATAAATTTAAATAAGTATCTAAAATCATAATTATTACTGAATTTTGCAGATATTTAATAGAACTTTAAGATCATAGTTCTAATCTGATAAAAAAATGGAACAGGCAGGAAGGTTTTTTTATTTGTTTTTTGCTTTAATTGAGGCTAAAAGAAAAATTAAGGAACTGCATCTTGTATTGTTAGCCAAAATATTATCCTATTACATCAAATTTCTCAGAGAAATAAAAGAATTTAAAATAAACTGTACTTCTGTGTCTGGTCCCTGTGCCAGATCACCATCTCCACATGGAAAGATAGTCATGACTGAATTGCTCAACCACCTTCCAGTTCCCGAAGCTTGGATGCCACAAACTTATCTTCTCTTGAGAGAGCATTCTTCACAAAGCAGTAATGGCTGCCACAATTTTATATTTGTGACCCTCTCTGCACCCTAGGTTTGTCTCACTTTTCAGTGCTTGCACAGCAGCGTCCAGTATTGAATTACCCTTTTATTAATTCCCTGCATGATTCTCTCATTCTTCCTTTTGTTTTGACAGAGCACAGATGTGGATATAGAGAGGTTAATCAAGGAGCAGAAAGGATCTAGAACTTAAATAGAGCCATCAGAGGTATAAGCAGTGAGTGTGAGCATCGAGCTCTGGAATCCTTGCTTCCACTACAGTGATGAAAGGAAGGAAGGAAGGAAGGAAGGAAGGAAGGAAGGAAGGAAGGAAGGAAGGAAGGAAGGAACAGTTTAAAGCTGCTTATAAAATGAGAGATGTAGGAAAAGTTCTCTGTGAGAAAATTATGTGGCACTTTGTTCATGGGCTACAGTATTCATGTGAGGAGATTTCCCAAAGAATTCATGATGCACTTAGCAGAAGTTATGGTCTGGCAGCAGAGATGATACTGTTGCAATTTGTGAATGTTATGTATTGCAGCTACTATAGAAGCAGAAGCGTATTGCAATGCTGCAAATCAACAGGTCTCTCCCTCTCTCTACTGCAGAGTTAAATATTAGGGTAGGGGTTACCTATGGAGATACCCAGTTACCAAGTTAGAAAATAACCCATCTCTGCAGTCTAATTTTGAAGAATTTTATAATTTCCCTGAAGTATTTAGGAAGGAATATTTGTATTCTGATAAAGTATAGCGAGAAAAAGAAATGCTGTTAGTAAGGGGTGAATTGAGCACTTAACACTTGTTTCAGTTTACAGGTCGATTTTAATTTTGTGTTACGGATTACAGAGAAATCTGTCAATAAGACAGTGGTACAGAAAACACTTGAAGGCAGTAGAAAAGCAGCTCTTAGTATCTAATAGAAAAGTTCCCATGTAAATTATGAAATTGAAAGCAAAATAAACTTATATTTTGTCCAAACAGACTGTCTAGATTTTAATATTCTAAGCAGCATCAAATCTCTGGCTGCTTCAAGCTTCTAGATATGTTACAGAAAAGACAATTCCAGGTGAACAGAACAGACACATAAGATCAGATATTTAATTGCAAAAATACAAGTCTTTTCTCAAAAAAAACCAAATATCAGTGTCAACAGAAGCACTTGAAATTAATATAACTTTATAATAGTTTTTGTATTGCTATAAAATCACCTTCACTGAAGTAGGTCTCACAGGACATTTCCAATATATAAACACTCACAAAAGCAGTTGCTTAGCAGTTATATTTCTGGGCCTGTTCTGTACCCTCTGAGTTTTGAGGAGGACCACTTCTGAGCGCAGACTGAAACCTCTCACCACCACCACTAAGCATCCTGTCACTCACATTCCCTTTGTGTGCCCCCCAGCAAGAGGACAGGAGTAGTAATGGTCTCTTCTAAGTTCCTGTGAGTAATTGTTCCCAAATAAATTAACTGCAGTGCACATTACTAGATTTCTTAAACAAAGTAGGCATTTAGTATCTACTGGTGCCCCAAGACAGGAACTTGAGAGAAGAAAGTAAAAGATGGGACCAAATCAGAGGTCATTAGGATTTGACCAGTTATGCATACATCTTTTGCATTTTTTGCCACACCTCAAGAACACAAAGATCTAAACTGCTATTCAGGTACTCTGACAGTGATGGAACACTTACAATCCAGTGACTTAATCAAAATACATTTGTGTTGTAATTTAGAGAGAAGACAGCAGGAGAAATGATGTGAAAACACGAAGTATGATACAAACGCCAGAAAGGGATCATTTAGGAAGGGGTGATACTGGTGGAGATGCCTAGCAAGCCAGTATTAAAATCCTGAGAGGAAAAGCACTCAGAGAATATGGAAGCACAAGCAGTAAATGGTTTACAGAGCACTAGTCACAGAAGAAAAGTCCGATTAGCCTTCTGGTCAAAAATTAAGAATTTCAAAGGAATCTAATCCAATGAAATATAACATAAGCTTTCAAGTGTATTTCCTGAAAACATATTTAAATCCAGAATTATATTTAAATATAAGTTTCTTATGGGATTATTTTGTAAAAAAATGTCCTAAAACTTTTAAAGTAAATATGCGTATTTGATCAAATAGTTATTTGAATGGTGGTACTTATTCCCTCTTTGAAAAGATTGATAATTGCAGATGAAAATCCCGTTTAGGTGATATTTTCTTCACAGATTCTGAAAATTTCCTTTGTATCTTTTCCTGAAAATAATATGAATTTCCATGAAGTATGGTTCTATTCAATGTAATATCAGATTTCAAAATTTATTAGTATTACCACTGTATTTGAAGTCATTGTTAAGACATAGTCAGTTTGCTTAAAGACCATAATAACAACCAAACAATAAAGCTGATGACAGTTGAGGCAATAAACCTTAATTCCAAATGTCTATTTTTCTCCAAATACCCCTAATATAGCTTTTTCTTCCTAATAAAAGAAAGAAAAATATTAGTATATGTCATGTCTTTCTAAAACACAGGAAAGTGAAGGTAATGAACTTGGAGAAAATGTACAAGAGGTAAACAAAAATGCAATATTTTTAAAGAGCTTGAGAAAGAGGTAGAGCAGATTTTATGAAAGTGAATTTGTAATCTATATCTGGAGATTTACTGTGATGCACTTCCTAGCAAGCTTCATAGCTTCCAAGTAACCAAACTACATGTTTTGATATGCTGCAGGAATAAACCTATTACCAAGGCAACAAAACACAACACAGTGTTTGCTATACTTTGTCTATTAAACTTAAGCATTTGCTTAAAAAAAATCACATTTACCAACCTATTATGAGACTTGTATTTTAAAAGGATATTTTCCTTCCTGTTTCCTCGACTCTTGAAATTATTCTGGCTTCAGTGCACATATAATTATGTTTGTATAAATTAAAACTATTGAGCTGTATGCTCAGGGAAAAATGCAACAACTTAAACACAGTATGAGATTTTTAAAAAGTAAGTGCTTACGGAATATCGATAAATAGAAAGCTTTTCCATTCAAGCAAAGAACACAGCAATATCTGGTTAAACTGAATTGCTTGCATAATTCTCTTAATTAGTAGAAAGCCACTAAGAAACCCTTCGGTCCTGGTTCTAATGTTTTTACTTACATAAAACCAATGAGTTCATAAATAAAAGCATTTATTTAATAGACAGTATTCACCATATAATTTTTTGGCCTTCATGCTGATTTATTCCATTAAAAAGTAGCAGAGATGCTCGCCATCTCTGTTATTTAATGAATGCTTTAGTTGATTATACATTATTACTGCTTAATATAAGTGGCAGCAGGTCTGAAATTGTCCTCTACCAATTTCAGTATCCTAGGACATTGCAGGGTAGGTAAAAACCATGAAACCTTCAGATAAAACAGAACATGGAAATGAAAACCAGAAACACTTGAGCAGTTATTAATGTGAATTTATGGACCTAGAAGATGATGTTTTGCTTGGTTTTAATGAAATTTGCTCACAATAGGGCTGGATATGCCTGGCACAATCCCCTTTACAGTCTTCCTTCTCTGACAGATGCTCCTTGCGCTTATTCTGCTAACCAGCCATTTGCAAGCTGAAGCTGTTGCTTGTCAAGATGCCTGAAGACAACTTCTCATGAGTCAATCTCAGCAATGGCAATGACACAATTTTAATTTTAATGACATACATTCTTGATTTCTGAAGTGTGTGACTGATGCTTGTCATTGGTATTCAAGTTAATGGATAATAGCAGGAATTCTCCTCCTATCGGAAGCTCCTGAATTCCTCAGCATTTAAAGCTGTGGTTTAGTTGGCAGAAACTGGAGGAGGGAATGCAGTTGCATTGAGCCACCAGTCTTGCCAGCTGAATTAAAATGAAGCTATAGTAATTGCATTAATAGATACTGCATAGGAAAAAGTGCATATGTAATTGCCTTCCACTGTTATGGTTCTCCTTTTTTACAATAGACTGGTTTAATAGAAGGCCCACAGACTCGTGTAATCTATCAAAGTACAGTAAACAGAAGCTCTTAACTTCTTTCACTATTTTAATAACACATTTCAAGAATCCCTCTTTGCTGCGATTAAAGAGCTCTACTTCCCAAACTGAAGGTGAGGATGAACAGCTGACAGAGCAATAGCATCTGAGAAATAATGAACATTTTCCACGTTGTTTGCTGAGTTGCTAAAAATATATTAATAGAAGAGGCGTTACCTTAACTGATCCCCTTTCCTTTGCACAGGGAAATTGCACTGCTACTGATAATCCATACTAATGTTAAGCCATCATAAAGCTGTTTTCAAAAAAATCAATTACAGTCCATAACAGAAAATGCATTGGTGTGACAAAAAATGTTATCTGTAGAGAGTTATTTACCCAGTCTGCCTGGGAAGATATTTCCAACAATTGTTAAAAAACAATAAACAATAAGTACGTAAAAAATGTGCCATTGCTTTTTTAAAATTATTAGTGGTAATCAAAATTAAATTTCCAGTCCTTTTAGATCAACTAGGGGATCAGAAAAGAGGTCTTCTTTCAGATAGCTGAACTGATACACACAAGTATAGTCCCAGTCTCCTGAGGTCATTATATAAAAAACTACTAATGGGACAATCCCTTTTACCAGCCTTGGGTGTTTCCACTCCATTCTTCATGGCTGAAACCACACTAAAGCTGAGAAATAATCTGTTTTGTTTTGGAACCATAATTACATATTGACAGGTTAAACTGTAAGACCTAAATCAAGGGGATTTGGGTTATTATGTGAGCATTCTCATGGGAAAAACCTAAAGGGACATCAATTATTTTGCTGCAGCCTAACTCCTTTTCAATTTTACTATCCTGAGTGGCATTAAATACTTGGTGAAAAGGAACTGCTGAAATAAAAAATGCAAGGCAACTGTAGCATGGTTGTCAGAACAAGTTGCCACGTAAAATTAAAAGAAAAATAGCTATGTTTTACAAGGAAAATGTTCAAGGAAAAGCATTTTATTATTACAAAATATCTCCTTTTGCTTCTTAATTATTTTTCTTTGTTTAGATGATTTTCCCATCTTAAACGGCTTTGATTTTGTTTCTAAATCCTTACCAAAAATATTTGAGAAAGATCTAATTTACTGAACAATTGCCATTGTAAAATTATTGGTCAGAGCATTTTCCAATCATCCACTAGTTGATAAAATGGATTTTATGAATAACATATAGTGAAGAATTCAATTTTTTTTCTATAAGATGCTCATAAGATGGCAAAATTCAAATATGTTTTAAAGGTAAAAATACAGTGTGCATGTTCAGGAATAACTAAATTATTCCATCATGAGACATTGTGAACCTACTCTTTATGAGCTAATTTTTAGATTTCAAATGATGCATATCCTCCCTGTGTTCATATTGCATTTTGTCTTTATCCATATCTATGTTTAATTTCAAGAACATATCTATAAAGAACAAATAAATGCTATCTATATTATATGTATTATCTACATGATTAAAAAAAAAAACTTGCTACCAATATTTTGATTTAAATTTCTAAGCAAAAAGCCAAAGAAAATTATCAAATATAACAGTTTCATCAAAAGAAAATAAAATAGAAAAATATGTAGCTAGCTAAGTACACACAAAGTGCAACAAAAATCTTTAACTTTCTGAGAAAAAGAGAAAACTTCAGTGGAGACCTGCTGTTGCATAAAGAACATGAGGAAGTACAGAAAGAACTTGGTGAATTTGCATCTAATCATATGAATACCATAAAAGTGTATTATTACGTATATTTGCATCATTTTTTCTTCTGCAATATTTGATCTTCTGCAACTAAGTCTCACTAAGGAGAAAACACTGCAAGCACTGTTGGGATTGGTTTTACTGAACTCCTATTAAATTTACTTTACAAGCATAAAAGTATATTGCCTGTAGTATGAAAATTCAATGCAACTACTTTTTTAAGGTTAACTTTAATTCTTGCTTGAAGGTTAGGGTTTGGCTGTGTGGGAATATAAAATTCCTGTACAGACGTTTCACTGGCTTGGGTTCCCCAGTACCTATCAATGGAACACGTCAGGTGCAGTGTGTCATAGCTCATGTCTGCACTTTGATTGCTTGTAGAGCTCCATGGCAACCGAAATAGAAGCAACCTGTTCTAGCAACAGGAGATTGCTTTCATATTTTACTAAGATTGGGTGTTCCGCTTGAGTTGTATAGTAGTGGATGACTTACTGGTTTAAAAAAAATAAAACTGTTTACAGAGTAAAAGTTCTGCCTCTTTATAAACTTGGATTTATGAAGTTCAGCAAACTTTGCTGATTCCCAGTAAGGTATCGGATTCACAGTCAATACTCAAAAGATTATATGATTGCATATTAAATTAACAAGCTTTAGGGATTAAATTTAAGTGAAACAGGAAGAGTAAGCATGAATCTAAACCAGAGAAGGGGAACACAAAAAACAAACAAAAGTACAGAATGAAACAAACAAACAAACAAAACCCCCAAACGAACCCCGCCCAAAACAAAACAGAAAAACAAACCAAAGAGAGACAAAATTACACAACTATAATGTGATGGCATAATAATTCTGACCTTTCCCACAGGAAACTTAGCAAAATCAAGAGGAACAATGAAAACATTAAGAATTTCCACATGGCATTTTCATAAAATTCCTTAATTAGACGGCAGGTTGATGACTAAACCCTCTTTTCTCCCCAGCTGTAAACAGCAAAAACAGGGTATTGGATGATTTTGAGTTCTATTTCTGACTTTCTTGGCAGGTTTCTACACTGCAAAGCTTTCTTTTATCCTAAAAGAGATATTTACAAAGGGAATAGTGAACATCCACTGTTGCTTTCATCCTCACTGGTACTCCTCACTGTAGTGAAGCCCACAGAGGAGTTTGGTGTGTTTAGAACTGATATAGTTGAAAATGTATCAATTCTGTTTACCCAAACTATTTAATGTGTGGCTACCTAAAAAATCATTGCCTCCCTGCAGATGGAAGGCTAGAGGGGACAGTCATTCCCCAGGCAGTACCTGGATGCTGTACACACAGGACACTAATTCTGGTCCACTCATGCCTGCTATGCCTCATAACCAGTTGGGTACCTCCAAGTAAGAGCTACACGACCATATCTTGAAAGCTGAAGAGTGCTTTGCAATTTTCTGCCTATTGTGTTCTTGGTTCTTACTCTTGATTCAGAATCATTCCTCTTCTGTCTGCATCCTTGAAACCTTGATTCCTTTATCACTCTCTTCAGTGCACAAAATCTGCCCACGGGTTGTTTTTAGACCAAGACTAATAACTAGGTTTTACCATACATCTGTCATGAAACTATGGGACTGCTGTCGTTGGGCTGTCCCATCTATGTTCCATGAAGGTGCACTATAAAGAAATCTTTTTTACAATTTCTGCATCTGTTCTGTACTCAGGGAAGATTGCACTGGTTGTCCCCATTTATTACCTTGTTGAAAGCATTTGTTCTCTACTATACATGGCCAGTTCCTTCCATTCTTCTTCTCTACTTTGCTTTCCAGATTTCCACACATAGTGAAAAATGGTAATCCAGGAAAATACCCCAGAAGCAGGAATAGGATAGGCTGATACTTCTCTTACAGCTTTTCTTTATACACCATATAATTATGGCTGTAATGTGTCCAGTGGTCAGAACACAGAAGGCGCAGGCAGTTTCCCATGGTAGGACAAAACTCCAGCATCCCAAATATTTCAAGGGAATCTTTCACTATTCATCTGCAATGAATTTTGCATTCCTTCCTCAAAGCAATCCTGTGTGCAATCTCCTACACTCTTGGGTGATGCTCCGTTTAATAGGTTATTATGTAAAACCAAGCATATCTTATTTTCGTTCTCCAGGATTATTAATGCCTCAGCTACAAATTCAGGTCCACAGAAGCTACTTACATTAAATCTTAGAACTGGATTTTTAATTGTGAATCACAGCCTCAGTGAGGAAATGTAATCTGAATCACAAATGGGCAATTAAGTTTACTGACACAAAAATCTTTATTCTGATCATTTCCAACTCCTGATCTTAGACTATTTTTCCTCAGTATAATGACTTATATGTATCTTGAATACTGTTCTTTTCTAGTGAGAGCTACATAAAGAGTGCAGAAACTAATTTTCTAAATTTTCTGCTTCCTGGGATCAGGTACATGCCTCACCTGTCTCTTAATTCCTCAGCAAAGTATCAGCTATATTAACTAATGGTTAGACACATGAAGGAAATTAGGATATACAAGATAAGAGAGAGAAACGGAGCTGAGGTACAGTAATGGGTGTCTACATTAAAACCTGGGAAAACTGGACTGTAAATGGCATAATCATGTACTCTCACATCAAATATAAGGGCCTAAATTCTCTTTCTTTCTTCATAAATCAAGTAACTAAAAACTTATTTCAGTGTAACTGTTCCAAAAGAGGTAGCGTCTGATTTTAGTACACATGCTCTATGCTTTAAACTCCATTCATAAGAATAACATCTTTATTCAAAACATGAATCATGTGAAACTCTTAAATTGAGAGTTTCATTTTGCTGTTAATGAGCATGTCCAACTCCAGAGAACTTCAATACTGTAAATGAGTACAAAATGTATCCCTTAAATAATTAATTGCAAGTCACATTCATAATAAATACTGTAATTTAAAGTTTGCTCTACAGCTATTCCTTGTCAATCAATATCACACTTGCTCAGAAGAAACAGATATTATGTTATTATTAATAACAATGTCTTGATGCTGCTATTCTTTACATTGAATAATCACAATTTAACAAAATCCCGTAACAGGCAATAGCTTCAATTGGTTTTAGCAGGCATTTTTATTCAAAGTCTGAAAAGACAGGGCAAAAATCTCTCATGCTGATACATAGATATTGCAATCAGGACAATTTATTCTGGGTTTAATGTAAACTTTTGACTGAAGCACAAATCTTCCACAGGATTTCAGTGTGGAAATCTATGGTTTTAAATTAGGCAGAAATCATTTTAAGTGATGGCTCCTCTTAACGTCAGGGGAGTGCTTACTTCTCACGCTTTACTTTGTACATGGCAGGCCTCCAAAACTCCTACTGCTAAATCTGAATTAAGTAGCCTTAATATGTATGATATTTAACATTTTCAGAAGCTATGCATTAAATCTGTAGACTAAAACTTCTAGTTAAGGAATGAACCCAACACTTCAGGGCTTTACATGCATTTCTTTATCTTTAATTCCTCTTGCCAACTGTATGTTTCAGTGCAAACTATATAAAAGTTCACATCACCTGAATCTCTTTCTGCAAGATTAGTGGAGTAACGTCTTAGTCTGAAACTGATCTTTTTCTTTCACAGTGTTTTAGTCCCTGAACTCTAAGGCTTGTATTAAATATGAAATAGGTATAATGAGTTTTAATTTTTAAAGACATTAAATACCCTGAACAAGATGGTTAAGAATTGTAGAGCGACTTTGTCACTAAAAAGAGCTTAGCAAATCCAGTAAAGTACCACATTAGTTTTCTATATGCATGATTATATATATTTGCTATGTTATCAGTTTCTGAAAATGTGTTCATTCTTTGAAGCTGAATTTCTTCTGAACCATGTTAGATGAAATATCAGTGAATTAAGTAATTTTTTAAAAATTCAATTATTCACATTCCTCAACATGAATTTACATTAATTTCTACAGCATTAGTTGGCAAACAAAATTACATGAACTAAGCCTCTTAATAACAACTATCAATAATAAGATGTTTATTTAAGCAGAGAAGGTATCAAGATATGTGTAGTTGCACCTCATCTGTGAAAACGGACAATTTGTGATAATCTGGGTCACAGCACTTTACCTTCTTTACCCATAAGCTCCTTCAGGCCCTTTTGACACTACTAAGTGTCTGACAGACCTGAAACTATGATATCAGTGCTTTACAATAGCTCATACTTCAGTTGGCATATCAGTGTCATTTTGTTTCTGTTGGTATCTCTCTTTTTGTCAAATGGTGTTATCATTGGAGAAAAAAATAATGAGACTCGCTACTTGGTGTGTGTATATATATATATCCATGAAAGCCTTCACAAAGTAATTGATAATTGCAGAAACTGTACCTAATATTGTGTGTATAATCTGGTCTAAAGTACCTGTTATTTGTACAAGTGGACCAAGGACAAAATAACAGATAGGAAGAACTTTCTATTCTGCTTTAGATTAAAAAAGATGGAGAAGGGGAAACAAAAGTTAAGTGGACTGATGAAATCTTCTGTCCCATGGATCATTTAAAGAGATCAAACATACCCCAGGACACTATAAAGGGGACCAAAACTACATTTTAGTAGGGTTCAAAGTAAGGATGCTAAATGTTTAAAAATAAAAAATCCTGGTGTACAGAAACAGCAGGATAAATAAGACCTTGTAATCTGTGGGCTGCACAGCTGTTAGTGGCACTTCAAAGGAAACTGAAAGGTCACACTGTTGTCGACTATCCTATAAATAATCAACCTTTAATTTTAGTAGCGTGTTGGGTTGACCTTGGCTGGTTACCAGGTGCCCACTAAGCCACTCTATAACTCCACCTCCTCAACAGAACAGAGAGCAAATGTACAGTGGAAAGCTCATGGGTCAAGATAAGGACAGGAAGATTACTTACCAATTACTTGCATCACAGGCAAAGCAGACTCAACTTATGGAAATTAATTTAATTTACTACCATTTAAACATAGTAGGGTAATTACAAGAACAAATCTAAAACCACCTTCCCTCCTCCTCTGTCTTCTTCTCAGGCTCAGCTTCACTCCCTATTTTCCCTACCTCCTCCCCTGTATCAGTGCAGGGGAGTGGGGAATGGGGGCTGCGGTCAGTTCATCACATATTGTCTCTGCCACTCCTTCGTACTCAGGCGGACGACTCCTTACACTCTTTTCCTGCTCCACTGTGGGATCCCTCCCATGAGAGACAGTCCTTCATGATCTTCTCTAGCATCGGTCCTTCTCTCAGGTTGCAGTTCTTCAAAAAATGCTCCATCATGAGTCCTTACTATGGGGTGCAATCTGTCAGGAGTTAACTGAAGAGTCTCCCACACGATCACAGGCCCTGCCTGGAACTTGCTCCAGCAAGGGCTTTTCGCAGGCTGCAGCTTCCTTCAGAGCACATCCACTTTCTCTGGCACAGAGTCCTCCACGGACTGCAGCATGGATACCTGCTCCACCAAGGACCTCCACAGGCTGCAGGGAAATCTCTTATGCCTGAGGTCCCTCCTCTCCCTCCTCATTCACTGATCTGTGGTTCTCTCACATATTATCATTTCTCTCTCCAGGTTCTGCTGTACAGCATTTTTTACCCTATCTTAAATATTTTCATAGAAGTGCTCCTAATGTGGCTGACTGGCTCAGATTTAGACAGGAGCAGATCTCTCTTGGAGCCAGGTGAAAATGGCTTTGCTTGACATGAGGTCAGCCTCTGGCATCTTCTCACAGAAGCCACCCCTGCAGTCCTTTCACTGGCAGACCTTTCCACATAAACCCAATGCAAGTAGCTGCAAGGGTATCATGTGATAACAAATAATAGAGGAAGTGGTGAAGATATGGAAGTGTATTTCTGTATTAAACTAAAGATCACTGTGAGTAAAATATTAGGGTCCTCTCACAGTACAGTTTACTGTCCCACAGTACAATTCATTATTCCACAGTACAATTTATTGTACATTATACATTAGAAGATGAATTTATGCTATTTCTCACTATTTACTCTCAAATAGGGTTACAGCATGGACCACACTACGTGCTATTCTCTCTAAGCAACACCTTAAGGCAAACTGGGAAAGCAAAATATTCTTGATGCTGAAAACTATCTTAATACCCATTTTCCATGTAGCTGCTGTCATCCTAACAATGTATTTCCAATGGTGAGAACACAGATAGCTTCCTGCAGAGTTTCTAATCTCAGGGCCATTTTGCAGAGAAGCCAGGAGGATGTGCTAGCGTAATAAGAAATCTGGTAACTACTGCCTAGAGATATAACACCTCATGTCTGCTCACTTTTCAAACTCTGTTGGCTTAAAACAGGGATCCTAGCTTGGCTCCTAAATCTTTCCTTCCCTAGATAGCAACACATTATTCTCACACCAGATAGCTGAACTTGCTGGCTGCCTACAGAACCCCTGAGATCCTTTTTAATTATATACAAAACTAACACACAAGGTCCGTAAAACACTTCCAAGTCAGTCGAGACTGCTAACTACCTGAATTTGAAGTGAACATGCTTATGTTTTGATTAAGCTGGTACTTCTGCTTACATTGCAAGTGAAGACAAAATATGCCAAAGATGAAGGGGGACTGGTTGTACACCGGACTTGAAAGTTAGTGCCCCAGATTTGCTCCATTTAAAAAAACAGCATAGCGTTATTTTGAGCAAAAGATTCTAAAGTATGTAAAGAAAGCATGCTATTTCGGTAGGATTTTTCCCACAATATATTTAAAAAAAATCTTCTTTTTGCTTGACATAATTTCCCTGTGGCATTGTGCCACCTCCACACAGCCATCCATAACTCTTCTCCTGCTTGAAACAATCTTCAACATGCCACTCTTGTTAATGACTGAGATACCCCCTGATGGTGCTTAACATTTAATAGTGCTAGAGCTCCACGTTTGCCCAAACAACCTTTTCCATTTACCTTACCTCAAAGGCGTTCTAATTTTTCTTCAGAGACAGAAATCCTTTAAGCCCATTGTATCCTTAGGCTACAAATTTACTGAGATTTAGGTTTCCAATAAGAGCTCTAAGATGAATGCCACCTTCTCATTTATGAATCAATTTTTGCCCATCGGCTTTTCAGTGTTATTACTTTTTATTTTATTTTACGCTCAAAGGAGAGAACCTCAGGAATACATACATGCATGCACACACAATGTTGGGGTGAGGAGGGAAGGAGGAAAAACTTGAATCAGAGCTGAATGAAACCTAGGACATTCTCCTCAACATATTATGAATACAGAAATCTCAAATAACATGGAGCCACAGATATAGTAACTTTTTCATCCTGAGGACTCTTGTTTTGATCATCAGCACTCACCACAAAGGCAAGCATGCTATTTCTTAGTGCCATGAGCTATGTTTTTATATAACAGTTGTCAGTGGTTAAAGAAGCACTTTTCTTTCCACGCACCACAGTTCAACTGATGCTATCATCCGTCTTCAGTGGTTAGCATGTGTTTGGTCTCAATGAAGACAACACCGTATCTTGGAAAATTCTGTAAAGGAGTAGCACAGGAAAAAGCTTTATTTTCCTGAACTAACTAAAAATCCAGTGCCATTCATTTGGAGCTAAATTTCAAACAGGTGAAGGATAAACTGAATTGTTTAAAAAACTTAGTTACAAGAATCATTGTTTTCAAATCATTGACTTGTAAATTCTGATTTATTTTAATGGTGTTTTGAGTGAAATGAATGTTGAACTTCGTGTGAAGCCCAACACACTAGCAATTCTAACTGGGGAATTATGTGGTTATGGTCATGTATCAAATCTAGATATACTATAATCCCATTTTAACTGCTTGCTAGGAGTCAGATACTGTTTTTGCTCTATGGTTTAGAATTCATCCCATTTAAGGAATACAATGAAAATTTAGCCTGCCATGGCACAACTCTGCTTGGCTTCAAAAACATTCGCTGCGAACTAAAAATTACCATGCTAAACAGGCAACATGTTTGCCAAATCCTGATGGTACTAGCTAATTAGAATTTTATCTGCATTTATGACAGCTGTAATATTACCTTTAGTTACATCACTATATCATAAGCAATTATTTAAAAACAAGAACAGGTTCATTTGATGGGAAGCGAGGTATCTATAGAGTTCATAATTTATCTAGAAAGCTCAAATAACTGAGCAGAATCTTTCTGTAAGTGGGACATTTGGGAATCCACCTCTGAAGATTTTTTTGAAGAGACAGAAAACATCTTTCAATATAGCCAAACTATGATAGTAATGAAAACAATTGGAGTTCAGTATCATCTACATGAATACTTAAAGGCTACTTCTGATCAATGTGTGACTCAAGACCAAGAGACTCTGCATAACCCTTGAGACACTGACCCTTGGGATGTACTATAATGAGTCAAGGCTCTCTTTTAACACCATGGAACCTGACACACTGACCAAATTGTTCCATTTATTCACTACTAGGGTTGTTTTCACCCCTGTATTCTGTGTCTGGATTTCCCATTGCACAGACATGTGGAAGTGATGTAAGCAATTGTGGGCTTACACTCCTAAAAATGCCTTGTAGTCAGATTAGGAAAAAAAGGTGAAAAATAATCCAAGAAAACCAAAATAAAGCAAACCAAAAAACCTCAAGAGTGTTGTTTCTTGCACTGGAGAACAGGTCTTGCATACCAGACATCAGGAAAAGCCATTTTCAGAGGTTATCTGAACTCGTGTTAAACAGTTGACTACTCAGCCAAGTGAAAAATAGATCCAAAGGATAAAATAATAAAGCATCAGAGACAAAAGATCCACACGCTATTTAGCAGAGAATGAGGCTTTCTATAATGGAAACATAAGCAGAGACTCTTACAGTACTTAGAAAAAATGATTGCAAGCAAAGCCTCGTGAAACATCAACGTATTCTGTGACAGCTGTTTACAGGTTTTCCTTTTAAGCTGTTCACAGTTGTATGTCAGAGCAGTAATTTTAGGAAAAAAAATAGAGATCTGATTGCTTTTCCAGATACAGGCATACAACGAAAACACACTCACTTGAAAAAAAAAGGATAATGGTATTTTTGGGTTAAAAAAAGGTTTGTGCACTGCAAATTGAAAGACTCTAACCGCTGAGTTTTCTAAAATGCATTTTTCAGATTTAGTTATACATTATTCAATACTCAGAATTCATTTTCATAGGTTCTGGATAAGCCATTCATAATGGCAATGTATTATATGTTGAGAAGGGAAGGAGGGAAATGGAAGACAATACAAAGCATCTGCAGTGTCTCCTGCTCCACTGCCCCAAAGAAAAGCCAACATTTTTTGTTACGATAAAGCAAGGAAATTAAATTCTTACAATACTGTGTTTAAGACAAGGCTAGATTCAATTCGAAAAGCGGTGCTGCTTCAGATAGCACTTGGCTTCTTAATTTTGGCTTATGACAGTAATGAAGGACTTTATTTTTATTTATAGCTGCTGTTTTGTAAGAACTAAAAGGAAAAATAGGCTTTAAAGAATTAATATTAATATTTCAAAGCATTCCTATTATACTATATCATTGTAAAACAGTCTTCAAAAACTCTGGGAAGCAGTGTAAATGAGGTGAGTGATAGCACAGCACTGGCCATTTGGCACCTGTAAGAGCTTCTGTTGCACAAAGTGGATTGGCAAATTTTGTGCTTTTTCTTCTGAGGCTCCCTTTTACTTATATGGGAAGCAAAACCTTATATTATGGAAGTATTTTATTTGAATGGTATGTTTACAGCTCTTGTAAGGAGCTGAAATAGTAGAGTGACTTAGATTCTCTATATCTCCTTCATGGTAGAAAACAGGAAAACAATCTATGTGTAATAGATTCTAGTTTCTTGCTGCTACCTCTCCCTGCTGACCATAATATAGATGAGACACAGCTTATTATCTTTGGCTTTATGACTACAATAATATTCTCTTGCCAGTAAGGAAGCTTGCCTTCCTGGGTGGGAAACACTGTTCTGTACAGCTATTTTAGGAGAAAGTGTGCTGTTCCACACAGGAAGATTTTGTTCAGAAGCAAAGGCTTGAACAAAACTTCAGGCAGAAGCAGGGGGAGAACAGCACTTCTTTCAGCATAAGTCCTATTCTGAAATCTTACATTTACGAAAGTTGCCTCAGTGACATGACAGAATCCTCTGAAATGCAAATGTATATACATTCCAAACATCATTAGTTTCTCAAAACTTCATTATGTATAATCAAGAAGAGTTATGACATCTTCTGCCAAAATTCCTCACATATATCTGTATGGTAATGTCACAGAGTTAGTATCTGACAAATTTCTTTTATAGATAAATATGGCCTATATACCCTAGAGAAGATAGACTAGAGAAGATTCAGGAAGATAAAGCAGAAGCTGAGACACTGGGAATCTAGAAAGTAAAAAAGTATAGGATTGATTAAAAATTGGACATAATATTTTAACTGCCGTCTTCACTGGTAAAGATGAGTATCTATGCAATAATATTTTTCCCTAAAGTCTGAGGCTATTTTCCTAGGCAACTGGTTTCAACTACCACTTGTGGTGTGTTGGCCTTGCCTGGCTACCAGACGCACCATCAGGCCATCTCTTACCACTTCTCCTGAGCATGACAGGAGAGAAAGTAAGATAAAAACACTTGTGAATTGAGATTGAGATGAGAAGACTGATTAACAATTACCACCATGGGCAAAACAGATGTGACTTTGGGAAAATTTAATTTGTTAATTAAAATAGAGCTGGGTGGTGAGAAACAAAGAAAAAAGAAAGAAAATCAACACTTTCCACTCGCTCCCTCCTTTTTTGAGGCTGAACTTCACTCCCTCATTCCTGGCTTGTGAATACACTTGCTCTGCTAACTCCTTCTTCAGAGCTGCAGAGGAATCTCTGCTCCAGTTCCTGGAGCATCTCCTTTCCCTCCTTTCCTGACTTGGGAGTTTGCAGGGATGTTTTCCTAGTTTTCCTCACTTCTTACTGCCAGGCAATATTTTTTA
Source organism: Rhagologus leucostigma (assembly GCA_013397725.1). Taxonomy (NCBI): domain Eukaryota; kingdom Metazoa; phylum Chordata; class Aves; order Passeriformes; genus Rhagologus; species Rhagologus leucostigma. The sequence goes on along the minus strand of VZTD01002387.1, from coordinate 1,728,632 downwards.
CCCTTTCTTAAGAATATTTTCTGCAAGATGCCACCCCCTTGGTTGCAGGGCTCAGCTGTGCCCTGAGGTGGGTGGGCTGGAGACAGCTGGAACTGGCTGTGTCCAGCACGGGGCAACCCCGGCCGCTCCTCACAGAGGCCACCTTGCAGCCACCACTGCTAGTGCCAGGGCACCTACGCCCAATTCTCATCTGTATAATCCTGGAAACCCACATCCAATATATATATATATAAAACAAAGAAAAAAAAGGAGGTGGGCAATGAAAAATATTAGGCGAATAATGTTGAAAAGTATGAGTGTTTAGCAAAATAAAAGTGCACACTCTTGTTTCCCTGCACAGAGCCAGCCTGCATAATGGGGCAAAGACTCTTTCTGTATAGTTGTAGAGGATTTTTCATATATTGTTCTAATTTACAGTCAAGATTAAATGTGAAAAATGAAATATTTATCTTTTTAAAATCAAGTTGAAACACTTGAGCCAGAAAGGTTAAAACAAGTTCATGGAACAATCACACGAACAATTTAAGGCCATGATTTATTTAGCAGGTTCAGAGTGATAATGAGCAAAACCGCTAATCAGTGCCCACAGATATTAGATAATAAATTCAAAAGGTTGAAATGGGTATTTGTAGAGCAGCAAACGTTAGTCTAACGGTTGAATTAATCTTAATGCACAGAAAGTCTTGCATGCCAAATTTGTTTACCACATAACATGCTAATGAAGATAAAACCGGTGGGTCTTCTTTACCCTTACAAATTAAGTGTTACTTGGGAAAAGTTGAAAGGGCATCAAGTGGCAAAGTTTTGTAAGAGGCACATGAAAAGATTGAGCAAATAACAGACAGCAAGAGATAAGGTACTTGTTCTGTATTACACTTTGAATGCCTGAATATAAATTACTGGATTAGTACAGTTTATCAAAGAACCTACGATGTAAAACAGATCTACAAAGAACCATGGGCTTCATAATTAGCTGATTGTTCTATTTCTTCCTAAACCCAGTTTTGCTGGCTAAGGAGGAACACCTGTGTATGTCTGTGCACACAGGCTGGAAGTTCAGCGCTCTATCCTAATGAATTTTTTTTTCCTGATCATCAAACAAATGTGCTTACAATGATAATTAAGGACAACTTTTGTCAAATTTCTTGCCTGAAAAGAATCTTGGATAAACAAACAAAGAGACAAAGAAAACTGACAATGAAAATAATTACTTTTTTTCTCCTTTAAAAATATTCAGTATCTATTATGGGGTACAACCAACTGTTAGAGTAGAAAGTGCTGTTTTCAAATTGCTTGCAGTTTGGCATTTTGATACACAGATGAATGTCTCAGTTTGACAAACCTTTCACAAGGCAGATTATCAGCGAAGCTGATCCTCAACTACAGAAAGAAGTTTATTTCCAATTATTTATTGGGGGAGGGTTATGTTTTGTTTTGTGGGGTTTTTTTTGGTTTTATTTTTTTTTCTAAGTGGTCATCTCTCAGTTATTTTAAAGTGAGATTTTCTGAAGTATCGTCTAGAGACATACACTTGGCTACACTGATCAACCCTTTTTGACTGTGACTGGCTAATTCAAATGATCAAAGTTGTCAAATACACTCTATCAAAACAAAACCAGTGCTAATGAGGTAGGCACTACACCCAAGTTTAAAGCTACTTATGTGTTCCAGTGAAAAACAGATTTGAATTTTTTCAACTAGTAAAATAATTTAAATAATTTAATAAATTATTTGTGAAAGGCCTAGAACATAAATCCTATGAGGAGTGGCTGAGGGAGCTGGGGCTGTTTAACCTGGAGAGGAGGAGGCTCAGGAGAGACCTTATTACTCTCTACAACTGAAGACTGTAGCCAGGTGGGGGTTGGTCTCTTCTAGGCAACCAGTGACAGGACAAAACAGCACAGTCTTAATCTGCACCAGGGGAGGTTTAGGCTGGACATTAGGAAGAAGTTCTTCACAGAAGGAGTGATTGGGCACTGGAATGGGCTGCCCAGGGAGATGGTGGAGTCACCGTCCCTGGAGGTGTTTAAGAAAAGACTGGACATGACACTCAGTGCCATGGTATAGTTGATTCGGTGATGTTCAGTCGTAGGTTGGAGTCGATAACCTCAAAGGTCTTTTCCAACCTGATTGATTTTGTGATTCTGTGAAATGATCTAATTATTTAATCTGGCTAAGGTGCAAGATTTGCTAAATTTACTTGAAAAAAACCCCCGCAACAAAACAAGTATTTTGTCACCTTTTCACTTAGATTAAATATACTATTCTATGCCTCATATGTTAAAGAGATTTATTTGCATATCGCATACTTTAATTTCAGATGCACTGAACAGAACGTATAGGAATTACACACATTTGAGGAAGTAATACTACATACGATATAAAAAAGAAAAAACAAAACCCTGTTGTTAGCAGATATGTGCAATTTGCAAATATTTCCTTAATACCTTTCAGAGGTCAGTGTTAAGCGCTCTTAAGTATTACATCTGGCACCACAACAGTTTAACACCGTTGGCTAGTCTAGACATGCTACTCCAATTTCATAGCTTCAACACAGTTATACAGATTTTAATGGGCAACCAGGACAGAAAAGTAGAAGACTGCTGTCATTCTACTGCCAGATTTGTGAGATGCCATATATCTTGTGGCAGAATGCAACACTGAGTAGGCTGGCATCTTGTAATAGGCAAACATTTGACAAGACCGAAAAGGAAGGAGGCTGAATTAAGCAATATGGAACTCATTTTTTTCCCGAGTTAAGCACTCCCTTTCTCAGTTTGGGTTGTTTTCCAGATTGTTCTGGAACTTCACAGTCTTCTGAGGACAGGCGTTCTTTCCTTCAAATTTGTTCAGTTGACAGAATGATTCATGGACATTTTTGAGCCACAAATAAAAGAGCTTTCTAAATTTTGTGCAGCACAGAGCTGTTCTAAAATGTTTCAATGTACACAGAAGCATTACCTATACCAATGTCAGTTCCACAGCACTCCATTTTTTCATCCACAATGCCTATGCTGTCGTGCATAATCTATCCAGCTGGCAGTTTACCTGACACCTTCTAAGCCATTCCTTTCTCTGCTGCTCCAATAACACTCATCTAATTTCTCTCCTTTTCTTTCCCTACGCTTGTGAAGCAGAGTAGGCAATATCAGCAGTCACTTCTGGACGTGCTACTCCAATTTCATAGCATTTCTCCACTGAGAAATGCATGCTATCTTGTCACCAGCCTAAACATATGGAATTCTAAACAAAGGATATGAGATATGGACAGACATCAACACACAGCACTACCAGGATTTATTCTTTCAAAGTTAGCAAACAAATAAATACATACAGCAATTGAACTAAATTAGACAGAAGAGTAGAATATACTTTTTGTCAAACAAGCAAGCAAGCAAAAAGCAATACATGCTTTAAAAAGGTCACAGAAAATGATCTTCCAAAAATGAAAGACTGTGGACCATAAGTCTCTTTTGTACTAAGATGTGTTCCAAAGGACTAAATTGCTAATTCTTAAATGGTTCTTTAAATTTTATTGTGCTTTTATAAAGGTTTTTTTTATTTATTTATTCATGCCTGTTCTTGTGGATCACTCTTCAGCCCAAAGGAGAATAAAGCATACAAAGCAACTTATTGTTTGGATTCTAGGACTCTTCACTATTTTTGCTTAACCAGACTTCATTGAAAGTGTAATTTTTTTCATGATAATGTTGTCATTGTTTGCAAAATAACATGGAGAAACTAACAAGTGTCTCTAAAGTTCCTTCAGCCCATTCCCCTCTTTTGGCATGACACCTTCTGCCATTTACACAGCACAGCTCAAAAATGCTGTCTGACTTTCAGGATAGAAAGTATTAGGGTTTTTTTTAACAGCAAAATATTTTGTTTTATTGGGAGGCATGACTCATATTATAGGCTAGGGACTGAAGTGTGCATAGTGTATAATTGGGTTTAAAAAATCACACAATCATAGAGCCATATAATAGAATATTCTGAGCTGGAAGGGACCCACAAGGACCATTCAAGTCCAGCTCCTGTTCCCACACACAACAACCCCAAGAGTCACACCATGTGTCTGAGAGCATTGTCCAAATGCTTTTTGAACTCAGACAGGCTTGGTGCTGTGACCACTTCCCTGGGGAGCCTGTTCCAGCTTTATGCCATTCCTCTGAGTCCTGTCACTAGTCACAAGAGTGTCAAGATTGGTACCTGCCCCTCCACTTCTGCTCACGAATTTGCAACTACAGTGAGGTCTCCTCTGAGTTTCCTCTTCTCCAGGCTGAACAAAGTGACTTCAGCCACTCCTCATATGATGAATTTCCCTCTAGACACTTCCCCATCTTCAGGTCCCTAAAGAGATTATTTTAGCCAGGTTTCTCGAAGATGAACTGGGCAGGCATCCTATGCCTAACACAGCAGTCCAGATATGCAGAAATAGAGCATGTGAGCATAGCTAGAATTTCTTGAGAATGTGGCCATGAGAGTCTGGTAAGACTGCAGAGGGTATTGACAGAATTTAACCACCGATGCATTAGTTTATTTTTAATGATGTCCATCTTTAAAATCAGCCTTTCTGTCTCTTTAAATGCTGAAGGGAAGTTGGGTAGACAAAGGTCAGTATTATTAACATCTAGATTATCTGAATATCTCTGTACCCTAGCAAAACGTGTTATATCTATGCAAGTCTGTATGCATAGATATACATATATTTATCTATTACAGCTGTCACAGTGACCTATATTCATCTATAACATATGTTAGATATTTTCAGTCTTCTGCAAAATGTATAATTAATATGTCTCCAAACAGTGTAGTTGCTCATGCAAGAGGGATTCATATTACTAAGTGCCTATTTACAACTGGAAATATATGATTTCCATTCATAATGAAGTAATAACAAAGGAAAAGTATGTGTAGTATATGAAAAATAAATATTAAGACCTGGAGTAATGCCACAGAGCAACTGCTTTATACAATTCTTTTCATTTCTCATGAAAAGAAATATACAAATTGTGAAACTGTAATTCAAACAAATAATCCATTGTGGTGTGGGTGATTATTTTGAAGTCATTTCATTTCTCTTCTGAATGATCTAAGGAATCTGCACTTAAATCAGCTGAAAAAGGCAGCAGTGCAGGGAAATTTTTGATTGCACTTTTAATGTCACAAACTAACCTACAAATGACTTTAAAATTGCTGGTAACACTACAGTACGACTAACCACCTACATGTTTTTACTGAAAGAGTGTAGCTACAATCCATTAGTTAATGACTATGCTGTGCTTGCCAGATCACATTCACACTCATAACAATTCTAAGTGCCAGGATTTCAAGGGCCTTGAAATAACACTACCGATTAAAACCAGACTCTTTTGTTACATTTTTGCAAAACCCATACATTTAAACAAAAAAGAAAACCCCAGAATACTCAAATTGTATTGACTTCTCTACAGAAAATAAAATTCATTTTGTATTCCTTTGCTGTGTTACAGTGTAAGTCTTCGTCAATATTGAAATATGTGCTTGCATATTTTAGATACATTTTAAATTGCAACAACTTAACACATTTTGACTAATAAATTGCTTTCCCTCAAATTCAGTAATTGACCACTGCTCTTGAACAAAAAAAGATTTTTTAATATTCAGTAAAAGCTTAATATCAAAACTGGTCAATTATTCCATCACGCTCTCTTGTCAGTCATATATATTTTACACAAGAAAAAATGAAGGATGTGTAAAGTGATAAACATCACACCATAAGGCTCTTGGATTATAAAATATACAACTATTATAAAGCTGAGAAGGTTTTTATTTTTTCCCAGTTATTTTAGATGAATAAATAAGTTATAACTGATGCTTTTACTTGATATGAGTATGTCTTCAATAGTTATCTCCATGACACTATTTAACAAATGCAGCTGTGAAATAGAATAGTTCAGTACAGTATAGATAAAGTAAAATAAAGAAGTTATTCAGTCTTTCTCTATGAACTTAAACACTTTCTTTAGAACTTGAAAACAACACAGATGTGTTGTCTAAAAACAGAGTTGTGGAGCATATCACCAAGTGAGCAAAAAGAATCCTTCTCCTAAATGGACACAAAATTTCATTTCAGGCTTTGTATTGAAAATGACATTTTTGTGTGGTGTTCAGAGTGAAGAACTTTAAAATCACCATAAATATGCTGGGAATATTTGAGCATAAAGTACTTAGATGACAGTTCATTAATGCAGATTTGTTTAAAATAATAGGTGAGTTGTTCCATGTAGAAAGAAATATATATTACTAAATAGTATGTCTACATTAACTTGCAGGAGTGTACCTCTGACATGAATCTTCTAGTCACCTCCACTTGACATGCTTGTCAAAATCTTTCAGAGCACAAGGATGGGATTCCTTTGGAATGGAATGAAACTAGAATTATTCTTCAGTAACTAGTCCATGGATCACAAAAGTCCAGAGCAACTGCCACGGAAGTGTACACAGCAAACTCTGTGTTCTGACATCCAGATCTGTTGCTTCACATCCAGATCTGTTCCTACTGTGCTGTGTAATACTTCATCGTGGAGCTATAAACACTGATAAAGATATAAAAATTATATATGGGTATCCACAAGAAAATATTTTTCTACTTTCTCGCAAAGGTGTCCAGATATTACTAAATAAACTTTTTTGTGAGGTTTTTTTTTGTTGATTTTTGTTTGTTTGTTTGTTTGTTCCATTAGGGTTTTTCTGCTTGTTTGTTTTTTGGGTTTTTTTTTGTGCTGATGTAGCATGGGGTTTATAGTGAAAAGCTTTTTGCTGAAGCTGCAAAATATTCAAAGCATCCTGAAGAGTTAAAGATTGGTTTATGTCTTTAGCTATTTGTTTCAAGATGGGAAAAAACTCCAAAGTTTTTGAATGTTTTGGAAAAGATTTTGTATGTATTTTCCTGTCCTTCCACAGGTAAATATGTCCTAAGTTTGGTTGGTTATGATGGCACCACACCTGGATGGATTCTCTGTAGAAGACATGCCTTCACCTTGAAACCACGGAATAAAAACATTTAACATGGGATGCACAGTGAAAAAGATAAGTATTCTATTACTATTTTCCTTCTCCCTACTTATCTTAAAATGTGTTTACCTGGATTAGTATGAAAGGGGATATAGCATTGCACTAAGAAATGATCCAACTCTTATTTCTAGAAGGTTTACTTACATGAGTTTTAGACTGCAAATATAATTCATTATTTGTTTCCCATCTACTTAATTCATCTTTCCTCCCCCTTCTCCTCTTGTTGAAGACAAACAGAGCAAGTGTATGTACAAAGACATAAAGCATTCCTTGGGAAGGCAAATATTTGAAAGAAAACAGAATATTCATTACCTATATAATTTTCAAATTTTATTCAGAGAGCCTCCCTTCTTATGCATGGATTTCTCCTTAGGAGAAAAAAAAAAGCAAACATAAAATCTGAGAAAAATAAAAAGATAAAGCCATAAGATAAGCATAATAAAATGAACACCTAGTCTCTGGATAAGTCTAGGTCAAACCTGAAGACTCTTATGCATAAGGCTATTTCTGAAGATAACACACTTTTTCTTCCAAGAGACTAGATTTCCTTCCCAGAAAGCAAAGCTTGCCAAGATATTTGCTTTAGGGAAGGAACTCCTGGATTCCATGAATGCCCCATATGGATATTCTTAAAGAGACAGTCAAAATGCATCATCTGCAGTTCATGACATGCTAATTTTCAAAATGGCATGATACTTATAATAGTTTCCAGTCAATATTTGGTGATTGTTTGGAGGAAGGAAAACTGACTAGAGAACAGAAATTATTATTAGAAATCTTTCCTTAGAACTGTGCTTTAAAAAGGTAGGATGTTTTAATTTCAGCTACACAAAAAAAAAAAAAATTAAAAAAGAAGAAGACAAAGGTATGTAAATGGTATTTTTATTTAACTAGTACTGTAAAAAAAGAGACATGAAATTTAAAAATGCCCTTCTCCATGGGAAAATGTTATGTGCAGATAGATAAGAAAAACTGATAAATCTCCCAAAAGGTATGAGTATTCCCTTAGCAACAAGAACAGCTGAGATTCATCTCACACAAAAGGTTGGATTTGTGGGAATCAGCTAAATTTAGGTGTCTAAGCTTCCTCTATACACAATGTCAATCCAGTCAATATAGTCTGGAAAACAATGCCTCTCACATTAAATTAGACACATCTACTACATACCATTCAGTTTAGTAACTGACTGGGTCTCTAGACTCAATTATGATAATTGAGGTCTCTGCTGACTACGCCTGGATCTCAGACTAATTCACATCTGCCTCCAATTCACATCTGAGTGAGTCACAGATACATCACAAGGTTACACACATGGCACCTGCACTCATACCTTTTTGAATGAACCTTAACATCACTTCTCCTGTCTAACCATCAGCAGTGCCAGTTTAGAAATATCCTGGGGTACCCAAGATGTTCGCATGTGGATGTCAAACAGGAAAGAAGGGAGTGCAATCAACAAGAAGTAGGTAACATCAAGGTATTCAACCAAATGCCTATGTATAACAAATTATTTGAGTCCTATGCATATATATTCTGCAGCTAAATTTCATCCGAAATGTCTTTGTGTGAATTTGGTGTTCCTATTACACTCAACAGAATTATGGCAAATGGACTCTAGAGTGAAATTTAGCCAACCTGGTTTAGGTACCTACTTTAAATGAAAGCTTTCGTGCTCAGTAAATTAAAAAAGGGAGCTTAGACACTTAGGATAAAGTTTTAGATTTCTACATGTAAACATCCAAATTCAGAGTATAAAATATGAGGCTGAGTTCATCATTAATTTCTGGAACTAACATGGGTATTACTTGATTACTTCCTACAACCTTCATTCATAACCTATGGTGGGATAAAGGCATTTCTTTATGAGATTTACTTGACCCATTTCAGATATCTACCTCAGGAGCTAAACTGGAGAATAAACCAGTAACTTGGATCATACCTATTTTCATTTCTATACTGTGTATAGTACCACACCAGATATCCTACCATAAATTTACAAGTTTATACTTCATTTACCTTAGAGAATACAGATTTTTCTTTTCTTTTTTCTTCACATCTGTATTGCACCGTCTACGCAAGACAAATTTAATTAATTTATAAGATTGCAGAATCATAGAATGGTTAAGCTTGGAAGGGAAGTCTGGAGATGGTTTAGTCAAACCTTCCTGCTCGACTCAGGGCGTTACCATGACTCAGCTAGAGTCATGTCCTGTTCAATTTTCAAAATATCCAAGAAGACTCCACAATCTCTCTTGGTGCAGAGTTCTATTGTTCTGACATCAAGAAAATGTGGTGGTTTTTTTTTCCTTATGTTTAAAGACAATTTCTCTGAATTTCAGTTTGTGCCCAGTGTCCTTTCTTTAATTTGGTATACTACTGAGAAAAGTCTGGCTCCCTCTCTACTCTCCTTCCCTCACCACATCAGGTATTTGCACACGTTAATTAGATCCTTCCTAACCCTTCCCTTCTCCAGGATGAACAGGCACAGTTCTTTCAGCACCTCCCCATGTGACAGATGATCTAATGCCTTAATAATCTTTGTGGCCCTTTTCTGGATTCAGTCCATATTTCCATTTCCCTTCCATACTGGAAAAACCAGCTCTGGACTTTGCACTTCAAATGGGTCTCACCAGTCCTGAGTAGAGAGAAAAGATCCTTCTCATCAGCTTGCTGGCAGCACCCTTCCTAATGCAGTTCAGGAGGTTGCTTTCTTTTCTTCAAGGGTGTCTTTCTAGCTCATGGCTAATTTGCTATCCACCAGGACTCACAGTACTCTTACTGCAAAGCTGTTGTCAGGCCCAAGTCTGTGTGGGTGTAATGAGGTCCTTCTTCCTGCATTGAGTTATTCCTCTCACTGCAGCCATCAACAATGCTAATTCTACTTAAAATTTTGTAAACACTTAAATGCTGAAATTAACAATGCCATGCTAAATTCAACACTATATCTCACAACTATAATCTTTCTTCTAGTCAACTTGCCATTGGGAATAGGAGTTGTACTGCTAAGACTCCATTAGTAAAAGAGTATGAAACATTGGGAAATCAGTTGTAGTATCAAGACAACAAGCAGTCACAGCTGGCAACAATAACTTTCACTGAATTTCAGAAAAAGCAACCTCAAAAATATCAAACAAATATTTCTGCCATAATTACACTATCACAGCTTTAAAAGGTGAATTGTCTCACATACAGTTAGGTGATAGAGCACCTGGAATGCTAGTAAAATCTTTCTAATATATTTAGTGATGATTAAAGATATATGTGTTCGGTTGTGCTTTTCACTTTAATTTACCATGGAAAGTCTTTAAATAATAGAAAAATCTGTTGCTATTCTACTGCTAAAGAGTACTGTTAAACAGCATGTTCATGAGGCAGAAAAAAACCCCACTCAGGTCAGAACAATGATAAACACTGATTTTATAAATCTTCAATTTAGAAGACTTATGTTTTATTCTTCTTATTCTGAATATTTAAATTGAAACTTTTGACTTTGTCATTTACCTGTAAGTGTTAGAAAGGACTGAGGATTTACTACTTTTTTTTTTTTTTTCTGGACAGATATTGGACCATTATTAAAATACAGAGAGGAAAAAAGAACTTAAGAACAAAATGTTGCAACATTCAAAATACTACTGTGAATTAACCAGTTTATTACAGATTCAAGAAGATGAGCACTGCATGTGAACTATGGACACCAAACACCACATTTATCAAATAAAAGGCTGATTCAGTTGAAGTCAGTAAGCCATGTAGTACTATTTCCTCTGTCACTGAAGATCATTAAATCAAGGAATCATTCTGTAACATATGCTGTAGATACCAAAGGAAGACTCATGCTTTTTTACGTTATTGTCTAGGATTTCTGATCTGTATTATGCAGGATGTTGTACTAGTCAAAACAATCCCTTGGGCCTCAAAATATCCTTGCACTTCTGGAAGTCACAGGTTTCACGTTGACAAAGGGTTGTACAGTCACATAGACAAGAGCTAGAAATTGAAAATAAATGCTTTCAGACTGAGAATACAATACCAGCTTTAATATTCTGATGGGCTAACCTTGGCTGCTGGCAGGTGCTCACCAAGCTGCTCTATCACTCCCCCTTCTCAGCAAGACGGGAAGAAAATGAGATGAAAAGCTCATGAGTTGAGATAAGGACAGAGAGATCACTCACCAGTTACCATCACTGGCAGAACTGACTCAGCCTGGGGAAGATTGATTTAATTTATCATCAATAAAAAACAGAGTAGGATTGCAAGAAACAGGAAAAACAAAACTAAAAACACCTTTCCCGCTCCCCACCCCTTCTTTCTCCCCAGGCTCAAATTCACTCTTTCATATCCTCTCTTCTGACTCCTCCCCACCTTGCACCTGCCTCTAAGTGGTGTTAAGGGATATGAAATGAGAGTTGTAGTCAGTCAGTAAAACTTTGTATCTGCTGCTCCTTCCTCATCGTACTCTTACTCTGCTCCAACATGGGGTCCTTTCCAAGCGATACAGTCCTTCATTAACTGCTCCAGCATGGGTGCCGTCCACAGGGTGTGAGTCTTCAAGACCAAACTGCTCCAGTGTGGGTTCCCCAAGGGCCACAGTTCCTGCTCCTGCATGTGCTCTTCATGGACTGCAACTTCCTTCAGGGCCTACCTACCTTTTTTCAGGGTGGGTCCTCCATGGGCTGCTCGGGGCATGACCTTCTCCACAAGCTGAGAGGAAATCTATTTGGTGTCTGAAATGTGCTCTCTACTTCGTTCTTCATGGACCTTAGGGTCTGCAGGTTTGTTTCTCTCACGTTTTTTTTACTCCTTCCTGTTGCTGTTGCGCAGCTTTGAGCAGCAATGGATGTGTTTTAGAGCCACTGGGAACTGGCTCTGTCAAACATGGGGGACAGCTTCTAGTGTCTTCTCGAAGAAGCACCCTCTGCAGCCCCCCTCCCCACAACCTTGCCATGTAAACCCATATGAAATATGTAATCAAACACCAGCGGAAATAAATCACTGGACTATTTTATCACTGAAATATTTTAAAACATTGGTTTGATTTAAGAAAAGTTGTGTGAAACACTAAGTGTTGTACTATGGTAGAGGTTTGACTGGATAGTGGTATCACTTTGAAACTTTAGAAAGTCTGAGAACATCTGCAGTAGATCTGGGCTTGCTGTGATATGAAGAAAAGCCTTGTGAGTAGAAAATACTTACAGGAGAAAAATAAGTCTTAATTCCTTAAATCAGTCTCTTGTTTTACCCAGCAAAAGCATCTGTGGTTTTAAACTGTCCTAGGTATCATCAGTGACGACAGCCAAAGGCACCAGCTTTCGTCTCATGTGCAAGCTTCCCCTTCCTTTAATCCTCTAACCCTTCTCATAGTCCCCCTGCCCCGTGTAGCCTTTTCAGCTCACTGCTGAGGACCTGCAAGTTCTCTTCTCAGATGGCAGCAGGAGCAGCTAGGAAGTTTTGACAAGTTAGGTGTTCCTCTTGGAGAAGCAATGGGACAAGTTCCCCTCCCAATGCTCATTCAATAGCTATGGCCTCCTGAGTTACACTCCAATTAGCTTTGGTGTGCTAGGAACAGATGTAGCACAGTGGCTTTTCTAAACCAAGACAGTTTTAAAATCCTCACTGCAATGAGGCAGCAAAGAGATGTAAAGAGACAGAAATAGTACTTATGCCTCTCAGATTTTATTTATTTTTTTAAAGAAATAAGTGCATGGGCTAACATTGAGTTCAGGCTTCAGACTATTTTATAGCTGTTCTGTAGGCTAATTCACCAACCTGACTCCAGTTTTTCTTACTCCTGCTTGCCTGTAGCTAAATGTGACAGTGTTAGATTCTGTGTGAGGTATGAACTTGTGTTTAATGAAATGGAGGATATGACTCAAAGGCAAATGTTCTTATTTTAGTTCTCATAGTCTCATATTAGGAAAACACAAGAATAAGTATGGACAGCAAATTATCTAGATGTAGGCATTAAAAGAGTAGCATTTCTTTCTACACCTTAGGCTGTTTAGCTATGGACTACTCCAGTATCGCCAAATAAGAAACTTTAGAGGCAGCAAAATGAAAGACAGGATTAAGCAGAGGGTATGCCCGCAAGGTTAAACCATCATCACCCACTGGGTGTAATGATAGTGACACTGTAAAACCAAAGCTCTTTGCAGGAAAGGCTTAGACTCCACATGGGACACTATCATATGACCAAGTGTAATACAAGGCAGTCTTGCCATTACTCTGAACTTTAATCATAATTAAACCACTTCCACAGAGATATTCCTACTTATTACTGGAATTAGAGTATCATTTAACACCCCTGATATTACTTGACTAAACTGCCATAGTATTAGGTTTATTAAAAAGAGGGAATATGGGTATTTATCAGCCAAATTTAACCACATAGTTTCTATTGTACTGGAAATAAAAAAGCTATCCACAAGCATTATTATTGAAAGGCAGCATTATAATATTACTTCCAAGAATATGGAATTGCTTTGGAAGTAACATATTAGAATATTCTATTTAATTTTACTAAATAAAAACATGATCTTCAAACTGGTGGGTGTGTTACCATTTTTGCTACAGCTCCATGTTTTTATAAAGCTATTACTTTGTGTTATGTAACCTATATTGATACTACTTATTAATGAGGCGTAGAAATTAGGCAAGCATTTACTTAGCTTTGTAAACATGTATCAGAAGACATAAATATTATATTTCTGTCTGGTTTTAAACCATTGGAATTATTGCACAGATTCATCCACAGTGTGTAGTAGGCTTTCTCCCTAGAGCAGTTCTAACACTCCACTAAATATATGCTATTCCTCTTTATCTCTTTGAAGAAAAATGAATCACATCCACAGCTTGCAGCTATCAAAATGTGATTTATCAAGCATTTTAATGAAAATGCATTTTTCCCCTTCTTTACACTAGGAGGCACATTTTTACTTCGTACAGTTCTATTGCACAGCTCTGCTGCATGCAACTCTTAGATACGTTAACAACTCCAGTCTAAATTTAAGTCCCTGACAACCTTTACTAAACAACAGTGAAAGAAGAATTCTTCACTAATAAGGTGGGTTGTTTTTTTACGCTGATGAAAACCACACTTATAGTAATGAAAAATAACACTCTGCACCCGACTTCTGGAGAACAAAAGCACAGGGGTTTTTTGAGTGATACATGAAGAAATAATTCACATTAAAATACATCAGAGAGCTGTACAGTTTTAATGGAACCTGATGATAAAGATGTTTGTGTTAGAAGTACACTTCCCTATATGCACATTTAAAACCATTAGAAAGCTGGAATTTTGGTAATAAAAGGATAAATAAATTGAATTTTACATTGACTTTTTCTTTTTTTTTTTAAGAGCCTAAGGAAACTGGAATATTTTCTAAATTCTTATCTGATATACTAAAAGGTAAAGAACTTGAATCACGTTATAGATCTTTGGAATATCTCCCTTTTTATAGGAATCAAGTGTATCAAGCTGCAAATGAGACAAAGGTGATCTATAGAGAAGTTGCAGTTGACAGGTTAACATCAAACTCCTCTGACCACTGATAATACTGATCAATTAACAATTGTGAAATGGAAAATATATCTTAGCAAAATGAATATAAACCTCGAAATAAAAGACTCTAAATAAACACAGGTTTCATTGATGCAAACCAAACTTGGGCTTACATATTATAAAAGACTTCATATTTCTATCTTGTTGCCTTTCTCTCATAACCACAGTGACAGCGTGTGGCTGACAATGCTAATGTTTGGCTTCTCTCTTCATTTGAGTTTCACCCGGTGTGAGAGATTTCTGTTTTCAGATTAGCTAGATGAATGTACTCTCACTGTGTGTGTGTTTATTTCATTAAATCATGTAATTGTAGTTCTTGTGTCTCTGTAGAAGCTAATGACGGCAAGTAAATACGGCAATAAGGTTTCTCATACTTTTGTGTAACAAGTTAGCAAGACTTTTAGCACATTCCCCCCCCCCCAATTTCAGGTTTTGAGGACCTAGGCCTTGGTCACTCTTCAAATATAATTAAAATAGCAACATTATATTTAGAAACAATGGCTGTATTTTTATTCACGTAATTTCGCAGTGTACAGTAATAACTCAAACAATTCACTGATCATTAAAGTCATTAACCAAAATTGCTCTCAGCATGAGGCAAGGACTTTACTATCAAGATTAACATCACATTCTCATGAGCTGAAGCAAACTTTTACTTAGAATGAACTTTCTTAAAAATACTGTGGAACAAAGCTGTATTTTCGGTGTAGAGGTCATTTGCAAACATTCCCATAAACACTGTTCCTTCTCTTCAGTTGAAGCATTTAAAATAAAAATATTGTTATGCAACACTTACCATCCAAAACTGGTAGCAGTACATGTACATGATAATACTGCAACTCTCCACTAGGGCTTTTTTCCTTACTTTTTAGTTGGATCTTTTACCTTAGCATATCCTAAGTATTTCTATAACCAGAAATCCCTTAAATAGCCACTGAAATGAAACTACCTCTACAGTCAAATACAACTAGGGAAAATCTCACTGCAATAGAACTAGAAATTCAGCTTACGAGTGTCAAAGAATACAATGTCCAAATGATACTACATCAGTTATTTTAACCATGAACACATGTAAATACTCACAAAGTAAGTTTGCCCAATACCAGATACCATTTTTCTCTTCTGAAAATTGCCACAGGATCTTCAATAACCATAAACTGTTCTAAACTTTATGCCACATCTCATTCAAAAACTTGAGCCTACAGTAGCAAAATAAGTTTTGACAGAGTGTCTGGGCAATAGTTTGATACTGAATACAATTTAAAAGTTAAATCTACCTAATGAGCAGCATGACTCCCATCCTATCCTGGATTTTTCTAGGAAAATTTCTGTCACAGTACTTGCCATATCATTCCCATTTTAGTTTGTGAGATTTGATGAGATATAGTATGTACTGTTTCAATGTCCGATAGAAAGCAAAAAACCCTATGCTTCAATACTTCACTAATCATCAGTACAGCTTGATGGTTAGATTTTCATAAATTTGGCACAAATTTAGCATCCCTAAGGCTAAATTAGGTGTAACCACAAACATATTAAAACTTTTCATATAGCTTTTAGAACACTTAGTCATTCTGACTAATCTTCTATTAGTGTCTGTATTAGATATGAATAGATGATCATGATTAATATGCTATGTTTGCACAATGTGTTTAACACAAAACTTCTGAAACCACATTTTTAATAACTTGCTATGAAGTCTACTAAGCCCTTTTTCCTAACTCTCCTGGAGGACTTCTATGCTGCATTTTGAAGAAACATACAATTCAGAGTCTGTGAAGCCAATGAGACGGTGCCAACATGCAATGCTGCCTTAAAAACTCCTCTCCGATGTTGTTAAATCTTTCACAAGCCTCATACGTGGTCAGAGAATTAACCGGATAATTCCACTTAAGCTCCTTGCTTGCTTAAGCAGACATACATTCTTGCTCCAGAGTCAATCCATTCATAGTTTGTGAATCTAAAAGTACTCTTTTATCATTCTTTGTATTTCTACAGATTAAAGGTTTAACATCGTAGTTCAAAAAACATTTCTGTTTTGGTAAAGAAAATAAAATGCAGGTGTCACATCCAGGAAAAAAAAAAAGGGAAAAGGAAAATAGAGGAAAAGAAACCAGAATGCAACTCTCAGACAGTAAAGCATTTCAAATAGTTTCTTTGTAGAGTTTCATCCAACACAACCTCTTGGTCTTTCCATAAAAACACGAGAAAAATATTTCCAAAGTCAATATTCCACAGTTCATGTTGTCATCTGCCATGATGTAAATGTCATCATTCAGATCCAGCTCTGCCCAAATGAGAAGATGGACCTTAATATTGTTCATCAGATCCCAAGGCCACCTTCTCTCCTGGTTTGTACAGGCCCAGTGACAACTTAATCATCTATACAAAAGGGAGAAATGCCAAAGACAGAAACTAATTCTTATTTCTATACTCCTGGGATGCAAAAGAACTCAGGTTCAATTACCTTCCAAGAGCACAGATAAGACTTTTAACTTTTGTCTCCACACTCTAGACAAAAATAAGAAGCTTAAGAGCAGTGCTACTTCCCCCTCCCTGTTTTCAGTATGTCTAAGTCTCCACATTCCTCATTCCAATGCCAAAATTCTAGTCACAGCATTGGTTAAGATCTTGCTTCAATTTTTAGTGCTTTCACAAAAAACACAGCAATAATGTAAATGTATAATAGAGAAGGAAAGAAGAGAAAGGCAGAAGTTCCCAAACCAAATAGTTCATCCTTAATATTTGTACGAAAACCTGTATCTGACAACTCTAAAACATCATGCCATTCCAACCTAACAAAGAAACCCTGTTAGAAGGGGGAATTGTAAAGGTGTTAAAAAATAGGGTTCTTTCAATTTTTCAGTGCTTCACCGATTTACTGATTTCTTTGTTAGTCTAAAAGGCAGTGCAACCTCCATGTCCTTGAACTTTAAATTGATATTTAGAATGACTTTCCTAAAACTAAGTCTAAAGCTAAATAGCTACAGCACTGCAAACATCAGGAAAAACTTTCTACCTTGTAGAGCATCCTTCTCCCCAGATGTTCTTACTTACTGTGCAATTAGTATGAAGCTGTCTATTCTACTGGACATACTTTTGTTTCCACAGTCAAATTACAACATGAGGCATTTCAGGCAAACTACATTATTTCCAAACCTTGTGAGCTAATATGACCAAATATTCATGCATGTGCTTAAAAACATCTCTACCATTGCAAAGATCAAAGGGATGAAAAACAAAGTAACCAAGTTAGCAAAGCAACTCGGATAAGCAGAGCAGTGATGGTGACTCACCCGAGTTGGGGTCAGAATTGCCATCAGCTTCAGTCCTCTTGTCCGGTGAAGCCTGGTCGTAGAATTCGTCCTGCGGCTGAACCAGAGGGAGAGGGTGTGAGATCAGGGTTCCACCACCCACTGGCTCGTGGTCTCCCAGACCACTGTCACTGCAGCTTTCCTGGGAGCCATCGGGGAGGTGAAATGTAACACGGCGCTGGGACTACAAAGAAGAGCACAGGACACACTGATTAGTGCTCTTCTTTTCTGCTCTCTTGACTATTTTTTTTTTAACTTTTGACATGCAAATAGATCCCTGGCAATGCTTATGAAGCAATTGCTATTATCATGTTTGCTTGTTGTTTGTTTGTGGTTTGGTTTGTCTTATTTTTTTTTTTTTTGGCTTGCTTTTAGATGGGAAATTGGCAGATGGGAGAGACAAATTTCAAAGGTCTATACGTGCTCATCTGTGAAGTAAACTTCTTATAAGAAATCGATCAGTGGAAAATAGGTATATTTCTCATAATTTTCAAAACATCATCTATAAAACATCATCTCTGAGAAGCAGAAACAATTGCAAAATATTTTATGAATAGCAAATGACATCCAAAAACTTAACAGGTATATATTTCTGAGGTTAAAATCTGTACTAGCACTATTCAAACTGGAAAAAAAAAAGACATCCACCAAGCTAAACAAACCCATAAAAATGGTTGTCATCTTTCAGGAATAGCAGCATGAATGAATAGCTATCTATAAGGATATTTAACTGATAGCAGTTATGTACCTAAAATGGATAATTAGGATTGATAATATATCTGTGAAATCCCAGTGGTCAGCAATGAATCACAGAATGCAATGACAGAATAAACAATTACTGCTTTGGTAAGAGAAATAAAAATAAAACAGCACAGAGTTTGTACAAGACAACACAAGGATTGAGAGGCAGAATTACACATTTTACTGAACGTCTTAAAGAAACGTGTAGCCATCTCAAATGGAAAAAAAAATCCAAAAAACCTTCAGTGTACACTTAGATTAGTAAATCATTATTGATTCTGAACCTCTTTCATCTGGAGAAATAATCTGGCTCTTGAATTGTGGCCACAGAATGATACAGTGATTCCCCAAGAGCTTCAGAGCTGATATCACCGCTGCAAATTGTTTAGCAACCATGACTGTTGGATTCATCAAAGGAATATTACAGGTCTTCACGGATCAAAATACTGCGTCTTTGAAGGATCGGAAACAACTAGCTTAAGAGTATCTGAAGAGAGTGGTTAAATTAAGTTAAGCACATCTTCCCGCAAAAACAAGTTTCAGGAGCTTCAGTGGTCTGCTTTGCTAGATTAACTTAGGATAGAGATTCACAACGTTCACCTTAAGCATAGTAACTGTTTAGTTTAATGGTTACTTCTTATCAGTATTAGTCATCTGAAATTTATGGGGTGTATCTAAGCTAATGACTCAAGATTTCTACAGAGCCAGAACAGAAAGAAACATTAGGAAAATACTACAACAGGTATCTCCCACTAGTTAACACTTTTTAAAGCAGGTAAAATCAGGTGTCCTGTATCCATCCTGAAAAATCATCAGGCCCCAACTTTCCTTTTTTTCCCCCCTCTCTCTTTTTCGTTTTTCTTTTAATGAGAAAAACCTCAAGTTAATAGTACTAACTGTATGTTTGCCTATTAAAGACTATTTGTTAATGGTAATTGCTACCATTTTATATGATGATCAATATAATCTACCAGGTTTCTTTTTATTCATCTCCCTTGGGTGGACATAGTTGATTAAGTCAACTTTAGATTACTGTGTTATTCAGTATAGAAATAAATGTAATACTATTTGCTCTTGGCTGTGATTTTATAATTAGTATTTTGCTTTTAAGTTCCTTTTCTAGCTTTAGGATTAGAATCCAGCTGTAGAAAACCAAATATTTCCTCTGAGTCATTGGATGCATTTGTTACATCAACAGAGAACCTAACTCTATATATGTCACTAAGAAAAACTTTTACCTCACACTTTGTTACTTTTTCTTATGACTTTTTTTTTCTGGAACTACTGCCCTGAACAATTTTTAATCACTAGCAGGTTCTTCCCCTTCAATATGAGCAAATTAGAAATGTAGCTAACTACACAACTTAAAATCTTCTCTTTCTGCAGCTACTTTCAGAAATATAAATTTGGAGATCTGTTTTTCCAAACTAAAAATTTATGTCACTAGTAAAGTCAGCAAGAGGCAAACTGTGGTGGTGCATCCTCTCCATCCCCACCCCTCTCCCCGGGTCACACTATGATCTGAGGAGATTACTTTCATTTAAACTTAAAAGGTTCTATAAGAAGGCATGAATGACTAAGAAAATTAAGCCCTAAATTAGGGGAGGAGATGCCAAATTCAGTTTTAGGTTTTGCAAACTAATAAAACCCCTATAATTAATTAAGCACCTAAATAAACAGAAGACTACGTAATTACAAAAATGTCCTATTTCATGAGTTATATAGTAAAAATACTGATCTTGGGTAACAATAATTCCTCATACTAGCCGATATCTGCTCTGACTCTATACTGACAGTGAAAGGGACCAGACAGCCAGTAAAATGATACAGGCCTAAAACTAATACTGGCAACTTCTCAGCTGATAGTACTACTGCTTTTTAAATCCATACTTTAAATGACGAGAGAAAAGTATATGGTCTTGCCTTTCTGAGCCACTGTAGCACAGTGATCTGCCTTGGAATGAGGTCAAATTCGAATAATGCCCTATTTTGCAAGCTATCAGTGGCGGGCTGAGAGGCTCTGTCGTGCTGGTTTTGGCATTGAATTATGCTAAAAGCAGTCTGGCTCAGAAACTCCAAATTAAGATCCTGATAGTGAGGCAAAGATTTGGCAGATAAGCTGCTGAGGAGACCAGGAGACATATGACTGGCAGTCGATCACTATACACTGTAGAGGTCCAGTCTACTTTCATACAGTCGTGTTCCTCTGTGTTCCTTCTCGGAGTGTGTGTAGGAAGATCTCTCCCTTGAAGTGTAGAAGCCCCTTCAAGGACACTCCTCGAGGTTGAGTGAAAGATATCTGACCATGAGCATTGGTGTGGTGAGTTATATCAATCTATACTTAATAATTGTTTATTTTTGCCAGCTTTATGTAATTGCTTTGATATAGTGCACTATATCCATGCTATACACTGCTAGTGGTTTTAGCTTTTAAACTCTGTAGTAAATAACTCTGATTAAGATATTTTGTCTAATCATTTGTCATATAAATAATAAATTAATTCAACTTTATATAAATTTATCTGATTTGCCATCATTAATCCTGTGGGACAGAGTTACTTAAACCATTGACAAAGTCTGGGGCTAAGACTGCATCCAGTGACGCCTAAATTAATCTCTGAGAAGTTTAGAAAGCAAGGGGGGCCTTTCTGCACCCCGTGACTCAACAGCAGGGCTTCTCTAATAAGCTTTCTCTGAAGTTCCCATTCTCACCTACAACAGCCACCCAGCCAAGGAACCCACAAACCATTATAAAGGATTATAAAAAAATAAGCGTCATGTAAACAGTGATCCAGTTCCAGAGATGATGGATGGACAACATGCAGTCCATAAAGAAACTTTAGATGAAATTGTGCCATCAAAACAATGAGGGGATCAAGCCTTCCTCAAAAAGAGACCCAAAGCAAATGCTTAAGCTTAGGCATATCAATAACTGCAAGGAAAGACTGTCCTCAACGTACTGAGAGCTTATGACAAGTGTTAAGTAATGTTATACGTGGCCACTGCCTCCACTGCTTGGTCCAGAAGCCTCCTGCTGGAGCCCAGCCTGGGATCTCTGCACTAGGAACACTGCTGCAGTACCAAGACTGAGCATGTATCGCAAACATGCACACGGACACCAATTTGGCCACAGCTGTGGCTACACAGACAGCCTCACACAAGGCTTTGCCTCCAGCAGCCCCCACATTCAGGACTCACACCAGGCACAGGCACACAGAGACACATCCCCTCCTCCTCTTGGGCTGTCAGAGGCAGAAAGTCACAAGTGCAGCACACACACCACACTCTCCAGGTTCACAAACACACACCTTTACAGATCTCCCTAGCACCAGCACAGCCACTCTGCCTGCCCAGCTCCCCTGCCCAGATTTTAAACCCCCTTACCAGCCCCACAGGTCCCCAGCTCACCAGCTGGATCCACTGGGTGCTCACTGTTCACATGCAGCACTCACACACTTGTCCCTCTGGCAGGCCACACTCATGGGTCCCCCAAATACCAGCATTGCCCTGCTGCCTGCCAGATACCCCCACCCAGACCTGGGGCCTCCCACTCCTGGCTGGTCCTGCCTGGAGTTTGCCAGTGAAGCCACACAAACACATCACGCACAGCTGGCTTGGCCAAGGTACAGAGACTCTCCCCCAGAAGCTGGTATTTGGCACATGGGATGTGACACACTGTACAGATCCAGCACTGAGCCCCTCACTGAGTGTTCACTGAATTTCTTGTCACCACAACAGCAGAGACAGGGACTCTTCTTTCAGAAGAAAATTCGACATGCTTAGACTATGTTTGTGTTTATCTACTCTCTTGTGCAACCAAATCCAGCTTTGAATTCTTTTTACCTAAAGACAGAATCAAGTTAATCTGAGTAATGAGGTTTGTAGTTGGTATGACACTGGGACTAATGGTAACAAGTAATTACAATTTTAATTATGCTAAAACATACGTGGGATTATATACAGCATGAGGTAAAGTTATGGTTCAAGTCCCAACACTTGGCCAAAATTCAGATCTAAAATCTGTGACGTACTCAGTCATGAACAAATATTTGGTGGGGGGGAATAGGGGTTTTCTTCAGGTCCTGAAAAAATCCAGTCCTTATTTTTAATCAGGAAATATCACACCATTGTTATGTGAAATATGACAGACAAAAGGAAAATTCAGTCAAAGCAATATAATTTTAACCTGTGTCAAAGTAACTTTGGTATATAATTCAGAACAATTCGACTCAATGGGCTAAGTTTAAAATTCAGGAAAACAATTAGTATCAGTTATACGGAATCATTCTCCTTTAATCACCTATTGCAGCAGATTCTATAAAGCTCATCTAGCTGAAGCATGACTCCACACCCACAAGAGATACACCATCTCAGATGGTGATAATGGATAGCAAACTCCTGTGCTGAAAATAGGACAGTTCAAGAGTAAGAGCAACACATTTTTTTCCTGTTTTCAGACCAGGTGGTCAGCCAGCCAACACTTTTTTAACATAGGAACAACCACATTATATCAAATCAAAAGATACATGAAACTGGTCTGGCTCCTTTTTTCCTGCTACAGCAAAGTCAAATAGGTGCCTACTACTTCCTAACAACTGTAATTTGTGAAATTACTAAGTGTAAGCAATAGCTGTGGTACTTGAAAGTGCCAATAAAAATAGCAACAAAAACTGTGGTGTAGAGATGAGGAATGGATGGCAGAGGGTGGGGATATTCTAATCTTACTGATCAAGTACAGAAAAGTAAAACTTGTGCTTGACATAGCATATTCACTTTTCTTCCATACAATACTTTATTTGGAGATACTGAAAACACTTAAAAATATATTTGTATTTCAGCTTGTAATTTTTCCTTCTACATAGTCTCCGGTTCTATTTTTCTCACTCCCTCTTAATATGAGGAATTCAGTGATACCCAATGACAGAGCAGGTAATCATGGGCACAAACTGAAACATGGGAGGTTCTGAACATCAGAAAACTTTTTTTACTTGGAGGGTGACTGAACACTGGCACAAGTGGTCTACATACACTATGTAGTCTCTCTCCTTGGGGGTATTCAGAAGCCATCTGGACACAGTTCTGGACAAGCAGCTGTAATTATCCCTGCTTGATCAGGGGGTTGACTAGATGCCCTCCAGAGGCCTGTCCAACCTCAGCCATTCTCTGATTCTGTCAATTCTAACTGAAAAGAAAATCTGGAAGTATTTGGAGCAATTTCATATTTTTCCAGAGCTGAAAACATAATCTTGTACTGAAGTACTTTATTTTTGACAATCTGAGCTGTATAAAATGTATTCTGATACCACAATTTGTAATTTCATTCCATACAAATCTATGGCATTGGAAAGGTTGCATAGAACATCATATTTACAATACTGAAATCCTTACTTACCCAAAAGAATTGGTAGAAACTGTACCTCATCACTGATTTCTAGAAAAGGTAGGCCAGTACTAGTGAGGTTTTGGCACTACTTATGAGACTAAGCTTTTTTGCTGCTGCCCTGTTTCCCAGACACGCACACACAAGGGTAGAAAGTGGGCTGCAAATAATGTAAGGTATTTTGTTGACCTGAGTGCTAAAAGCCTGGAGTACAGGAAAAATCATGACATGAGATATTGAGTGTTTGAAATGTCCTGTGGCAGGTGAGGTTTGAGCTGTGTTGGAAACACAACTTTAATGTAGGAAGTATAAACACTAGGTTTCAAAATTGTTCAGTTTATGTTGTACGCTAGCTTCTAAAATGCATTTTATTTCCAATTATGTGCTTAAATCATACAGCATGTTACAGAAATCAGCATTAAGAGGAGATTTTGCTTCTTTTTTATTCCAAAAACCAAACCTTCAAGCTTTGTGCAACTATTCTATTGTTTTTGCTAATCAGGGATCCCAGAAATAATTATACTATTGTTCCGTTGCTGAATGTCTCACAGGGACGAATTTGGCTACAGATCCTATCCATTGTTATAAACCAAGCTGTAATTAAAAAAACATTTTTACACTGGGTAGTTGGAAATAGAACCTGCTGAATTTTAACCAGGCAAGTTGCATTTTGAGTTTACAAATTAGGTGCTTTAAACTTTCCCACTCAATACAGTTGTGAATTAAAAGCCTTGACTTCTCTCCTTGATTTTCCAGACAGGCAGAAGCTACTAAAACATCCAGTTCACAGCAAGTCAAACTAAATTTTACAGAATGGGATGTAGGTTTGCATATCAGAATATATATTCAAGCATGACATGTTTTTAATTGTTGTTGAATTATTTTATTTCAGATATGGAGATTTCGCGTCAACAAAAACTATTTACCTTTCTTTTCTGAACTATTATGATATACTTTGTGTTAAGATGACAAAGAAATATTATGAAGTAAAAACCACTTCAAAGAAAACATTTTGGGAATGTTTTCTTTATGGAAAGATTGTTGATATGGAGGCTTAAAAGTAAAACTTGAAAAAACAATTTATTATAGAAAATAAACAGAAGAACCTATACATGACATAATTTACTGAAACCCCACTCATGAATAAAAAAGTCAGAAGAGAAGCATATTAAAATAAAATCAAGTGTAAACAGTAGACAAATACCCTAAAAAGCCCATTGGCTATTGATGATTAAATGATAGTCAAATGATGATTATGGAGAAGATATTATTTGACCACAAGTTTGAGAAAATATTGTAAAGACACAAGAAAAATCTATGCTTAATTCCAAATGTCTTTGTGGAAGATGTCTGTTTCATGAAATTTGTTCCCTCCAGGATCAAAACAAAGATTCCTAGTTCATGTACTAAAACATGGGTTTAATTTTTTTTATGAGATCAAGCCTGTAAATGGAGAAAAAGTCACAAAAACAGATCAGTAACAGTTTTGACAAAACATATCTATATTTGTATTTGCTCCACAGAAAGAACTGGTAAGGTCTTTGAATTAACATATGGTTGCTGTAGTAGTTTGTTTTATAAACAAACAATGATTTGTTATGCTTTGCAGTTCCGATTGACTTACTGGAAGGCCCCTAAAATATACAATCTACATTCTCTTCCAGTTAGGAAAGGTGAATCAAGGACTGTTGTAGTGTATCTCACAAGAAGGCCACAAAGCACCTCAAACAGGGCTTTGTATAACTCAGCTCAGTGATACACACCTTCTTCTTTCATGTTTCACTGAATCTTGCAGAAGAATGTAAATCTGAGATAAAATCAATCTACTTTCTTAGTAAAAGCCACTCTTGCTTTTCCCTTGTAATCTGGGCTCAAGTCTGTGTTATGCACAAATTGTGCAGTAGATCCCTAAAATTTGCTAAGATAAATAGGGTTATTTTTTCTTGCCTGCTGCTAAACTAAACTTCCTCGTGCAGTTCCCATGGCAGTCTTTATTCAAGGATCCTGCTTGCATCACAGGATAATCCATTCTCCATGCCCATCTTGATATCTTACCCACAGAACCCAGATAATGGAGATAGATAAGGTTTTGGCCAATCTTTCAAGCTAAACTAAGAATGAAAAAAAGAAAAAGCAATTGATACAGCTTCTTCATGCTATTTCTTCATACCATGCTACCCACATAAGTATCTAGAGTGCCCCAGTATTTACTTCTTTTTCCCCTTAAGGTAACAATGTTGGTATTGATTTCAGAATGTAAATTGTTGTTATACCAGACAATCATTTGATTTCTTCTGCTCAATTTCTCAGTACTAAAATTTCATAGAAATCTGTAAATTATACTGCAATATATTAAAAGGAAACATAAATATAATTACCTATTATATTGCTCTTGCTACTCAGTCTGCACAGAACTGGTCTTTTCATAAGGGTGAAAAATATTATTAATTACAGTCTGATTCATGACTGGGTAGGAAATGACAGCGTGATGGTCCCAAGCACATTTAAACATGGAGAATAAAGAGCCTGTCTGGTTGGAGACTTGTTTTAGTTTTTCAGAGACAGTGAATGAAGAAAAACCTGCAGTCAAATCCTGTGGTTTCCATCATCTTTCGAGCAGTATTACATTCTTCCTGTGTTTATTTAGTGATGTTCCTTCATTTTATTTCATGAAACTGTAGTCTTTATTCCATAAATTCTTCCTGGGTTTTGCTGATTTTTTTTTTTTAACTGAACATTCAAAAGACTGACAAACCTTTAACTAAAGACTAAACATAGGACTATAACATCTTTTAAGTTTTGCCTTCCTAATAGCCATCTAAAAGGCAAGCAGTCATTTTCTTAATAAGTATTGCTATCCACCTAAAATCATCTTGGCTGCAAGGTAAATTTGACATAACAAGAAAGCTAAGTGTTACAATTTAATCGAGTCTAAATCAGAGTATTACCTTGTTCAGCTTTGGAGTCTGGTAAAACACTAATAAATTTTGAACATTTTAAATATTAGCCCGCATCCTCCTGAATTAATTGTCTGAGAATCAGAAAATCAGTTCTAAGCCTACGATTATGAAAATTAATATCTCAGATGCATGGAAAGGAAAGGGGAGAGAAAAAATGGAAACTTCTGTACACAATGCAACATAAAAGGAAATAGCCATGTGTGTTGCCAGTAGAAAACTAAGCTCGTGTTCAGAAACATTATTCACTCAAATGGCTAGACATCAGTAAACCATGTTAGCTGGATACATTTATTACATGTTTCTTACCAGAAACTATGTTGAAAAAAATTCTGAGAAAGGAGTCATTAAAAATGGAACAAATTTGTATATGTCTATTAAAAATTGAAAACTAAAGGAGGAAGAAAAGCAGCTCTAATGAACATTCATGCCATCCTGAAAGACATACAGTTGTAAAACAACAGTAACATGCCTTTTTGAAATGCCTGTACTCAATCACTGACTATAGATGACAAGGTAAACTTAGGGCATGTATTAGAAGATGTAACGCAGATTAATTTCTTTGACAACTCTGTTCTTATAACCCTTGACATTAGAGAGACATGAAGTTCAGAGCCTTCAAATTTAAATGGCCCAAATTAACCTACCTAGATCTTGCACTTTGTTCATAACTTTTTAGGCACCTGACTTTAGATATTCAACACTTACAATTTTAGCTGTGTTTAAGAAAAGTATTTAAGATGCAAGACTCTGAAGAAATAGATCTCACTGACAAAAAGGTACTAGACTGACTTACATATAAACAATTTAGTTGTGATAAAATTATATTTTAAGTGATCTTGAATAATTTAAAGACTTCAGTGATCTTCAATTTATTTATTTAGTTTGATTTTGCTGATGAGCTACTCCTAGCATGACAGATAATGCATATTACAAGCGCACTCAATTGAAGAAGCATTTCAGAAGCACTGTACCAATTACAACAATAACCAGCATAACTTCTCTACACTCTGAGAAGTTTTACATTAGTAAAAGCATGTGTTGATCAATAATGCACATAAAGTACTAAATGTAGAAACAGTTGTTGCTGAGATTTAACAAGTTAAATTATAATAATATATTTACCCTGATTTACATTCTGTAAAACTCATCCAGCTTCCGTAATGTGAACAGGGTAATAAAGTTTCAGGGATTTACTTTTACCTATAAATTACATTTTCAAATGTGATAAGAAACAATTGAGAATTTTTCCTATCTCAGGACTGTACAGTATCTGGGTGCTGCTTATAAAGTAACCCTGTTATTGTCATACGTAAAAAAAATGACTAGTATATTTGCATTTACATGTATAATGTTAATATAAATTATGTTTATAGTATGTAATGAGTTACAGAAGTGTTCCATCAACTAAGGCTTATTAATTACATCGAGTAAACTGATACATGTAGTATGATGCCAACAGTCATTACTGACACTGCATCTTACTGTTGAAGCCTAAAATTACTGTGTTACAGAGTAGTGTGTATTTATGATTTCATCACTGTCAGTAACTAGAGCAGATACGCAGAGTTCTGCAGTGCCAGGAAGCAGGAAACTTTACAGTGATCTTCAGGAAAAAGAAAGATGTGATAAAAACCCCTTTAGTATTCTGTTCTATCAGCATTCTTTAGTACTGTATATAACCTTGGATATCAAGCAGGCCATGGATCTTGTGTGAAGGTAGCAATCTTTTGTCTGGGGTGATGCAGCTCTTGCTCTATATTAGAATTAATCTCAGGATTTGAATGCTTTCATTTTAATAATGCATACAAAAGGAAGAAAAACATACTTCAAAATCCACAGATTTAGCAACAAATGACCAGTGTCCACTAGGAAGTTTGTACCAAAGGGCTTTAAAGGCAGTCACTGTTTTAAAAAAAAAAAAGGGGGAGAAAAAAAAGAAAATCTGAAGGCCTTTAAATGATCACACTCCAAACTAACCGGTGTTCATAGTGACATCATGATGGCAATCTCCGCTTTTATTTACGAGAGTTTGAGGAAATTCAGTTAAGAAGATTATGTTGATCCTCAATAAAGCAAGGCTTAACAAACGCAGAAAAAAGCAGAATTCTCATAAAGATTCTAAGGATATCTTGTATTAGCATGGGGACAAGAGGAGGGCAAGGAAGGAGGCTGTTGGAGAATAGTACATTAGGACATTGCTTCCTGAACTAGTAGTGGCGTGTATGGGTATCTGTCACTGTCAGCTCACTGGGTTATAATTAATTCTGAGTCAGCAGTTGTGTCTTCTCCTACAAGCACAGAAAGCAGAAACAGCAGCAGCGTTGCTCTTTGAGGACAAGAACATCTGCATGCTATGATTCTAGAAAGCAGCTGTACATCTATTAACACAAGGAACGCTAGAGTTGTCACATTAGATAAATGGAT
Source organism: Rhagologus leucostigma (assembly GCA_013397725.1). Lineage (NCBI taxonomy): Eukaryota > Metazoa > Chordata > Aves > Passeriformes > Rhagologus > Rhagologus leucostigma. Next base: position 1,699,195 of record VZTD01002387.1, on the reverse strand, counting down.
CCACACTGGAAAAACTGAGAGTGGACATGATTGTCAAGGATAATATAGTTAAGCTAGTGCATTCTGGGAGAGATGCAGCTTCTAGAATATTTTAATTTTGAAACTAATGTTATTATCCCAATTGATTGCACACACTATGAGCTAATTAAAACACCTCTGCTAACATATCTGCAACTCTAATAGAAAAAGAACTAGACAATAATGTATTTCCACCATAAAAAACATATATTTTCCTGCTTGGGACAGGATGTCCTTAAGAACTGCCTTACTAACAACAGTTTTCTGAATATATTTTAGTTTTGATTTTTGGTTTTTTTTTAATTTGAACTCCCAAAGCTTTGGAGTTTTCATTTTGCATGTGCAAACACATGATACAGAAAATGAAAATTTTAAAAATCCCCATCTTTTCACTTAGGATTCTTCAGGGAACAACGCATATTAAAAATACTGACTATAAACTTCTCTTCCAGCACATATAACACACATGTATATCTGCCTTGCAATATCTTACGATGTCAAAGCCTGGAAAACTAAATCCACAGAGAATGATAGTATTTTCTGTCGCTGAATGTTTTTGGGGGGTTTTCGTGTTGCTTTAGTAATGGATATTTCATTCCTGTGCCATGTTAACTGTTGGGGCAAGTCTCTGCTACATGGAATTATAATCCCAAATAAAACACAAAATCAAGAATAAGCCTATGAAGGTGTTTCCACACAGAGGTTTCATTAGAAAAAAATATGTATCAGCAGCTTAGCCAGAAGGAGACTAAAACCTCATTAACAAACAGGATGAAATAGGAAAGAGGAAAAAAATGACTTCTTGCACAGAAATCAGCTATGTGACAGTGGTATTGCTGTACTATCAAAACAGCAGATATTCTCAACGGTATCTTAATGTGAAAAAAACCAGGTAGGATGTATTTTCTGCTGGCCTCAAGCAGAAATCAAATGAGACCTGACAAGAATCACTATTATTATTAGACTCCATCCAATTTTCAGTATTTTCCACAAATTACATGTGGCATGCTCTTGACACATTAAAAGTTATAGGGAAAACGATAACTCTGACTATCACTTGGATAGTTTCAGGTAATGCTGCCAATGCCATGTTCCCCTTAGAATAAGGAGAAAATGTTTGATAGTCCACATTTATGTTCTGATGTTGATGAACTAACCTACTTTGTGCTGGCTGAGAATAATGTTAGTAAAATAAAAATCACACTGATGAACTTCTTTCAGGCGACTTAAAGAATAACTTTGCAGAAGTCTCTGAAGTTACATCAACTGATGCTAATAGTCACCTGCTTTTACTTGGCTTCTGTTGGAAAGACATTCACTAAGTCACAATCTGAAAACTACAGAACTTTATACAGTCTTGGCCTGTGACTTCTCCATTTTCTATCCACGAAACCGGAGAAAGCGGGATGTTGGACACCTACTTTGAATACAATACAATTTAGTGAATGGTGCATATATTTTTCTAATGTACATACTAGCAAGTTTCTCATTTCACAGAATTTGCTGGATGCAATTACCTTTGATCCCAGTGTTTAAAACTGATGGATTTATTTTTGCACTTTCCACCTAGTACACACGACCGTGTTAATTAATACAGATAGCCAAGGACTGCTGACTTTTGAGCCCAACAACTACTAACATTTCAAGGGTAATTTGTACCTGTTTTGCAAAGTCTGGCTTTTCATTAGGCAAACTGACAACGACAAAATTTCTGTCTCACATTTTATCTTGCACAGCAATACTAATTTAAATAAAAGTGTGTAAAACACAGAGACACAAAGGAATGAAATTGCACTTCACAAAAAATATTGTAAAGGTATACGCACATGCCTTATGTGTCTTCATTTTCCAAAGAATATTAAAAAATAGAAAGTCCATATAGGTTGTACCTAAACCAATTGTTGACAAATATTGCTGTTATGTCATGATAAATTCTACATTACATTACTAGCTAGCTACTGAACAGACAGGACACACTTTTGAGCAAGAATTTAGCATTAAAAAAATTGTTAAATAAATTATTTCTATATATGGGCAAACTGAACTGACTTGTTTTAATATTGATATCTCACATATAGTAGATCAGGATCCTTTCTGACATGATCCTTTCTATGACAGATGGATGAAAATGTGTGGTGGCACTTTGAGATTTAAGGTGTTATCAAGCTGTAGAATAAATCATAGAGCTCAATGCCTGTGGAAGCCACCTTATCTCAGTCTTCACAGGTTGACAAGGCATGTAAAGAATTCATCCAAGCTCCCTGGTTTGATCTCTATTGTTGACAGATCACAGATATGGAAGTCTGAGATATTTCCACAGGAACCGCAAGTAGGATGATAACTAGTCAAAAACAGCAGACAACCACGCCTACTTCTCCAAAAAATGTGAAAGTGGAAAGGTGTTTATTTTCTTTAGAGAGGCTGAACAGAGGAAGAAAATGTCATTATGTTACAGTTGCTAGTAATATAAAAAAGCAGTAAAAAGAGCAGGCAAAACAAGGTTTAGAAAATTCTCTGAAATGGAGACTTTAATACTTCTTCACACAATTTTGAATTTCCTTTGTAGAAGGAATAAATGTGGGCCTAACTTAGAACCTAGTAGTCACTGGAAAGTTTTCCACTGATCTCAATGGGATTAGGATTGTTTTATCAGCATTTTTGCTGGCACTAAATTTAATAAAATTCCAAGTTTTTCCTGTTATCTAATGGTCATTGTTATGAATGTTTCTGACTTTACCAACCTTTTAAATCTAAATTACGTTATCCACAGATATTATCTTTTGTACTGGAGACATTCATTATACATAATCTACTTTTTTTGTCTTGTAGTGTTGGATTTTTTTTCCTAATGTGTGCTAATAAGTATTCCTTGGATATAAAAAATTAAATCTGATTACGGCTTCTTAAATGAGCTTTAAGTATATTAAATAATCACTTCGGTTTGACATTAAGTGTTTTGTGTGTCAGTGTTTTGTCTGTACGTGCAAATTCCCGTGCCTGAACTTCCTAGAATCAATTAAATACATATTCCTTTAATAGCTTATCTCTCTAGTTTTTAAATGAAGATCAAATTCTTATGTGTAATTAATGAACTATATATGAAGCCTACCCTTAACTTCTGAATTATACAATGTCCAAAAAAAAAGTAGTAAAAAATTATGTGGCAGTCAAAGCAAGATCGACATTTCAGTATGAAATGACAGGCATGCTTCATTAAAGTCCAGATCCTGCAGTTATTCCTCAGAAGGTAATGGAGGCCTTGCACTGCAATAAGGAATGCTGATTTCATTGACAGGTAATTACTCCATTAATGCCTCCATTATGCAAAGACAGACTAGCCAAACTGCTAAGGTGTCAAGCATCCATCACTTTTGGTCAGACCAAACCTCCCATATATGCAGGTTATAGGACAGCCAAGTCCCACTTGGCACAGATGTGTTCACTTTGGTCCTGGGAAACAGCACATGCACTGCATCCAGGCAGAGTCACAACAGCTGAAAAAATGCATTGGAGGAAAACAGCATCTAGGGGAATTTGATCTGTCTTTTTGGTATCAGGCGTTTCTCTGCAAGAGTTCCTGGAATTAGGGAAAAAAGCAGGTATGATTACATTTGGACAAGTGCTTGTCACAAGATTATCCTTTTCCATGGGAATAGTTTTAGGTAATATTAGTTGTAACTACTTTTATTGAAAAGAATACAATCAAAATTATTAAATAATTCATTCTACATCATTTGCAAACAATATGCTAAAATATGTATATATTAGAGAAATGCCTTGTGTGCACTTTGAAAGAGACCAGAGAGTATGAGCTTTGCTCTGTAGAGGCAAGGTTATTTATCATTATTTCTTAGAAAAATGAATAGTTCAAAATCTCTAGAATTGAAATTAGAAGCCCTCTGGAATAATGTATTTTGAGTAGCAGTCCTAATAAGAACAGTAAAAGTAACAAAAATAATCCAAAATCAAGCTGTACATGGTTAACTTCATAATGAGGAAGCCAAATGTTTCCCACACTAGGAAAAAATTGATATGGTACATGCCCTGGGTTGACAGATGGGAGAAAAAGAAAGACAGATGTGTTCTAATTTCTTGGGTAGGGTTTTTTTCCTTTAGTCCTTTTTTTTCCAAAAGATGACAATCAGGCATAGATGAAACTGCTTACTCAATAACACTGGCTACAGATATTCACCAGAGCAGTAATGCCAAATATCCTTTAGGACTTTGCCCACTAGTATAATCTCGAATGATATTCAGTAACAAGCGAAATGAGTAACAGCTGGCACTTTCCTTAGAAATGGCAAAACACCAACCAGGTCCAGTTTGTGCAGCCCTGGTAGAGGGGACCATCTGGAATGCTAGCCTGAATCTTAACAATTAAAATCAGGGGCCAGGTCAGACAAGTGGCATCTTAAAGAATTCATGATACTGAGTTTCTAAGCTAAACTGAAGATGACAGAGAAGCCAACATGTGAGGGAATATAAGTAGTCATTCTCACCCTGGGGATGGAGGGTGATCATGTGCTTAAAGTACAGGACATGGCGTTAGAAGACAGACTTTGTGACACATTTCATGCGTAATAAAATGTAAGTCACTATAATCAATAGAAAGTTTCCAATTAAACACGGAATAAGGTACCTGGGGTCTATCTTCCAGGTACTGAGAACTTCCTGATGGTGGCCAGCTGCTGTCAGCTGCCAGTGATATGCAACATTTAACATTTTTGCTTATTGGTAAGTGGGAAAGATCATTGCCCTTTTTTTTCAGCTAGGCATGATGTTTTCAAAAGCTAACATGATATTTGCAAATGAATTTGAGATGCTCAGATGGCAAATGCTACCCAGAGAATAAATATTTTATTATTTTATAATTTGAGGTAGAAGAAATATGCTTATAATTTCAATTCACTTGATTATAAAAGGCTTAACACTGAGAAGGGGAAGGATGGAAAACAGAAGAGTAGCACTATGAGAGGAAATACTTGAATAACATAGGAAAGAATGCACTTCCCTTACAAAATTTACAATCTGATTGAAGACTGGATGAAGTAAAGACAACAAGAGAGCCATGGGGAAATAACATAGGTAGCAGTAACAGCTCAACATGATTACTGTGGTTAGCAATGTGTCCTGCTTGATGGATCTAAATTATTATGCTTTCTGGTTGTTTCTGGGGATATACTTTCCTTCTTTAAAAAAAAAAAAAGAAAAGAGAGAAGAAAAAGCAGCAGATCTTCCTTTGCTTCTTTTGCTATGTTCATAATGTATTGCTATTTTCTTTAATCTCCTAATTGCAGTCTACAAGTATGAATTTTACTTTATGATATTCACTGTCATGCTTTGATTTTTAACCCAATAACAAATAAGAATTATATTTATTCCTCCCCCCTCAGACATTTCCTTGTAAAATCCAATAGTCAACTACCTGCAAACAGCGAGGGCATCATTAAGAAAATAAATATAGGAAGACCCATTATCAACTGATGGCAAGAACAGGATATATGTGATAGAATTAAATTTGCCCAGGGATCACAGGCAACAAGAAAATTTTCTCTATGTATAGCAGAGATAAAAGGAAGAGGATTCAAACGTGAGCCCTCTGCAGAGGAAAATGGGAGACTTGGTTACCTGGGATATGCAGAAGGGTGAGGTAAATAACAACTTTTTGTGTTGGTCTTCTCCAGCAAGTGCTCCAGCCACAGCATTCAAGTCACAGAAGACAAAGGCAGGGACTGAAAATGAAAAACTGCCTGCAGTAGGAAAAGATCAGATTCAAATTATCTAAGGAATCCTGAAGGTACTCAGATCCTTGGAACATGATGAGATATATCCGTGAGTGGTGAGAAAACTGGCAGGTGAAGTGGCTGAGCCACTATCCATCGTATTTCAGAAGCCACGGGAGTCGATTGAAGTTCGTTCCCACTGGCTGGAAAAGGGGAAACATAATCTCAACTTTTGAAAGAGGGAAATAATGAAGACCTGGTGAACTAGAGGCCAGTCAGTCTCACCTCATTGCCTGGCATGATCAGGGAGCAGATCCTACTGGAGATTATGCTAAGGCACATGGAAAAGAAGGACACGATTGATCACAGACAGCATGGCTTCACTAAGGGCAAATTGTGCCTGCAAAACTTGTTGGTTTTCTACAATTTGATTACAGTGTTTGTGGATAAAGGAAGAGCACCTGGACTTGTGCAACGCTTTTGACCCTATCCTGCATGACATCCTGGTCTCTCAACTGGAGAGACATGGATTTGACAGATGGACCACACAGTGGATAAGGAATTTGGCTGCACTCAAAGAATTGCAGTCAACAGCTCAATGTCCAAGTAGAGACCGGTGGCAATTTTTGGTCCTCAGGGGTCCCTTTTGGGAGTGGTGCTGTTTAACATCTTTGTCAGCAATGTGGACACTCCACAGATCTGCTAGAGTGAGTCCAGAAGAGAGCCACAGAGATGATCAGAGGGCTGGAACACCTCTCCTATGAAGGCAGGCTGAGAAAGTTGGGCTGTTCAGCCAGGAGAAAGAAGGCTTCAAGGTGACCTTATATCACCTTCCAATACCAAAACTGGGCCTGCAAGAGAGCTGGAGATGGACTTTTATAAGGGCATGCAGTGATAGCACAAGGAGGAATGGCTTTAAACTGAAAAGGGTAGACTTAGACTAGATATAAGGAAGAAATTCTTTACTGTGAAGGTGATAAGGCACTGGAACAGGTTGCCCAGAGAAGTTGTGGATGCCCCATCCCTGGAATTGTTCAAGGACATGTTGGATGGTGCTTTGAACAGCCTGGTCTAGGTGGAAGATGTCCTTGCCCTAGCAGAGGGGATTGAAAGTAGCTGATCTCTAAGGTCCCTTCCAACCCAAAGCTTTCTACTGTTCTATGACACTACAATATTCTGCATAAACACTTCTATCAAATGGTTGTGAAAATACATAAATTTAAGTTTTGGTATCATTACAGGAGTTTTTTTTAATCTTAGATGGTTTTCTTTACAGATTTTTTTTTTTAATCTCAGATCCATTAGTCTGTGAGCATCTACTCAGGTCCCTCACTGTGTTTTCCTTTATTGCTACTATAAAGACATTTTTAATTAAGTTTTTGTCAAATATACAAAGATCATTAACTAAAGTGACATGATAGCATACATGAGTAATCCAAGTAAAACCACAGAACTATTCATTTCTGGGAAAGTATGAGTAAATCTACACACCACATGATATAGACATTTATCTATGATAATATCCAAATAGTGCTTGTATAAATAATAGTGTGACACCCCTTCAAAGCAGCAATTCAAAAGCTGCTTTACTCAATCCTGCTTTTTGCCTAAATTTTAACTACACACATGTGTGTTGTGCCAGGCTCCAGAATAAATACTTCAAACAGTACCAACTACAATTTTCACTGGTGTCTAGCACAAAGACCCTCTATGTTTACTTGTGATTGTGCTTAATTTCATATTGAGATGATTAATCAGAGTAAATGTCTTTATTTTCTGCTGTTTTAACTTCAAGAAATGATCTCTTCTGGTTTATCCTATTATAAGGATCGTTACAAAAATGGGAAACAATTAACACTGGGTTTAATGCGTGAATGCCATAGAGCTGAAGTAATTGCACTCAAGGTCTGCTAACTTTTTAATCAGGCATCTGGTTGCAAGCTGCTCACGATTGATTCTGAGGGAAGAACTAACACAATCTAGGCGGCAAAAGCAGGTGTGCCAAAAAAGCAGACATGTTGGCAAAACCAGTGAAAGCCTCTAGAGGTTAAAAAAAGCAAAAACTAGTGGAAAATTCTTCTTAAAAGACTTTTGCTTGGGATCCAGTCATAACTGAGTGAAATTAATTGAGGCAAATGAGCATAGAGAGAATTTTTTTACCAAAATAATTAAGAAATATGAACAGCAGAACCACAAAAGCTCAGCCTAGAGAAGACTTGCCAGTCGGAATCTTAGTGAGCAGAATTAATTAGACTGGGGAGTTGAAATATTCACATGCATTTTGCTACACAAAGTAAATAAGAAATACAATGAGAAGTTTCTGGAATTACAATTAGGACACTTACTATTCTCAGCATTTTTGTCTTGTTTTGGAGAAATGCACAGATCTATTTTTATTCATTAAAAATATACTTTTTTTCCTTTCTCTAATAAGTCTATTCTCTATGATTAAGAGAGTCCTGAATCTAAAAGCGCTTACACAGCACATCACTGGGTACACTTCTAAATTACATATGTTGATGGAGACTATGGCTACACTCACACATATCTACAGAATTACAACTATATCAAAGAGGCAAGTGCAAGAATATAATCTATATGAAAATTGCATGCTTGCATCTCTTTTCAAGTGAAAATACCCCTCCTTAGTTCATAAACAATACTACAACAGTAAACTCCTTTCAGGAGTGCCCTCAAGAAAAATTTGTTTAGGTATACATGTTTGCATATCATCTTCAAGGTTGGTGGGTTGGGTTTTTTTTTTATCAATATCTTTAACTGAATCACATTTGCACCTAATTGTAATGATTTTGGCACCCTTTTTAATGAAATATATAGCTTATATAACCTTATATAACAGTTCCGCATAAGGATTTTGACCAAACTCCTGGAAACATCTAGATTAGAAATAGAAAACTATATTGCTAATAAGGTTCTGGTCCTTATCAATGGAAAACAGGAAAGAATCTCACACATAAACAAGTAAACACCACCCATCTTAGGAAAAAAATCCAAACCAATATAGATAATAGGTAGTGCAAGAGCTTTAGAAGCTTAATGTCATAGAAAACTCTGAAAATCTGCTACAAATAACACTTTTGAAGAGACTGTCAAAAAACAGGATTGACCTGGAACCTAGAAATTTCTAATAAATATTTTGCAAAATCCTAATCCTTCTGCCTAGTAACAATTTCCCTGTAAACTCCAGAAATAGGTTTCCTATCTTTTAGGCACACTTTGGTGAAGAAATAACTACTATGCCATCTTCCAGGCTTTGCTCTTTCTAAGACAAAGCAGGTAATGATGACTTAGAACCGGACTAACATGTTATGATAAAATCGGAGTATCTAAGAATTATTCTAAAACCTTGCTGTTTGGGATTTTGGGGGTCTTTGGGAGGTTTTTGTTTTGTTTTGTTTGGTCTGGATTTTTTTTTTCAGTTGAGTGAATCCTACCAAGTACAAGATGTATTAATTAACTTAGAGCCTCACAGCCCACATCAAACTGCATGGATCCAACAGCATCACTTCAAATTCTTTTAGAGCTGGTTGAGTACAGATGCAGTAGGATATCTGAAGCTTTAATCATTCCCTATTTGCTTAAATCAAAAGCATCATCATTTCTCAAATTGTTTACCAACACTTGAAATCAGCAAGTTGCAGCATCTTAGGCGTCAGAAGAGCAAAATAGCAAGGACAGCTTCTAACTAAGGCAGATGACATGAGATGCCTAAAAATTTTTCTCTCTTGCTATGCCTAAATGGCCACGGTTTTGCAAAGCAATGTCCTGTTCAGTGGCCATTATCTCGCCTTGTGATAAGTAGGGAAGAATAGTCACATATTTGTGCATCTGCCAACACTCCAATGACAGTTTTCTCTCCTTCACTTTCTTTCTAACAGCTATCACTTTGTCACTCCACTGTCTGTCATCTGCAGGTGAAGGTTTTAGAGAAATGAAAAGCAGTGGTCTGGCACAGGGCCACTCACACACTCTCACAAAGAGACCCTTAATCATAAGGGACTTTCACATCTTTCTGATCTAGGAGCAATTCAGGATACATGCCAGAAGGAAGAAGAACAAAGACACCAGCATTTGAAAATTCCCTCAGTGCCTTAATAACACTGCTGAGATGGCTTTTGCCAGATTAAACAGACATGTTCCTTTAGACCCTAAATATTGGTCTGAAACTAATTCCCTAAGCATTGTCCAGAGTTTAACAGGGTTTGGGACACCAACAATCAAACTTTGAAGTAATTCTTCAAATTCCAGTGGAGTTGGCTGCGGAGACAGCTAGAATATCCAGGTCTTTCCAGGCCAAGGAGAGAGAGGGCAGCTTGATTTTTTGGCAATTGTTGTCTTTAAAGGACTTGGACAAAGCAATTCCAACACAACAGCTTATTTCTAAAATGCTTTAAAGTAAAGGCTAGTTGTGGGGGTTAGTGAACTAGCTGGTATTTTCTAATGTTGCCTACATTCAGCACAGCATTCTGACTCTGAAGGAGAGCACTACAGCAGCTGCAATACATTAGTGATACCTGACAGAGCAAAGATCTTCACTTGCCATTTTTTTTGAAGCAACAAGAAACTACAGATTTCAAGATGAGGATTATATCTGATACTCTCATGAAGCATCATTGTTATACAATCCCCCAAGTGATGTCAATAACACAAACCATAACTGTGTATAGGGAGGAAAAAATAAATATTTTAAAAATCTTCAAAGAAAAATATTTGTAAAGTGGCTGATGCTTTAGTTTCCTACATGCCAGTACTTGCCTTCATAATTCCTTTGAGACACACTGAAATGTTAAAAGAGCCCATTTGCCTATCTACATTCATTCAGTTGAACACTCAGCAGGATCACTTTCTTGTGATGTTTCTAGTACTTGGGTTAATTTCATTACACTCTGTGAGATATTCATCATAAAGAAATATCAGGATATCAAAATGCAATGTAATACTTAAATTCCAGTTCACTTACATGGGTGAACTAAATTAATGTCAACCTGGAAATTTGCTCTGAGTTATAAGTGAATATATTCATCCTTTCCAAGCTCTTATCAGCTTCTGAAGAATCTAAGGTTTTTAAAAAATTCTGAAAAAAAGATCTTGAAACTGCAAACTGAATGAAGGCAATGCGGTGCTTGTTTTCTAAATCAGCAGACAGACAGCTGGAGTGCCACGGCTGTAACCCAAAGATTTGACAGGCTACAGCAGAGTTAAAACTGACAAGAGCCTTTTGTCATATTTTCCTGCTGCTATTCAAAACTCTCTGAACAGCAGGAGACTGACGAGAAGGAGGTTAATTTTGCTCTGCAGCAGTTTAGACTATGGAAGTCTGAAGAAAGTAAACACTATAGAACAGCTTCATTCCTATAAATTGCTGAACATGTGATCTGGAGTTAGCAGGACAGATATGTTTTCACCCAGATTTCATAATGTCTTTAGATGTGGTGCTTTGGTTTCTTGGTTTGGTTTTGTTTGGTTTGGTTTTGGGGTTTTTTTTACTTATAATTTATTTATTGATTTCTTTTCTTTTAACAACTAAAATCCAGGAAAGCAAGCCTGAATGTCATTTTTAATGCATTGCATCATTCAAGAATACAGTCATTTATGGGAAGGCAACACTTTCTTTTGTATTTTGGAGCCAGATGTAAGAGGCAGAAATTAGATCTCCAAGGAGACATTAGCTAGATCACTGACAAGGAAGGTATGTACACTGACCAGGGCAGTGGCAATGAGGTTGAGTCTATAAAAAAAGAGGACTGAAACTGGATAGAAAGAGGAGGACTGAAGTCAGGGAAGTAGTTCAAACCTTGTAGTTAGGAAAGAAGAATGAAATGAAAGGCCACGCAGAGATAGTGGGTAAGACCAAGCAGGTATGACAAGCCAAGGACAAGATAAAGATAGATATCGATTCTTACTTACCAATGGGAGAAGAGAAAGGTGGTGAAAGGAAGCAAATGTTACAAAGAATTGTAAGAAAAGCCTCCAGCTGTCCTGAGCAGTTTGGACTTGGAAATGGATGGAAAAGACAAGGAGAAATCCACAAAGAAAATGTCTAAGAGAAAATACTCCCTGATTGAATGACAATAGGACAAAGCTCTCCTGGGAATGAGGAAAATTTCAGTACAAATAATATTCTAGTGATCAGGAACGGATCATTTGTTCCAAATATAGGTATTAAAAGGTATCGGTTAAAGTTTTAAAAAAGGTTCCTGGAAAACCTATATGATGAATCCTACTCAGTAAGTTTTTATCCCTACTTTCACTATAGAGAATGTATATGGTACTAAGGAAGTTGTTGCATTTTCTACAGATGACCAGTTAGGGTGAAAAGAATAGATTACTTTTCAATTCAGTGGAGAGAAATGGGCATATGCCAAGGATGCCATGTTTAAGACATCATCCTTAAGGTGTGATGAATTCCTTTCTGTCAAAGCCACTTACTTTACATTGGCGAAAACCATTGTCTGCATGACCTCGTCTAAGTAAGATGAAATGTTTTTGAAGCCAGGTAATTTCTCCTTTAGTTTCTGCCCTGTATTTCCTGAATGGTTAATTTAGGGTCTGAGATTTGAGATCATGCATACAATGGCTTGTGTGCCACTTCTTCAAAGCCACAAACGGTACTAACATGCTTTTGGTTTTTCACTGAAGTGCAGAAACAGTGTGTTAATATCTGCAAAACATTCAGAAACGGTAGTGATGAATGTCATAGCAAATTCCATAAGAAAACTAATAGCTCTGTCTTCAAAACAGGATATGAACACTGCAACAAATAACATCAACGGATAGTGAACAAGGAGGAAGGCAAATATTGAGTTTAGCTCATTAACCTGGATGGAAGATTTTATGCACTGAATAGGATCAAGACTCTCTGGATATAATGATTGATATATGATTAGGTAATTAAATACTTGTATTGCAATTCCTACACACAGTGGGGCTGAATTGAGTTTCCAGTAAGCAACATTAATAATGGTTTTTGGGTGCTAGATTCTGAAACTTCAAAATAATGATTAAATATAATTTGTTCTTAGTGGGTATACCATGGCAACTTGCAAATAGATAGGGAGAGAGGACACTTTGCTAAGAGAGTCCTGCTAGGGGGAAGAAGCTCAAAGTAACTGAAAACAAACTCTAGGCTTTCTATACAACTTATTTTCATTCATCTCTACGATTTTTTTTTTTAAATCCTTTGGAACTATGGTTGGGGTTTACTTCCTTTTTCTTTTATTTATATTCTCTTTATCCTAGCCCAGGAGTTCTAATTGTTTCTATTTGTTATGAATTAAAGCAAAATGACATTACAAAGACATTCATGTTTCTGTTTTTCAGTCTGTCTGTTAAAGTTATCACCAGAATGCTTCCATTAAAATAAATGCATATTTGTTTGACATTTCCTCATATTTATCAACCATCACTGTTTAGTTTCTATTTATAAGTCTCATAGATTGCAAACTGAAATACTGCCACAAAGGAGAACTTGGCTCAATTTGTATGCTAGTCTAACTGGCAAGAAACAACAAGAGTGTTCAGGACTGACTGTCTCCTCTCTATGGAGAGAAGGCTGCTGTGAAAAGTGAACCAATGCACATAGTCATTGAGAAATCTCGAAGTGCTGTCATTGGAAGTGACAATATGGCTTTCTTAGTGAGGATTTGCTTTGAATGCGCAGCTCCAGAATTATTTACTCATTAAAAATGTTTTACCACGGAGAAACCCTTTGAGATTTGCCTCTTGTTTCCTAGGGTGCAGGAGCGTGAAATCATGGATGAATGAGCTATAGCACCATAATTTGCTTCTGTCAGTTTAAATGAAAAGGTCTGAAACGAACTGGTGAAATTAGTTCACAACACTTTTACCCACCAGGAAATGCAATTTACTTTTATGATAACCTGTAACCACATACCAACCTTTCACAAACTTCTAATTTAGAGCAGACAGCAGACTTATGTGCCCTATATGCTATGCAATGCCCTCTTTAGACTGGGGAAATGAAGATACCAATTGACATTGAATTGCCAACATTTAGCATTGAGAACATGTTACTTGCACGTAAGGTCGAAATTCATCTATGCACAGAGAGAGCTTCTACTCTCCAATCTTTCTCATCACACACACAAAGTAAACTGAGGCTTTTTTATTCTGATGTTTACTGTGCTGAAATAAATAGCAGCTAGAAAGAGAGACCTTAACTATTGGGGTGGAAGAAAGAAAGGACACTTGCTGGCAATAATAGATATACATGTGACTAAGAGGACTAGTATGACTCTTACTAATAGAAGAATAAAGTCACTCAGCTGTGAAATGACTCATAATTAGGAAGACCTCATTCAAAACCCAGTTACAGCAAGATACTAGATAAGCAAATCAAAATCATCACTTCAGTTCTTTAAAGACAGATAGCATGCAGTATCCATCTGTTAAGCGATACCACCTGTTCTATCAACTCATTACATCGTCTAAAGTACTAAGCAGGAAAGTCAATTAAGTCAATCTATGTGCAAGAGGACCTTCATGGAGGGTGAGCAATTGTTCTCTGCTACCCCCTATCTCAACCCAGCAAGGAAGAAACAGGATAGCTCTGAATGACTTCATCTGTCTCTTGTCAGAGTCCCTCTCCACCTCTTGATTAATAATATAGGAAGCACTGAAAAAATATGCAGTCTATATATAAAGCAGGTTGTCTTTTATTATCAACACAAGGTTATTATTAACCATTCATACCCAGAAAGAAATTTAATGAAGTTTTTCATTGTGTTCCTCTGAGCGAAGGCTAAATTTTTTGTGCCCAAGCACATCATCACCTCAAAATGCTCAGCTTACCAGAACATGTTATTTCTGCCAAAGCCTAATATTAAGTTGCACTTATGACTTGTGGTTGCCAATATATGCACATTTACACAACATAACGTATTGTTGCCCATATACCCGTGTTTACACCAGATACACATTTTAGTGTATAAAGAATCTAGACTCCATGATTCAGACTCTACTTTTATAGCTAGAAATTATTATCTTCATATTGATTTAACCATTTCCTTGCAGCAAGCAATCATAAGAAGAAAATCTAATATGCTGTCTTGGCAGAAAATGGCAAAGGGCTGTTAGTAAATGTAAAATCAGAAAATTCTTCAGGAAAATTCTGACATTTCTATCACAACTTAGAGAATACCTCAGTGAGGTTTAATTCTCGTAAATGTAAGGTGAGATTGGCTAAAAAGGTCACACACAGCCCAAAACCTCTTCAGCAAGGACACACTTAAGTGACATAAGGAGTGAATCCCAATTGCACGGCTGAGAAGTGAATTTGTATCCTGACCCGTGCTAAATACAAAGAATGAAAAAAAACCTTCCCATCACCAGAAAAGCTGACAAGGAAATCACTTTTCCAGGAACTTAGAGGCAGTGTGCCAGGCACTGTAACTTCTGCAAGAGTGACTTACTGTATTGATGGTGTTTGATTAGGGAGAGTTGTGGTTACCTTAGTTAGCTTGACATTTTTAAATTTAGATCTTTAAATCTCCTGATTTATATTAAGTAAAGCTAAAAAGAAAAAGATGATTTAATGTGTCCTTCAATGATATTCATTCTCTTTAGCTGGATAAGATTTCTCTATATGTAGGCATAATATTTCTCTGTCTGGACTCTGGTGCATTTACATAATAACAGAAGTCAACATTTACTTTAATGTGTAAGTAAAAATGTGATTTAGTCTCCTTCAATTTTCATGTGCAATTTTATGTAGATTTTTTTCTTCCTTTTTTGGATAGTGACAAATAGGAATTGTGATTAATCTAATGGGAAGAAAAAAAAAAAAAACAACTCAAAAAACCAACCAAACAAAAAACCCAAGAAAAATTCCAAACCCAAAAACTCCCAAGCCTCCCACCTTTCATTGTAATGTCATTCCTTTAATAGAATATTTGTAACAAACCCATATGTTTATAAGGAGAGTTATTTTGTACCATCCAGGCCAATTTCTTTTTACTGTTACAATTATTCATTTCTAATATAATCAGAAATTCATTAGCACCTCCAGCCTGATTTCAACTGACCTGCAGAGTCACCATGAAATCACAAACAACACAGGTCCCCATCTACGCAAAAACTGGAAAGGAGGAAGCTGGAAAACTATGTTCTAAAGATCAGGTTATGCACAAATTCTGAGTAAGATGAAGAGCAACATACTACAGAATTAGCTCAGTTGGTCAGAACTTGCTGCAAATAACACCAAGGTTGTGGGTTCAAACCTTTATGGCCCATACACTTGAGTTATACTCAATGATTCTTGTGGGTCCCTTCAAATTCAGAATATTCTGTGATTCTGCTAGAAATTTTTGTCAGCCAACCATATGTTGTTGAAATCCCATCAAAATCCCAGTTTTGCCAGTTGTGAATTTATTCCATGAAGCTGCTTTTATATTTTTAGTTTCTTTCTGAGACTAAGAGATTTACAGTCTCTCAGGCAATATGGGCGTTCAGGGAAAGTTTTGTGTTCCTGAAAGATAGAATCATAAAATCATTGAGTGATTTAGGCTGGAAAAGATCTTCAGGATCATCAAGTCCAACCATAAGCCTAACACTGCCAAGTCCACCACTAAATTGTGTCCCCAAGTGCCCCAGCTGCACATCTTTTAAACATCTCCAGGAACAGTGACTTTATGGCAGCCCATTCCAATGTTTGACAAGCATTCCAGTGAAGGCATTTTTCCTAATAGCTAATCTAAAGGTCTCCTGGTGCCACTTGAGGCCATTTTGTCCTGTCCTGTCACTTGTTACTTGGGAAAAAAGACTGACTCCCACCTCACTACAACCTCCTTTCAGGTAGTGGTAGAGAAATAAGGTCTCCCCTGAGCCTTCTTTTCTCCAGACTAAAAAATCCCAGTTCCCTCAGACCCTTCCCCAGATTTGTTGTTTCTCTTTGGACACCCTGTTTAGGTATTTTCCTGTAATATTTACCTGATATTTGCACTAGATATTTACTTGTCTTTGATAACATAAGTGTGTATTGGATTTGTGTCCTTAAACAACTTTATTTTGGCTAGCACAACACTACTTTTTTATTATGTAGCTCTGTAGAAAGTTATAGTCTTCATCTGAGGAATTCTGTGTATTTAGAATTTGTGCTTGTATGTAGGAACTGACCTATAAGGAAATCAATGTGCTTTTGCAGTTTTTTTATTGCTTTCCTTATTTTTGTTGTGACACTTAAAAGAATGCTGTTTTAAGTATTGTTTCTAGATACCTTTCTCTAGGTCTTTACATCCAGATTTTGCCTAAATTTTATGAACTCTTTCTGTCTGACAGATTAGAAAAGCCGTTTCCCATCTACGTCTAGACAGCTAAAATCCCTATCCATCTTCTTATCTTATATTTTGATTACAGTGTCTCTTCATCACACTTTAAAAAATGTGGTCCTGCTCCATTCATTTCCGTGTTTTAATGACAATACATAAGAATCTGAGTTCAAAAGAGAAGAAAAGAATAAATCTTATCCACAAAACTCTTCTTCCCTAAATGCCTGTCTTTGGATCTTTATAAGGTATTAGGCCCTTCTCGCTGCACGAGGGCAGCAGAGCCAGCAGTGCAGCGTCTTACATCACAAGACCTACTTGCTGAGTAAATCTTCAAAGCCTTAGCAAGAGCAGTCACGCTGCTCAGTGAAGGAGAGGGCAGCGGGAAAAGGATGACAACAGCTGGAGTGAAATGCAACACTGTTGCCTCTGCACATATTTCAGGAGCTAGATATGGTTGTCAGTTATCTTTATTTTGCCTGTACACATCTGAGAGTGGCAGTTTTTTTCCTGTCTGGAATATGTATATAAAAATCAGGTCTATTTCCTCACAAAAACTATTCCACCTCTGATGCATTTTCTAATTAGCTTCTATTCTGCAGTAGTTTTTCAGTGGAGCCTGAACTGCCAGCCTGCTGTGACTGAAACACACCCATAATCAAGGATATGCAACCCTTTTCTCAAGCAGCATTTTTCACTGGTACATACAGGATGCAGGATAATATCGAAACAGGTTCAGACCCTTTTATAAACACACATATTTTATGTTTTTCAGAAATGTCTCAGCTCAGTGGCCATAAAGAACTCAGTCTCTTACTTCAGAGTCACCGATTTTTTTCAAGAGAATCTGTCAGCTAAACTAAAGCCAAAAGACTCTATAAAAGAATCAATGTCCTCTGTACTTAACAATTTTTGTTCCTGTGATCAGATACTGTGAGCTTTTCATTTAGGTGAACCCCATTCTTGAAATACTAAGCATTTAACATACTTCCTTCAAATATGAGCTTACTTTCCAACAGATCTCTTTTTTCCCAAAACATGCCAGCTATAACATGAGGTGCAGCTATTTCAGATTCCTTCACTGATGCTCTTCTCTGGCATACAGAGGCAGGCTGAGTCTCTTCATAGCACTGGGATGTTCATAGTCAGTCCTGTTCTCAGGCTGCAGCCAAGCAGAAGGTTTTGTTCAGCATTTATCACTGTGATCTGTGACACTGGCACTAGCTTTATCATATTTCAGAAGTCTACGTAGTTTCTTATGGTTTAAGGTGAGAGGGGTCTATTAGATCATCTGCTCTGACCTCCCATATATCATAAACCATTAAGCTTCACCCACAAGCTCTTAAATTAAGCCCAAAGACTTTAGTTAGCACTTTGGTTCTCAGAAGACTAAGCTTTTTGCCAAAGGCAGACAGAAAATGAAAAAAACAGATGCTACTAATCCAAACTCCTCTGCAATGGAGGACAATTGATTAAGTGAGATAAGTGATTTATACACACCTCCGGTGTTAAGGCATTTACTGTAGTAACTAAAAATTGGGATACATGAATTTAATACCCTGCTCTGCTTTCTGACTTCAGACAAGCCTCTTCCCCTTTCTTTGCCACAGGTTCTAATTTCTCAAATAGCTGTAATTAAAATCTCCTTTCTCAAAGCTTGTTATTACAATGTTCCTGAGATAGAGTTGTTAAGTACTTATAAGCCTCTTGTCTTTTGGTAAGTAATGCTTAGTTAGGAAAAGACTGAGTAGCACAGTCCTTCAATACAGAATTCCTGTTTGCTATTCTGTTTCTTAATTCAAATCCTCTGCTGGCTTCCACAGGGCAACAAGGCAGTAAGGGCACAGTCCTTTGGTCTGCACCCTGCCTTTTCTGTCTGCAAATGATGCAGTTCACTAAAAAATGACACCAAAAATGAGGTGGTTCATTTGTTCACTCTAAATTAAAACCCCATAGGAAGGGAAAGAAAAATGCAGGTAGAAGATTGTTACTGGATTACTGATTTATAAGAGCAATTCAAGGTTACCAGCACAATTTCACCTTCTAGCAATCGGTGCTGAAGAGAAAAGCTGGCACAAACTCAAAGTGCTGTTCTGCATACACCTTTGTTACAAAATGGTAGTAACTTTTAAAAATGTATATTAAACATATTTTCTACTGGAACAGTGAAACAGCTCACAGAGTGTTGTAATTTTGCTGAAATTTTGTTTCAAAGAAGCAAAAAGCTGATGATGATGACTGTCTTTAATCCTTTCTTCTGAAATTACTATTCATAGAATTGAAAGAGATCTACTAGGTTAGCAAATCCCAAACCATGCTGTCACAGGCAGACACGAACTGTCATCCTGTTCATTTTCTATTTATATTATTCTGTGTATTGCAGTACAAAATAGAATTTAAATAAAAGTGATTATTCTGAAATTATTTTTTAAAATGCCTTCATATGAATTTTCAGATTTAGTTCTAATTCAGAAGGAAAAGACGTTTCAAAAGCTTGAGATCATTCATGGAAAAAAAAAAGAGCCTTCAAAAAACCCTAATAAAAAGGCTTCTTATAAATGGCAACCTTCCTGTAACATTTTTTCCACTGCTCCAAAAATTCTTTCAAGTAAATCTGACAGGGCAGAAAACAGGAGAAAGAATTGGTAGCAAATAGTAAGTTCAGCTCCCACTGTTCATCTGAGAAGAGAAACCAGCAGAGAAACAGTATGTAAGTCTGGTACGAGCACTGCAATAAAAGCACAAAAGCCAACTCAGCAGGGTATGTACCATCTCCATTCGTGTCTAGGTTAGTTCCATGAAGAAATCCTTGCACACGGGAGTCAGGACATAGTCCGTTCTCCGTGTCCACACTGTGCATCTCACAGTTTCTGCAAGCCACACATTTTAGACTACAAGCTGTTCTTTTATGCTAAATTGCAACTCCACCATACAGACCTGTGCAAAAACCTCACTGAATTTAGTATCAACCAAACTTCCTTTTAAGCCACAGGGGGCAGCATGTTTAATGGATGCCAAAGCTTCTAAGATGTGGCATTCAAAGCACTCACATCTGAAGGAAATACACAGCATTGTTCTTTTTTTTTCCTTTATTCTTTTTTTCTTCATTTTATCCTTCTATTAGTATCACTGTGCAACATTGCTGAGAAAAGTATTGCAAAAATAATGGGTAATGAATGAAGGGGAAAGTGAGCAGGTGTAAAATCTATTTTGTTTGTTGGTGCATGACAATTTTTGTATAAATAGAATGGTTTATATCTTTTTCTTTGCAAAGAATTCTGAATTCTATCATTTAGGAATGTAACTCTTGATCAAAAAAAGTGAAGCATAACTGGAATATATAGAAATAGCTTGGACAATATTGCTTTTGGATTAGGTTTGAACTCTATTATGAAAAGAGAAGTAATTATCCAAATGTTTGATACAGAAATCAAACACAGAAATTACTCTATGCCCCTGCAATCACAGAGTCAAAGTCTTCTGTTTTTTTTTAACAGTGTGCTTAAATTCTGAAGCTCCTGGATATCAAAGATAAGAATTACACATCGTGAGACGTTTTTGTGCCAGTGTTAAACTAACACATCTAAATCTATTTTGCTTCCCAAAGTAGTTTGCAATAAGTAACTTTGTCTTCAATTATGTATTCATATAGGAATCTCGTTTTACATTTTATTCATCAACAGAAGAGATAAAAGCAGTTAGAAAATTCTTGATAGCAGAGTTTTACTGCAATAGTAAATCATACCTCTACTATAAAAGTTGAGGGAAGCATTATGTGAGGTTGTGTTACACTCCAGGATTTTATAGCCTTGAAGAAATCAGCAATAAATTTGAATAAGGCTGAGAAGGAAAGCAGCTGGAGATGCAAAAGAGAAGTGACACCTTTATACTGTACATCTATTTACCATTTATCTGTCATTTTTTACCTCCACATCTTGAGATTAGAAATCTCTTTTTGCATAGGTAAACTGTCAGTGACAACTTTCTATTTTAACATCGTAGGCTGTCGATGACACTTTGTTTTAATAACTTTCAAAGAACTTCTAAGTATTCTGTTTCTTACTAGGTAGAATGAGAAATACAGAAGGGGAAATGTTTGCAGATGAAATACTCTAACCCATTTCCTTTTAGTACTTAAAACTACTGCAGGTTAAAAGAGTAACAAACACCCTGGGATTGTTTGCTATAAATTCTCGAAAATAATATGGGTTACTTCAATTACAATATTTACGTATAAAATATAATTGATACCTTGTATGCATCCGTTTTCATTACTGCAAATTCCACCCTTATTATTATAAGAAATATAGAAACTAAAGCGTGAGAATAAGAAAATGTTTGATTTCAACTTCTTGTGTTGTTTTGCAGAGGGTGAGGTAGTTGCAACACCTTTGAGATAATGCTAGTAAATCATTTTAAAATCTAATCCTGAGCCAAACTATAGACTTAATCCCCTTCTCAGTGGTTCCAGAGCTAGTATAGAATTTAATAAAGGCTTTAGATACCTTTGTAGCTAAGGGTCAGTAAATGTTTTTGGTTTTTTTCTAAATTTCTAATTTCACAGACTTCTGAGCTAAAGATATTCTCACAAATGCATCTGTGGGTGTTTGTAGAGTACTAGAAAATTCATGGCATGATACAAAGCCTATCTTTTAAACTTCTCACTGAATCAACCTATTCTAGAAACTAAATTTCAATAAGCTATTGCAAGAAATTTATTGTCTTTTTAAAGTTATTAAAGCAAAAAGAACTTTGAATCACTTTTTTCATCATTTTTAGTGAGAAAAAGTTCCCCATCCCTTATGAATGAAAAAATCCCAATTTTGCAAACATTTTCTACAACCATCTTTGTTGTACATTTAGGACTTCTATATACAAGCACTACTGTTTCTCCTGTAACAATTCTGAAATACAAGGAAATTGAACAGGTGGATAGTACTTTGTGTAGTTTTCTAGTAGGATTAACATTCAGAACCTTTTGTGGGCTATAATTTAAGACATTTTCACCTCCTTTATAATAAAATTATATTTTAAGATGTTGATTAGGAAAATAAATTGTCTAAACTGGAAGTGATGAAAAGAAAACAATCTTTTGCCCTTTATAAATCAGAAAATATTGAATGTTAATTGCATGTGGCTTATTCCAAGCAATTTTAAACTTGAATAAATAGTAAATGCTGTGCAGAAGAAATGAGAACACTTTGCATGCTCAACCAACCACAAGTGTGCACCTGTTACCCTAACAGGTTTAACAGAGATGACATTAATATAACTCTGACTTCAACATCAGCCATAGTTGAGGGAGGTTGTTCACAGACAATACACTTCCCAAAACCAAAAAAATCCCAAGAATGTCCTTCAAATCCTTCTTAACCATACATGAAATAATTACAAATTATTAAAGTATATGTTTCAATTTATTTTTTAAAAAAATTCTAATTACATCTAGAAAGCTTTCATTTTCCAATTCTGATAATAGTCTGGCCTAAAATAAGTAATACTTGACAAAATACTGCATAGTTTCACAGTCATTATATCTGTGTCTGCACAGCAAATGCATATTTACATGTATTTTTTGACATGTGGAGAGACCACACTCCAGAAATTTGCACAAAGATTTTATATTACACAAAATATTCATAAATATCTATATTTGTGTCTCATTATCCAGGGAATGTACTGAAATTACAGGTTTGGATTCTGTAAAATAGTGGGGCAGAGGGGGGTGTTGGGTGTTTCTTTTCATATTTCCACAGATCCATAGAATATTACCAAAATAAAGTACATAGAAAAGAGTAACAGCTTGCATTATTTTAACCTTCAGCCAGACATATCTTTTCAGTTGAATTTGTTTCTAATAATGTTGTTTCTTTTTTTTTAAATTAGGCTTTTCAACATTATTTACCTTCACCCAGCAGTTAGAAAAGTAAGGGATTCAGTAAACTTGAAATGACAAACACAAAAATCTGTTCATGAAGGAAAGTAACACGACATGGCACTCAATCAGTTACTCTAAAGATTTACTCCCTGCCCCTTGCTTCTGCATTATAGAATTTCTCACTATCAAAATCATCAATATGTTTGGCAATTTATGAACTAAAGTGATGTGGCTGGATGGAAAAATTCCTAAAATACCCTTGAGAGGTACTATCAGGTTAATATAAGGAAAAGGAAAAAAATTAAAATCTATGTTTTCCTTGCTTTTCTTTTCTTTTCTCCGAAAAGTGGCTCTTTGAAGCCTGGTCAGAGATCATTCAAAGCAGTTCTCACTTAAGAATTGTGTAAGAATTTCAGATTTCTTGCTTCAGTATAGAGATTGATTAATATTTTGAGCAATCAATGAACCACTATAACCAAGTGTCACTGAAGTCACATTCTAGAGGGGTCGCTTTCTATTCTTATACCTTCAATGAGAGGCAAAATTTCATGTATTTCACCACTGACAGTCAAACAATGTGAAACTCAGCGAACAATAGTTATTAAAATTAAAGATGAAATCTTAGCTCATAGTGCAAACCTAGTTCAATGTAACTGATATACATTGTCCAAAATTAATGAAAAAAATAAAGTTTATGATGTGCTTGCATTTAAATACAAATATATCTAAAATGGGTCAGGGTAAGCAGCCTGTTGAGGTGCTTATATCTTTCTACTTCATCAGACAATTACAAGGTGTCTGATTTTTCAGACAGCTGAATCTATTAAAGGCTAGCTCTCTGCCAACAGTGCTCTTGGCATGCATCCACATGATGACATTTTATTGATAACTGGATTGTTTCTGTGATTGGTATTTTTAAACAAATCAAATTTACTAATACAGATTAAAAAAAAGTGAAAATAACTATTTTGTATTGAATGTTCCATTTATAAGTTTGGCATCTCACTGAACCAGTGTTTCAAAAGACTGTAGAATGTCAAGAGAAAGATTTTTTTTCAAGCCTGAGGAAAAAAAAGTTTGCAAGTTGTCAATCTTCTGTTTTTAATAGCAAGTCCTGAATGTTCTAAATTAATTTATGCATTTTTGCGACCACCTGTCTACTGTTACTGTCAAGACTGATTCAGGTTCTCTGAGTGCTTGGAAATCTTAGCTGTGACACTGTCAAGTTTTAACTCTTTCAGCAGGTGAGTAAGGAACACCTGTACAGGGACTTCTTCTAATAAACTGGCTTCCTGATTAAAAGATAAGAAAAAAAGCCCCAAACAATTGAAAGATAGGGTGGCATGGTAACATGGGGCTCTGGCCTTCTTTCAGTGAACTTGGTGGGGAGTTTGACTATAGAACTGCAATGTGAGGAACTGAAGCGGGCTTTTTTTTCAGCTGAGCTCTTTGATGGTACTCAGAAACAGCTGTCAAAGTTTAGAGAATGGCGTGATCAATGTATTTCAGTCTTGGAATTTAAAATCAGATTTTAAGTTGAAATTATACATCCTAGATAGCTTACCCTTAACTTTTTATTCAGAGGCAAAAATAGTTAGAGAAACAGGCATCTGTACAGAACAGTACATCTATTTTATTTCCTTTGGCCACAGAAGGATGACAGTTCTAAGGTGTGGGACTTGGATGTTTAAAATAAGATAGAATAAATCTTTTTCTTAGGAAGAAAATTCAACTTGCTGACCCTTCCAAACCACTTGCTGGCTGAGGACTTGAAGCAATGGTGTCAGTAGTGAAAAGCACATCTGCTGCTTTAGATTAAAAATCACTTAATTCAAATGCATTTAATTCTACATTATGTTAATATTAATTTGAATTTAAATTAAATTCTTAACATCCGATGCTTATTTATGAAACCAGAGACATAAAATTGCATGCAGAGCTATAGTATATATACAATACACTCAGCTGAGAGAATAACTCTTCCGATATGTATATAAAAATAGATAATACATACTTACGCTAATCTCACAAAAATATTAAGGATTGATGTTTTCAACCGCCCTGCAAAAGGTTCCAATCATCCTCTGAAAAAAAAACCTACACTTTGTTGGTACTCAGTATGTGAACCAAATGTATGCAGGTAGCACAAAGATGGCCACAATCAACATCTGAAGCTGATTCCATCTCAGCAGAGGCAAAAAGCGCTCCAGCCATTCCTGGCTCACATACCAGAAAGTTCTGGAGCAGGTGCAATTCTTCATCAGGCTGTGTTTTACAATCTCCAAGCTTCTTATCTCTCTCCCCCCCTTATTTCACAGGCCTGTGAAGAATGCTTTTTAGGTCTTTTACAGCATTCTGTTATCTTCTACAGAAATTCAACTTCCCAAGACAGACAGAAAACAATGTGAAATTTCCCAGACGGAATATTCTTAGCATCCCTCAGCTGCAAGGTCATCTTGAGTAAAAAAAACAATTCTAAAAACAACTCTTTCTCCTCACCAAGCTTCCATTTTTAACCCCCTCAGCCCCACATTCAGCATTCATGAATGGAAAAGACTTTTAACTCACAGCCACTATGATCAACAAAATGAGAGCATATCATAGAAGTTAGTTGAATGTGGTCATTTCTGGTTTTTAATCCTGTCCTGTGAATATGAATATGCCTCATTTTTAGAGCTACAGTGCTACAAGCCAATCACAAAAATGCATAGATCAATTATCTTAACTGGGTTATGCAATGCAGTCATTACTTACTTGTAAATCTTCAACACAGACCTGATATTCTGTGTAAAATTCAGTCCTGGTGAGCCATTTACTACAGTTATCTTATAATTTTGATTCATTCTACCATGCAACTTGAAGCACAGAAGTGAGACCTAATCTAGGAGTCTATTTAATCCAGTCTATCAACTTGGGTGCCTCAATTAACTGCTAGAATGAAAGCATGAACCCTCATTTTGTTGTAATGGCAACCCAGATTTATCTTATTGCAGGGCTGAAGTCATGCAGGAGGATATCATCTACATATGATCAAGCATGCAAGTACCTGGGAATTTGGTTTTTAGAGATTTTTCTAGTCTCTGTGAATAGTGTAAAAAGTACTACTCGAAAATTTACCACGTTGCCTTTTAATATCTTTTGTGAACAAACAAAAAAAAATACATTGAAGCATTATATAAGAGATAGATATAAGAGATGTGGCTTTGGATTACACAGATAAAATATACAGCTATGAACATTTTTCTGTAGCCTTGGAGAACCTGTTATAAAGGACGCCTACATAAACACATCTTGAGAAGAAAACTCAGAACATGCACATGCCTTCAGGTGCTGCAGCACTCGAGGAAACTCCTTTATATTAAAGGGGCTTTTGGCTAAATAAATAACTGCGCTAGCCACATTCTATCTGGGGGACACATCCATAAAATGAGACCGTACTATTAATTATAATTTCCTGTTCATTTTAATGACATTTGAAAAGCTTTTGTAGCTCACTAAATGAGCTGCTTGGACTCCTTTTCTGCCTGGTTAGTGACTACCAGCAAGTAACAGCGTACAGCAGGGATAGTCTAATTACTGCCAAAACCAAAGGTCACCTAATTCCAGGCAATGCAAATAGACTAATTATATTGTTTCTTAAGGTGTCTTCCAGACATGTGTCAATCAGCAAAAAAAGCGAATAGCAGAATAAGCAGTCCTACACCAGCATAAATTCAACATATTTCCATTTAGAATAATGCAGTGAAATGACACCACAGGAAAATGGTTGATAGGGAATTTAATTACTATGCTTTATAAAAAGGAAACCATGGGATATTAAAAAAATTGAAAACTCTTTTCTGTGACCTTTAAGTAATTAGTGTTTCATAATTATGTACATGCAGTCTGTAGTTACATTTTTAAAAATGCCAATAATTTACCCCCCCTCCAACAAGCCACACATTACAGTTATTTTCAGTTAGATTCTAAATAAGGACACTTCTTATTGGACAAATATTTTTCATCGTTTATCTGGAAGGAAAGAAAACAAAAAAGCACACACATAAATGAAACATTACAGAATTCTGACTTCTGCTTTTATGATTGACTTCTATGTACATTTTCTTTAAATTTTTATTTAACACTTTTGAAAAAATTGCACTCTCAGTGACACACACATCCAAATCAGCAAGAGATATTTCAGTGTGCTTACCACATCACTTCAAACAAAAACTCTCACTAGAGCCACATTTTCAGTTTAAGATTATCAGCGTTCCTGATTTGAAAATTCTCTGAAACATCTATCCCCAACAATAAAGAGAGATCAGTGGCAGCACACTATACCAACACTAAATTATTCTACCATACAGGTAACATGGTCATTAACAACCAGAATTAAAAAAAATAACAAATTAAAATGCAAGACTCTGCTGAACAAGGAGTCAAGCCTGTGAATCCTATACATTAGTGATAACCAGCTACTATCCATCACACTAACTGAAAGTACTGCCTATCCTGCCTTCATACGCCTGAGTAACAGACCATCCACTGGCTCCTGTGGATGATCCTGAAAAAGTGTCAGCTCTGAGCTACTTCCTTAATTCTCCAGCATGAATTATGTCTGAAACAGCACTGAAATTTCCTAATGTACTACATGTGTTTCACTTCTACCTTTCAAAGTTACTTAGCAATGCCATCATTACTTAGAGATGAGGCTTACAAAGGCTTTGAAGCTGCTGATAGGCAGCATGTATGGGTCCACAGTGCCAGCAAAGCCTGCTTCAGAGAGCTGAAAAAGGCAAAACCTGAAATGCGGAGACAGAAGCGCAGAACACGAGAGGGTACAGTTCATCTTGTCTCAGGGCAAGTCAAAGAGGAAGCAAAAAAGAAACAAAAACCCCACCCACTGCTTCTGGAATTGTTGGTGCTTAGGCTATTTAAAAACCAAATGATAGAAAAAATGTTACCAGTCAAATCCATAATACCTGTGAGAATCAGAGGATGGTTTGGATTAGGAGGAAGCTTACAGATCACTTTGTTCCAATCCCTCAGCCATGGGCAGGGACATCTTTTTCCACTAGACCAGGTTGGTCAGAGCTCCAGGGACAGAGCATCCACAACTTTTCTGGGCAACCTGTTCCAGTGCCTCACCACTCTCTCAGTAAAGAATTTCTTTCTCCTTCTAATTTAAGTTTACTCTCTTTCAGTTTAAATCCTGTACCCCTTTTCCTATCACTACTAACTTGTTAGCTCAGTCTGTAGCTGTCACTTAAATTTGGGGTTAGGATTTATGAGTGGGCTGTCTGTAAATCCCACAATCAAGAAAACTTCAGTTTTGATAGCAAGCCTATGAGACACTTACAGTTTTTATTTTTTGGCCCAACAGGCAGTCACAAACTACTGGCCTAGCACCACTCTAGCCCAGACATGCTGTCAAATTACACAGCTTAACCAGCAAGTCAGGCTTGTCACTAGTCATTGTTCTCAAAGGAGTTACACAATACCCCACTGAATACAAGGACAAAGAGATAATAGGAAAGCAAAACTAAAAGAATCTGCAGTTGTACATTATGTGTTGCTTTCTCCCAGTCTCAGGACAAAACATTTTAAAGACATACATGGTGTGGTGTTACGTCCTATGAACAGTCTACCCAAACTAATGTAATCACAGCGCTATCAGTTTGCAGTGCCTGAGCTCATTCTTCATAACCTATGGTGCTGAGTGTCAAATTAGTGTATTTGCATTAAAAGTGCAATTCTACTGATATATGGTTTTCTGTGGATGGAAGTAATTGTATCAGTTCCAAGTACTGAAAAAAGAATTTGTTTTTATCCATCAGTTTTCTATCCTACTTGACTAAAACTTCAGAAGAATCAGAAGCAGGCTTTCATGTGGTGAAGTGTCCACTATAGTGTTTAAATGAATAATTTACTATCCAGATTGACTGCACTGATCATCTAAATTTAGAGATATCAGACTTTTAACAGATGGTACACTACAGACAGTAACTCTTGGTCAAAAGTGCTTCTGGAAGATGCAATTTGCTATGGTAAACTGCTCCATCAAATCAATCTGGCATTTTGCCTCTGGGGAAGGGTAGTATTAAATCCTCTACAGAAAGATGAACTTTCCCCATAATGCACTTGGTCAACTGTGCAATGCTATACATTCTTGACTGGAAATAAAAAAAATCTGTATGCTTTCAGTAGAAGTAGAAGTAGAAGTAGAATTTGTTATGGTATCAACTGGAAGGTAGCCAATATCCAAATAAATTATATTTTATATTAAGGGTATAACCTTAAGATCCCTAATCTTATTGACATAAGTGGAAGCTCTCTACACAGGCTATTTTCAGGAGTAGACAACAAATTGGCACATAGTTTAACAGTTAGGATATAGAAAGGAAATGAAAAGGAATGGAAAGTGTGCATGCTTTCTATTTTAGGTTAATGCACCTCTAAAGACAGGAAATATTGTGGTTATTTGACTTCCTGTATATTATAGATACTACACTTCAATTATTTCTGCTTCAAATTCAATATTTTTGCTTGATATAGACCATATCTTTAAAGGAAGAAAATGAATAAAGGTCACATTTTTATTTCCAGTGACAGAAAATCTATCAATTGCATCAGAAAGTAGTTTCCAGGATTAGTTGAAATATCCACCTTATTTTTAGTTTGATTTGGTCTATATTCTGCTTTTAGCCATTACACGTCGACATTTTCCTGCCTACAGAGTTAATAGACCAGCATCAACAAATTCTTGTTCTCTGTATAGGTATTTATAGCTTCTAATCAAATATCTAAGTCCACTTTTCTTTTCTTTCTTTAGACTAAGCTCAGCTTTTCATTGCAAAGCACGTGTTCCAGTCCTTTCAATCATTTTTTCGTGCTTCTTTGACATTTTCTGTTTTGTTTTCCTAACTGATGGCACCAGAATAGAACACAATATTCATGAAATAGTCATACTAATGCCAAGAGCTAGGACAACATAATCTGCTAAGTCTTACCCAATATTTGCATAGCCACATCTCTAAAAACCCTTCATTTTTGTGAGCTCACATTCCATTGTTTATCCAGTATTACTGTCTGCAAAGTTTTTTAACTTTGTGAAAGTGACTGCTTTCCTGAAGCAGTAGTTTTCCATCTGTAAATATGGTCCAACTTCCCAGGATTTTAGAGAGCTTACAGTGGAATTCACATCAGTTCACCAAGTTCGATCAGAATTAGCTGTTTATGTCTTTGTCACCAACCACTTACCAAATCATGTGGCACCAGAAAACCGAATCATTACAGATACAAGAAGCATTACGATTTAATTCCTCAATACACAAAGTAGCAAAGAAACAAGAACCAATTTCCCTCATATAGCACAAATGCCCTCTTGGCTAATTTTCTTCAAGTTGGAAAGTTTACCTTGTACTTTATTTGTATATTCAAATATGAAGCCGTTTGGTCATGCTATTCACACTTGATGCTGGGGAAAATGTTACAAGGTCAGAAATATCAATAAAAGAAATTAAATAACTGATATCACAACATTTCTTTTTACCTCCAGTAAGTTATTACATCAGTAATGCAGTAATGTTACAAAGAGCTCAACAAGATCATCCAGAATGATATTAAGCCCTGCTTGATGCCAAGCAAAAATATAGTTAAATAAGACCTGATGCTCCTTAATCAGCTTAGTGGATTTCCAAATTCCCTATAAACATTCCAGGTACTGTGTGCACCATTAATCAAAATAAAATATACAACAGTTTGCAAACCTGAACTATACTGTCCCAAAATTTCCATTTAGCTGCAGTGATAGAAGGAATCTGCTACACATTTTTAACTTGTCCTTTTCTGGACAGTTTAGTAAAAGAGCATCCCACTTTGCTTGTTCACTTTGACAGTCTATTCTCAACAGGAAGAAAATATAAAGAATTACTGGGATAGAGCTCACTCTGATTTATGTTTCCAGCTTTGTAAGATTTCTTTTACCCCTTTGCCCAGATTGAGTACCTATTGTTTTCCTCTCTTGTAATGAACACCTGGCAGCAGTAGCTGATAACATACCCTACTAGCGCTGTATTTTGACATTTGAAAACAGTAGGAAAAGCTTTGCTATTCTATGCTAGTTTGAAACAAAAGCCACGTAATTATAATCCGCAACAGAAAAAACCCCACATTATTAACAAGCTGACCATAGTAAGTCATAGCAGAGCTGCAGCACACTGGATGCTGCATTCTTTACCACCCATGTTAAATTGTCACGTGTTACACATTGGTAAGAGCTGCCACTCTCTAATTTAGAGACATCTGAGTTTCATTGTGATACAAAATGGCCTCAAAAATAATACAGGCATGGACTCATTTTATAAAGCATACTAAGTTCTCATGAAAGCTAGGTGCTCAGAAAATTGGCCACAGTTTGTATATCCTGACTCACCTAAGCAAATCAAACAAACTGCTGAAGCTTCCAAAAATGCAACAGATAGATTAAATTAAATCTACTGCAACAATAAAGTGATAAAAAGGGGGGAAAATATTTGCATTTAAAAGGAAGGGTTGATCTATAGAGCAGAATCTGAATATAATAATTAGTATTGTTCATATAGCATGTTATTAAGGGATCTTAAAATATAATGTTTGAAATGGAATAGTTTTTTTAAGTTCACTACCTTTGAAAGCAAGGGAAATTGTTTCTAGAAAAAATAGTTCTGCTTATAATACACATAAACTTAAACTCCGCAAAAACTTGCAGAAGACTTTAAGATCAGAAGAATATGTAGAAACATTTTCTTCTTCTTCTGAATTCCTCCCATCTTATTTGAGGTCTCCAAGGGTGTATAATACAGTTCTTGACACTTTCTCAAAGAGACAATGGCAGTAACAATGGCAAGTGAGTGGAGTTTTGAATAGAGGTGGCTTCTTTCTAGGTGAAACTGAAGTACACTAAGCAGTGTTGCTCCCTTCTGAGTGCAATCTTATACGACCTTGTAATACAGAAAATTATGAGGATAAACTCTTCATTCATAATTATATTTCTGTGTTATAATATGCTATCATAATTTAGCATTTGCAAACATGTCTTTAGCAAGTAGCTATCTGGCTGCTGCTATGAACCGTGCATTGGGTCTCACACTAAATCAACCTGGAAACAATCTGTTATAGGAAGGTGCTATTCTGCTTGATATGCTTTGTATCCCTTTATGAGCATTTGACATCTGCTCTCCAAATCTGCTCTGGCTGCCTGTTGTTTTTCAAGTGGAGTTTGAAGTGCTGTTTTTGACCTATAAAGCCCAAAATGACTTGAAGCCTGCTTTTTTGAGAGACTGAGTCACTCCCCATGAGTTAAGATTACTGACACCACTGAAGCACCTTCGAGTGAAAGATAGGGAAATAATGACAAGGTGTATGAGTGCTCTTTCACTGCAGAATTCACTTCCACACCTATCTGAAGTGATCTAAATTCGTTAATCTTTAAAACATACCAAAGTCCCATCCATCTATACAGACGTGTGGGAACAATTGCTGTCATGAGTACTGAAAAGGGGAAGGGAAGGCTTTCTGTGTATTGTGTTCTGTGGCCAGGGAATGACTTGCCTACTGACTAATGTTCCTGTCCATCGTGAATGGCATTTTAATTTGTCAAGAGCACCAATAGGTCAAAAAAGATATCTGAAGGTGTTCTAAAGACAACATACAGCCTTTTAACACCATACATACAGAGATGGGAGAATTAGAAATAGCTCCATGCATGAAAGTGAGCCTAACACTCCAACCCCACCCCACAAAAACAAAACACCCCAAAAATCAGTCAAACAAACAAACAACCAACCCCCACAAACCTACATTCACTTGCTATTAATTAAAGTATGAAATAAAGTAAGGAAGAGACAAATGTTATATTGAATGATTCTACAAAGTGATGACAATTACTAGGTTATTAAAAGCAGGACATATAAAGAGATTCACTTGTAGCTTAACTCCTTTCATTCTGATAATTTAAAGACACTTAAAACTAATGCTGGTTTGAAACCTGCTTAGCACGTTCATTCGCACCTCCTGCCCTGCCCATTCTGTTCCATTAGCAGTAGCACTTTCACCCCCCAGAAAAAAAAAACAACAGCAAACCAACCCAAACCAAAAACCCCTGTCACCTGCAGGTGACTAGAAAAGACTTCTACAGCCCTCTAGTGTTGCCAAATTACAGACTCTGGCTATAAATGCTGATTTTTGCCCCACACTCTGAAGAAAACCCTGCAGACTTTGCCACTGCTGGACATACGAGTTACACTGCTAAAATCACAGTGCTGGCAGAGTGAGTTACACTATTCTCACTGTCACGTCATACAAGGGACACAGTACCAAAAGCTTAGGACTGGCTCTTGCAAATAAAAGCATATTTGCAGAAAGGAATAGGGAGAAAAAATTAATATCAAACATTCAGGTTAATTTGCTGTGTACATATTTAAAGAGCCGACTGGAGAGTTTACTACGCCTGCTTGCAGGCCCTCAACAGCACTGACGCCTCGTCTCTCCTTTAGCTCTCTCCCTGCTTCTTTCCCAGTGAGTTCCCATTGACAGAGCCTACGGCTATACTCTCAGAAATCATATAAAACCTGACAGCGCCAAAACTTCAACCGCAAAAAGGTGTTTTAAGGTGTTGCTTTTCAAATCTAATTTTCCCAGACAGCTGTGTTGTGCTGGCAGCGCGGCTCCCGGCTGCCCACGGGCTGCAGATGGAGCTGTTGACAAAACAGTTCAGCGCGCTGGAGAGGAGCGGGGCTGGCGCGGGGCGCACGGAGCCGCAGCTCGCTCCTGCAGCTGCCCTGCTCCAGCAGGACTCGTGCTGCTATCATTAATATTGCTGTGGTGTTTGTTGCTATCGCTTCAAAGTGTCTCTGTACAACTGAAAGAGTATTGTACCAAACCTCTTAACCTCAGAAAAACAGCGCAAGGCTCCCTAGCTAACCTTCAAGAAGTCCTTAAGATATGAACATAAAAGCACATTAACAAATCTGGACTAAAGTGAATTTTTAGGTGACCAGAAATTCAAATCAGAAATATGTGAGATAAACAGAGAGAGAGAGCTATGAACAAAGCATCAGTGTTCCCGTTATCAGCATTAACTCCTTTTGGAAAAGAATTTTTTTGTCCAAAAAGCCCCAACCATAGTCAGTTTCTACATAAGGATGTGCTACACATTCCCATGAAATTGTATTTATGAAGTAAATGTTTGTGCATCAGAACATGAAATGTGCAAGTAGTATTGATAGAAAAGGTGTAACAGGATCAAATTCACACTGCTTAACTGTATATTGCCACTTATTACAGCTGTACACATAGCACTGTGCAGACTGACTGCTATAGCACCAGTTTATTTTGCACTTGAAATTTCTGATAAATATTGCCTGGAGATCTCTGCGGGGAACTAACAGAATCCCAGCTGTTATATTTACTGGCAAGGAAGTTAATTCAACCTTCCTTTGGACAATTCAAATTAAAGCACTGGGTCATAATTATGCATCAAGCAAGAATGATGACACAGATGAT
This sequence comes from Rhagologus leucostigma, assembly GCA_013397725.1. Taxonomy (NCBI): domain Eukaryota; kingdom Metazoa; phylum Chordata; class Aves; order Passeriformes; genus Rhagologus; species Rhagologus leucostigma. Next base: position 1,664,747 of record VZTD01002387.1, on the reverse strand, counting down.
CTTTGTGTTCTCATGCAACTGAAAAAAGCTATATTGTAATTAGTGTTGCAAGCATGATAAAGTGTTGCTGCAGCTTTGAAACTCCTCATACTTTAATTTGAGCAGATAAGTGCAAAAACATAAGTAATTGCCTAATCTGAATCAAAGGTCTGAATTAAAATTCACAAGTTTGGAGATTAGGCTAAATTTTCTTATTTAGTTAGTTAAAATGCTGAAAATATACAGTCAAATTCTATTCTCATTTACTGTAAGGCTTTTTCAGTATATGCGAGAAAGTGTGGTCTATTAAAATTCCTGTCTACTACTTCATTAAAAGCTTATGAAACCAAATTTCAAACTCATTCTGCTGCAAGGTGCATATGTCAGAGTGGCACTGCCCCTTTATGATTGTTTTTTAAATTACACTCAAGTATATGATACACATTCTTCAAACACTCTGAGCATAAGCACCATCCCCAAAATCTAAAATTGTATCACACTGCATGTGACGTAGTGAGTCAGTACAGAAAAATGTAGCAAAAGAATGAATTTATAGAAACTATTCTACTAGAAAATATAGGAGAGTTAATGTCCAATAGTAAACATAGCAATCATTTATTCTGGTGTTTCTTGCATTTATTCTGTAGCACCTAAATTATATTACTGTACGTGCTTGTTTGCTTGCTTGTCGTCTTTTTCTTTTTTTTTTAACAGGATGAAAAATGTTGGTCTTTGCATAGCATTAGCATTTAAATAGCCCTTTAACTCTTTGGTGTTCAGATGGCAATAATATCCTTAAGATTCCAGTTTACTGAAGTAAATTAAAAGCCTCTAATATGTTTACATAATATTTAATTCCTTCAGGCCTACAGATGTTTTGCATTCATAGAACTATAGAATGGGCTGGGTCAAAAAAGACCCTAACGTTCCTCTTGTTCCAACCCTCCTGCCATGGGCAGGGACATCTTTCATTAGACCAGGTTGCCCAGAGCTCCACCCAGCCTGGTCTTGAGTACGTTCAGAATCCACAGCTTCTCTGGGCAACCTGTTCCAGTACCTCACCACCCTCACAGTAAAGAATTTCTTCCTAATATCTTTATGAAAGGCATGCAATTTACAGGAGGTATTTTATAATACTATGTTCCATTCCAGAACTTTTGTAAAGGATAAAAAAATGGGAAGTTATGAGAAGTTCTGGAATATAATACAACACAGCTTAAAAAAAACCCCATAAATCTGCAAAGTACCTTACACATGCCTTGCAGGATTTTACAAGAAACCTTCAAAACAGGCACCATTCAATGTCTTATTCTTGAAAAATCTAAAGTCAGTGAATGTCCCAGAGAAATCTGCTGTGGAAAGCTCAATACTTTCGGAAAATTCAAGTGTTGACTCAGCCTCTGGGCCATGATCAGTCTCTAAAATTTTTAAAAATGCAGTTTGATAAGATCTAGACCTTGGAGAAAATGCAAATATATTTTCAATAGATTTCACATAAAAGTTGAGTAAAAAGTTTGGAGTCAATATTACTGTAGTCAAATAATACTTGACCAGGCTAACCTAATTTTAAAATGTGAACATTCTTCTGTTGAATGTCTGGTCTCCTTTCCAAGTTCTTATATTCCTACTTATCCCTAGTTACTGATCTCAACAAGTCTACACATGTATGTTAAGACTATTGTGTTTAACACAGGTGGCTACAATGAATTCAGCTATGAAGGTATAATCTTATTGTTTCAGTTTAATTAGGCAAAATTTTGACCTGGGTATATTAAAATAAATTACTTGACAGCCAACAATTTACAGGTATATTTTGTGATATCTTAGCCCTTTTGGACTTAACATTTATCTCTGTATTTTCATTTATTTTATTAAAATTACAAGAATTCTTTGAATATAATACAAATACTAGTTTTGACAGCTACACTCCATATGATGATCCATAATTAGAAAATAAAATTTTTAAAACTCTAAGAATGTAAGATAAATCAGAAATTATTATAAGACATTATTAACAGGCATAGGATATATTTGTTGTCTAAGTAGTGATATTACAATGGTTACTGGTATAGTTTCCTGATAATTACACTAAATACCACAAAATAATTGCACACCAAATAGTTAAGAAGAAGATTCATCAATTTCTGCATAATTCAGAATATATTCAGACACAATTCAAAAAGAACATGTATCAAATTGAAAATGGAAAAGTCATTTGAGGTGTAAATGATACCTATTAACATGCAATGATGGTTAAACGTGGGATGAGGATTGACAGAGTTCGTAATAAGGATCCAAGGGAAATGAGGTAGCTGAGTAAGAAGCAGGTGTTCTCTGAGCCAGGAACTCAAACACACAGGTGTTTGAGAAACATCACACTACCTTCAGTGATCTCAAGGGCCTTACCTTTGTGTGCCACTCAGAATAGCAGCATTCCTACAATTTCCCACTGCTACCCCCCCACACCTTTTTTTATAGTACTGTCTTATGCAAAATTATTTAGGAAAGGATGTCACACTGGTTACCTTCTACATTTTTCTGGTCTAGAGTGTGTAAAGTAAAAAATAAAAAAAATTGTAACTGTTTTTCTAGCAAATGAGAGAACATATCAAATAAATGAGAAACTTGCAATAAGAAGTCGATGAGAAGTCTAGTGTGTCTGAAATGAATCCTGCTGAATTTGTCATAAATGAAGCTTACTAATTTTTTTAAGGAATTAGTACTAATTATCCTGTGTTCCCATTTACTGATCCAAGCCTGTATTTACGTAGTCATTCTCAACTGACAAAAAGCATGCTATTTATAAATGAATCTTTAAGCAATGAAAAAGAGCATCAGCTTAATAATAAAATCCTTTCAATAAGTCAAATCATCAAGTAGATGAGCAGTGAAGAGAGCCTACAATGTTGAAACTATAACTTAATTTGTGAGAAGAACCATTCAATCTTGTCTTGGGGGCAGGGAGAAGAGGAAATTGGATCTGAATTTTAAATAAAATTCTACAATGGCAAACTACCTATTCACACTAATTTTATTTCTATTTCGCATCTACCCTTTTTTCTCATGTTTATTAGAATAACAACAAAAAAAAATTAAACAAAACAAGATGGCAAATTTCATAGCTATTCTAACCCTCTCAATTTTAAGCTCATATAAGATCTGGTAAAGCCATGTATCAGGTTCTACTGTGCAATGGCTTTTTTTATACAGTTTGACTATGTGATGAAAGAAACTAGTTGACATGCACTTACCGTATTAAGCCCTGGCACCTGCATTGCAGACACTAATCAAAGTGCTCCTTCAGAGGGGTGAAAGAATCGCCATTTGTAACGCAATAATTAGGCTGGGTAGAAGGGCCTGAAAAGTAAATCAATCTCGTCTGCTCTCTAAATCTGACACCATTCTCTAGGCAGATTGTTAACATAATGAGACAGAAGCCTACAAGAGGTCCCATAAAAGACCTGTGTCTTTTTTTTTCCACTTCTTTCTTTATACTTGTGATGTTACTAAGAGCATAATTACACACAAACCTACCCTAAGTCAGTGGCATAAAAGCAGCTATTTCTAAGAAGCTCATCAAAAATAAGTTGGCAGAACAGACGGGCTATATAACACAGCAGCAGGCTGACTCAATTTGCCCAACTCGATGAAGATTATTTTAACCTATTCCCTACTAAAATTATCATGATTATGTCTGACAGGGAAAAGCAATAAGTTCCTATAATATGGCAAGAAAATAATTTTGGTGAATTAATCTGATTTTCTGCTCACACTGGGAAAATGAAGAATAATTCCACTGAAATCTATGCTATTATTAAAATTGTGTGAGGAAAGAATTACATCCAGTGTGATCACTGTGATTTTTAAAAAAGGCAACCAGTAACAAAATAGCAACAGTAGTGATAAAGTTTTTAAAAAGACAACTTTTCATGTACAGCCTCTCAAATTTTAAGAGTGTAATCTGATTTAACAGACAAAAATCAGCAATTCCATCTTCCTTAGTAAGATAGTTGCACCATAGTTGATGCTTTGTAGGACCAAAAGCTTGGGAACCTTTGTTACAGTCAACCTGTTGTGGTTGTTCTAAGTAGTTATGTCAAAAACCACATAAAAATATATAATATAAAAAATAAAAATCATCTATGCAGCAAGTGGTGGAATGCAGTAAGCAGGTATTTGTGTAAAAACAATAAAACAAACAGAATGAATCTTTTTTCTTTCACAGTCAAATACACATTAGTCATTATTCTCACTCATATACCATAATTTATTTTAATCACTCCCTTTTGCAGGCTCTAACTGTGTAACCTGGTAATAGAGTATTGCCTGTCATAAACAGGTGTAAGCTTTGCACTAAATCTGAAAAGCCTCTCGACTGAGGCTTGTCAGGTGTGCTTTGTCTGAGCTTTCCCGGACCTGAAGCTCTGTCACTTGCTTAGGCTGTGACAACTCCTCTAATTGGCCAGGTGGCTACATCTAATCTGTGTTACTTTTGTGTGTCTTTGTATGGTAGAAGCATATTTTTGCATAGATGGAAGTAACAAGCAATTATTCTACACGGAATGAGATGTTTATGACTCTACCATCATGATGATGTAGAGAATTAAGTGGCCTAGAATGGCAACAGCAACCTTGAGAATTGTGGAAGAGGTATGTGGCACAGCAGACTTCTAAATTTAACTTATACAATATATTCAATTAAATTACATGCTTTCCAGAGGTTTTGGGATTTTTTCATTTTTACATCATGCCAATACTTTCAAATACCCTCAAAATTCAGGATACTCAATGTGACCAACAAACACCGATAAAGACCACTCAATAATTACCAAATTATTGAAATACAAAGTTCATACATATTTCACAAGTACCTACATTCTCAATCAAATAAAAAAAATCATCTCTTAGACTTTTTAAATGTCTAGAAGTTGTATTTCAATTCAAGCTAGTCAGCTTGTCTTCTTTTACAGTTATGTCAGGAGCATGACTTCTGTGATCTACCTGAGTGACGTCAAAATGAGATGAATTGTGGTTGGTAGGCACCTACATCTTCACATGGATTGGGTCATTTGGCTCACATTTGAATGTCTAAATTCAGGTAAAGAAACTTAAAAGGAAATTAATAAAGAAGCAGTGTAAGGGTAACAGACTGTCTGCAACCTTTGAATAGAGTCACAGCTTTTTGGAAAGTTTATTTGTATACAGGATGTGTAAAACTTAAACTTTGCAATCAAAAATTTTGCACCAGTTCTCTGCTGTGTCTGAATCCATTGTTCAAAGAAGGTTTTCAAAACAATCTCTTACTCTGCTTTTGCTTCTTTTACAATATTATACCTTCCCATTCTAAAACGTTTTGTTTTCATTTAGTTTGTTTTGTTGAGTTGTTGTGTTTGGTTGGGGTTTTTTAGTTTAGAAACTCCTACTTGAAAGAGAGGAACCTATTGCTGAAATGGCTGCCCAGCACATGAAAGCTATTAACAGCACACAGAAGCTCTATGAAGTCATTCAACATGACATGAAAAATTGAATTGAAAACTGATTTCAGTCTGAACCCTGGATAAGCACTGTTTGGCTAGGACAATGCAGATTCAGTGCTGTAAAACAGCTGATTTGACTATGTTAGATCAAGCTTTTAGAACTACACGTTGTGAAAAAGACAAAGTTTCTCTGTTACGACACCATTTCAAACATTCATCGTTGCTTTAACCAGAAAAGCAACACATACAGAATTGCTTTTATACTATTTATAAGAGTTAACAGAACACACTGTTTTAGTTATATTAAGTAACAGCAGATTTGACAGTCTGTTTAAGTAATTTTTTTTTTTTTTTAACTGGTCAAATGGGAATCAAGTAGGGGGTTTTTCCATGAAAGACTAAGGGCTTTTTTTCTAAGAAGTAAAGTTTTGCAATGGACATTCAAAATTTTTAGAAGGCAGTATCTGAATCATATAATGCTACACAGAACTTAAAATTATATTTTAAAGCTTGCAGTTTGCAGAACATGCATGTTTTATTGAATACTTCAAATGAATGCAAGGTTGCAAGTTGTGCTGACCTTGTTTTCATATGATAATATGCAGAAAGTAAGGCCAAAGTGATCAGAAGAAACAAGGTTTTGCATTTTATAAGAACCCTTAGCTGAATTATCAGGGAAAAAAATTTCAAGCTTATTTTTTAAGAAATAAAATTAAAACCATTTTAATGAAAACAACATGAACATAAAAAGTCTACAAAAAATGGCAGCCATGACTTGCATCCTAGCATAGTGCATATTTTTCCTGTCTGGATGGTTGGCACATAAGAAGCTAGTCATGTCAAGAGCAGTCAAAATCCCTTTAGAATTTAAAAACCCAACAATTAAGGTAAAAAAATCTCCTTCTCAATGCCACTGACTGCTTTTTTTGTGCTCTTTTGTGTACTGCCTGAAAGCAGCTTACACCATGGATGCAAAACATGAGATCTCCCAACTATTTTCGTGACTTAACATGGACCAGCAGCACCCTGGCTGTAAACTGGCATCTAACCAGAGCAATCTCAACAATTCTCAGTATAACAGATGAAATTTAATTTTTACTGCCCTTAGTATGGCAAACATTTTGCTCAACCTGCAAAAGGGGCAGGGGCAACTCTGTAAGAAAGACAAAAGAGAACCAGGTCTTGTTTGCTGCCATCGTTAAGAGTGAGGGGAGTGAAAACTGCTGGTAGGTGAAGCCTGATATCCAGGGCACACACACCCCCCCTCTGATGTGCACACAAGTCTTTTGGGAGCTGCAGCCAGGCTGCTTTTCAAGGTCTCACAGATTCAAAAATAGTACAGCTATGGATATTTTCCCCTCCTGTCACATCTGCAGTTTCAGAGAGCTACAGGAGTAGAAGTTGTTTATAGTATTTTTTTTTTCTTTTTTGTCCCTAACTGCAATTCTGAGCGGGGTTCAGACAGAGATTTAAGAAAAGAGCCCAACTGTGTGTATTCTAACAGCTTAAAAGAGAAAATTGCACATCTTTTTGACAATCCTGATTCAGTATCTTTGTTTTTTCCCAGATAAATCAGGAGGAGTGATGCTATAGCAGTTGACTTAAAACATTAATGAGCTATGTCCATTTTAATTGTTTCAGACTAGCAATTTCCCCTGTAGCTTGCAGGTCTTTGAGAGTGCAAAAAAATCCAGTTAGAGGCCAAATTCTGTCCCTTGACTTCAGACTGTTGATATAGAATAATGTCTCTGACAGTAACCCAGCTATTCATGATTTACATTTATGTTGCTAATTGCAAATAAGGATGTTGAAAATTTCTTTCAATTCAGCTGAAAAAAAAAAATAAAGTCCTATTCAATACATTCAATATACATACAATTCAAGGCTAAGTCAACTCAATTTTTTTTTATTTTTGGTATTTTTGGGGTGGTTTTGTGTTTTGGTTTTTTTGTTTTGTTTTTTTAGTTTTTTAAATGAAAACACATCCCTGGAGGAATAACGACCCTGGAAAATATGACCCTGAATACAGATTTGGCATATTTTGGGGTCATGCTTTGAATGGTAGTTTTTGGTTTTTCAGAAGCCAAGTGACTGCAGTTAGTTGAACAAGCTACAAAGAGATTGTTTCCAATAGCATGCTGAGATTAAAAAAGCGTGTCAAAAGTGCATCGGAGCCTACCAAAGACTGCAAGGCCTTCGTAATAGTTCAAAGACCTAAAACATTCTGGATTCATTAGGCTAAAGACTGCATTTAAGAATTACATGCAGATATTAGACATAATCCTCCCAAAAAGTTTTGTGTGACAGCCTAAGCTGCTGATTTTGACGAAAGGAGTAGAAAGGGTTGTGTTGGTATTTCCTGTTCCTACTGACTCTTACTGACACGTTATTAATGTCTCATTTGTAAATTTTCTAAAGATAATTTTAAGATCTAAAGATACAACCTAATTTGAAAGGTGTGGCAACCTGAGAAATAATATGATCTGCTAAAACTGTGTTAGCTAAAGGATGGTAAGCTTCAAGGAGCCAACAGAAAACGGTCTGCTACCTGCATTTGCATTTTGTAGCTCAGAGTTCACCTCCAAAAAAATAAAAGGGAAAGACAGAATACTAGGACAAGAACTGTGTGCTATCACAGACATACTTTTACTGCATAAACAGCAGGCTTTCAGAAATCCATGCAATATACCTGGTAGTTAACATCACAAAACAGTAATGACGGAGCTTAAAGGAGCAAGTGGCACCAAGGTGTCCAGAGCTTTATGCCAGCAGTCCCTCCAAGGCAGCAGGCCATGGGCAGTGCTGCAGTAACCAGCACAGGCCCAGTTATGCTGACTTGAGCTGAAGCTACAGGACTTCGTGAAATTTGTCACCTTGGAGATGAATCCCTCACTTTTACATGCTAATGTGCTCCCTCAGGTCTTCCTTGTTCTCTCTGTTGTAGGTTTCAGTGAAACCTTTTATCAGAGCTATTGTTTTTAACAGATAAAATAAAGAGACAATCAAGGCAAAAACTGACCTTCAACAGAAATTAAATTAAGAGAGAAGCAGCTAATAAATTTGAAAACCTTCTAATTGCAAATTAACCCCTGACTCACCCACCTGATTATCAGCTTAGCTTTGATATCACTTAATTCTTTCCACACTTGCAAAGAGGAAATAGCCATCACTCTTCCTAGCCAGCATTTGTTTCAGTCTCAGAATACAACAGGAGAATATGGGTCCAGTTACTAAACAGTGATAATAAACCCACCTTAATTGCTTCAATTAGATCATCCACAGGGAATCACTTTACACAACCTATAGGGATTAACAGGCTTTTTGTGAAACACTACGAACAATTACACAGGGATGAACAACCATTAAGAGCTGGCAGAGGAACAAAGTTGCTATCTATAGACAGTTGTTTCAGTTACTCTCTGTACTCATCTGTGGGGAGGAATTATTCTTCATCCAAGTACAAATACCCAACCAGGACAAGTCTGAGACAGATTTCTGTAAAGACATCCCTGAGGATCATGCTAATGTTAAGCCCAAAAGAAAATGTAGTCTCATCATACCGGATGTGTCACAAGAGCAGGCATTTAGTATTTTGACACCATCTTTGCTCAGCCTATGTGCCTTGCCCTTTTTAAATTGTGTTTGCCTTGTCTTTTTTGAGAGGTGTTTATTTGGCATAGCAAGAGAATCAGTGTAAGAACAGAAAATCAAAGGGATTAATGCTCATAGAAAGTAAATACAGTGGAGGTATTTCTTTTAATGGACAAATATTTAAACTGGTTTTGACTTTATTTGATCATTTTTGTGAACATGATATTTTAAAGTCACATCTATTAGTAATGAGAAGACAAGAAAGAAAAAAGTAAACAGTGCTTCCTATGTGGCAATTTCTATATGCGGCTAGATACATGTATATGAATTTAATGTACACACGTATTTATTGAAGACTATACATGCACACAGAAGGATGGTATGAAAAAATGTGTGTTAAAATTTCAAATGCCCTAGGGATAACAAACTAATTCTAGAATTATTTTCTAGGCATCACATTCAAGTGAGAAGGATGCAATCTCCCAAATACAGAAAACTCTGCCTTTCAGCTAAAACTGGCATCTGCCTGCTCTAGTGAGACCAAGCAGGACTCCATATGCTTCAGTGAAACTAAGCTTGTAGACTAAAACTTGCCCCCAAACTAAATTTATGGTGGTTGGGTTGAGAAGTCGATTATAATTCCACAAAATGACAAAGTAGAAGCAGTCTTGTCACAACTTAAGAGGTCACAGTATATTCTGGGATGTGATCAAAAGTGAGACAGAATATTTTAGCCATAAGAAAATCCCCAGGGCTTTTTAATTTTGCCATAAGCCTGGATGAGCTGGTTGATTATAGCATTTGACAACTTATATACTGTTTCAGGAAAAGAAGGCTTATTCTAAAGCCATGGATTGGTGACAAAAACCTTCTAAGAAGTTCTGGTTGCAAACGATACAATTGCTCTTTAACTGCATCTCAGTTACAAGCATTTGACTTGGCATATAAAATAGCTTTGGGATCTTTTTGTCCACCTTTTTCTGCTACTTGAGACCCTTCCTACATGTCACTTCCACTGTATTTCTCTGACAAGCTGAAGCTGCAAACTTCCTAAAGAGTATCTTCCAAAGAAGTATCTTCCTAAAGAATATTTAATGAAGTAAGAAAATACCATAAAATGTCTTTCTGATAACATGCCCCTTTTACCACAGGCTAGAAACAAAGACACATAGGATGTAAAATAACATTTAACCTGAAATGTCTTCTATGGTCAGTTGACAAAGACATTTTCCCAAAGGGCAAACACCACCTTTTCAGATATCAGTATGAAAGGAAATGGGCCAAATGAACGAACACCTGCACTCAGTCCTTGCATCAGTATACTTGAATAACCCAAATTATCTGCTAGCTCTCCCGAGGCACACAGAAAAGTTCTCAAAGTGTTCTGCTGGGTTGGGTTGGCAGCAAGAAATGCTTCTGATCATTTCCAAATGATGAGTGACATCCTAAAGAAGAAGAGAAAGTAGAAAATGATTGCTTGAGAAAAGCAGAATAAAACCAGCCTCTGCTTTACAGTCAGACAGACTTTACAAAGGACAGATAATGCTTCTAAGACTAATAACATTCCTAGCACTCAAACTGGGGGAGAAAGAGAGTTTTATCTACTATATGAGCAGGTTTACTAGTATATATCTCTTGCTCTTCCAGACAAGCCTTCACTCCATCGTACCACACTACTTAATTTGCAGCTATTTCCAAGTCAGTATTTCATCTAAGCAAAGCTGGCAGAATTTCTATAGAAATGTAATGTTCACAAAAATTGCACAAAAAAATAATGATGATTCATGTTATTCCACAGTGCAACTGAGATGAATCTGATGCTGGTTTTTGAATCCTTGTTCTCTGGATGTTGATATGGTGAAGTAGGAAATGTTTTGAACTTAAGAATGACTCCTTTCAATGGCAGTGACTTTGCTCTGTGGCCTACATTCTGTAAATTCAGGTTGAAGATACCATGTGGCTCTGTTTCAGATTTTTATTCTTCAAGTTTGTTTCTAATGCCAAGAGTATCTGGAAAGAAAATTTTCAATACTTCAAAAGAAATATGCTACAATAAGTAGAAGGCTCCTAGCAAATCACCTAGAAAGTAAAATCTCATACTAAACAAAATATTGCGTATTATTTAGTGTATTTTATTAAAGGATGAAACTTTTCTTCTTGCACAGCAATATTTAGTTTTCTCAGTAACGTTTTCCAATTATTATGGGTTTTCAGTTAGGGGTTGGGTGGTTTTTATTCTTTATTGTTAAACAATAGTTCTGGTTCTATTTTCATTATTATTTTTGGGAACAAAGCAAAATCAGATTCACCTGTCTGTAGAGTGTCTGATATTTTTTCAACTTAAAAAAAAAAAAAATTGAAAAGAAAGAAAACCAAACATAAGACAACATGACAGGAACACATTCTTTGCCATGTACAAAATTACTCTCTCAGAGATATGTTGTCCATATGCAAAGACAACTGCCTTTGCCATGCCCTTCATAACATAAAGGTTTTACAGAGCTATAACCACTGCTTGTTCGTATGGTCTTCAACTGCATGCTAGATTAAAACAAATAAAATTTGTATATTTAGAGGGTAACATGTACTATCATCAAAGAAAAAATTTTACTAAGGAAATGGGAAAACCTTTCCAGAAAAAAAAGTGCAGAATATACAGAAGGAATAGTAGTTTAAGAAGTAATTTCAACTAGGGTTGCTTACAGCTAGAAGTACAACTGAATTAATTAATAGCTCAAAACTACAGAAAAGAGAAGCATATTCATGCTCCTCCAAGAATAAAATAAAGTCTAACATTTTTGAAAATATACGAAAGAAATGTTGCGATTTTTTTGGTAGGAAAAACCTGTTCAGAAATGTTTGGGATGGGTATCAAACACTGGTTAAAAATAATTCTGCAGTGGTTATGTGCAGACCTACAGCAGCATGTGGTACCTGTCACAAACTGCTTATGGGATTGTGACATTTGCTGAGCATTTACACAAAGGAATAATGGAGCATAAGGTTAGGTTGCCCTCATGCTGAGACCACTGCCCATTATGCTGACCAGTACTGTCTCTGGCTCTTTTCTGATCCCCCATGGCCTGGACATATTTATTATCTCTTGTCTTAGACTGTGCAGAGACATTTTAAATGAGTCACAGTGGCAGGTGGCCCTTATTAATATCTCTTAGGATGTGAGAGCTGCTGGAATTCTTAATCAGAGAGAAGAAACCAGAAGGTGGGACAGGGAAAGGTCCTGTGAGGAAACACATGAAAACAACTATATTTGGAAGATATATATGTTTTGGTCATTTGAGTCAACAATAATGGTATAGTCCAAGAAAAGGAAATTCTGTGTACTAATAGCTTAATGCATCCTGTTTGGAGCAGATTAGGGATTAATGACATTTTGAACTATCCTTGTAAATAGGTAATGAAAATCCCAGATTACTCTATTGTAATGGAAAATTATTATAAGGAAAGTTAAAACTATGGACCATAACAAGTTCCATTTGATAACTACATCTGGAGTAAAATAATTCTAAACACTGAAATTTTGTGGAAGTTAAAAACTTTATTGGTTCTGATGTTGAAAAATACTTGCCAACAGAGGCAAATTGATTATCTGTTTTCCAATGCAAGCTTAGACTCCAGTAACAAAAGCAGCACAGAATGCAAAGAAAATGTTCTCATTTCTATTCTAGCTTACTGGAACTAGAGATCACTGGCATCATCATCCTTTTCTTGAAAGGAAGTTCAGAGAACAGGAACAAAGATGCCAGTGGGAGAGGTCTATGTAGAATTTAAAACCACTGAAGCAAAAGGAGTGGAGAAATTGTTATGGAAATGCAGCATGATGTCGTAAGCAGAAATAACAGGTAAATACTACTGAAGAAAAATAACACCAAGAAATGAATCACTGACATTAATTTGTTCTTGGGACAATCTTGCAAGCTTAGGGTTAGAAATTAAGTGCTTTCAACAAAGCATCTGAACACACACAATACGTCGCAGCAGGAGGTGATGTGAGAGATACACCTAGATTTTGCAAATGTCTGATTACTCTGATTTGCCATACATTATCCTGTATTAAACACACACCAATTTTTTTTTGTTTTCTTCTTCAAAAAACCCATACTGGTTAATAGGGGCACTCTTACAGTGCTTAAATTAACCAGTCAACCAAATGAGTTTTGTTTTGAAGGAAAACATACCATTTTGGGGTTTGAGCATTCTACAAATTATTGTGTACTCTCTACTTTTTTCCACTGACTAAATTAAAAATCAATTCATATTTAAAACTATAAGTATAAACATCTAAAAATATAAATGTACACATGCATGTACATATAGTCTCTTGTACCCATGAAAATGGAATGTCTTGACATCAGAGGGAATTGTGTTCTGGATGTCCTTTCCAGAGGATAGAACATAATAAAAATAATTCTTTTAAAAAAAAAGTATCTCCAAATTCTCAAAGTGCTACAGTGAGTCAGTGATTTGAGATGATCCAATTAAAATTAACTTATTTTAATTACAGGAGTGGTCACTTCCACCATCCAGAACCACTTAAGTTTATGGACAGTTTTACTGTACAAAAACAATGACTGGTTGCCAATTACTGCTACTGTGAGATATACAGAGGTGTACAAAGAAATACTTTTGATGTATTTATAAAATGTATAAATATAGACAGAGAAAGAATGAGATATAGCATTTGGCTTTCCTTATTGGAAGTACTTATTAAAAAGGCTTTTGGAGCACGTTTGCATTTCCTTTTATATTAATAGGTACATCACTTTTACATGAGCAAGGTAGCATTGCTGCAAAAGAGAGGACGGAGTACTTGGCCCAGAGAAACCAATTACAGTTCTGCTACAACAACAAGGAAATGGAAACCAATTGAAAGCACAGCTAATCCTCATCTTTGAAGGAACGCAGTACCAAAATAGTTGTCATACATTGACATTTCAATGCTTCTTACTCCTCAAATTATCCCACCAGGCCTCCTCTGTCATTAACTCTTACACTGTTCTATACAGGTCTTATGAGGGGAAAAAAAAATTAAATATCACACTCAGCCTCGAATTAGAGTTCTGTTGTGTACCACTTTGGGTTATTATACATTAAAATAGAGAAGTCAGACAACATTTGACATGTGTTACCTTCTGGAGAGAAAGGAGGTCTTCACATGCTTTCAGCTCTAAAAGATTAATTGAAATAAGGAGGAAAAATGTGAGATTAGGTATCTAAAGTAAGAATTTGTAGTCCTTTATACAGCATTCCTGGTGAAAGAACTCAAATAAGATGAACCATAAAAATACAATAATAGTTTGTGGGAGTTCCCTGAAAGCTATATTGGATTCCACAGAAAATTTTCAAATTCATGCGGTTTTTAAGAGAAAAGTTATCCAGAGACCTCAAGTATTAATCCAATATATAATCCAAATATAATACCGTCATATTCAAAACTTTTATTTCAAATAAATGTACTGTTCAAATGAAGCATACAAGTCCCTTCTACTGTCAGCAGTTATAGAAACCTGGACACACAAATAATGAAAACCATAATAATTTCTTCTATTTTATTTTAAATGTATTTAAAAAGCTTTAAGGTTCTCTTATGTGTCCTTCTGGTTTGAAATGTCTAAAGTTATTACAGAAAGCTGACTGCAATATTTGTTATTACTGATTATTTCAGGAGTTGGAATAGGCACTTAACTTCTGCTCGTGAACAGCTAGATATGTGTGACATTTGATCCAAGCTACCAAAGCAACAGTTTTGTTATATCTTTATATGTGTCTCTTAGCACTCACTTTTCATGATCCCTTTCCAGCTCACGAAACAACTTTTTTTTTCATTAGAATCTCCTGCATGGCTTACAGAACAGGAGCCATGATAAAAAAACCCTCTCACTCATAAATTGGAATTTTATTGTTTAACCAATTACAGTTCTGAAATACTAAAGGAGGAATGAAACTTGAGCTGTCCTAAATGGAAATCAACAACTAATTTTAACTTTAGACTGTTCTGATCCTTCTTATTTCTCAGAATCTTACTTATTTTCATTCCCTGTTCCATGTTTATCCTCCAAAAGCAACTACTGTGCTTTTAGACTGTTAGTGAAGTATTAAAGAAAATGTTATCATGCCGATTAGCTAGATTAATGCTGGCTTGCTTCAAACTAAAAGCTGGTTTCGATCTGGGGTTCTGATCTGAGTAACTGCCTGGAAAAAGGTTGGTATGCAGATTAGAAAAAAGTAGGCCTCTGCTCATACTTAGTTTAAATTATTATCTTTTTCAGTGTAGAGAACATTTGCTTCATTCTTCCTGAGGTTAGTTCCTGTCTTGCTTTAAATCACTGCTGAAGCAGATCTGCCAAATAGCCTGCACTTGGCAAATCAGTCATGCATTCCTACAGAATGGAGAAACTGCACCACAGGCTGTCTCTTCTTCCCCTTCTCCAAATCCAAATCTCCTTTGCCAGGCTGTTGTGAGCCAACCTATGCAATTTCCTGATCTTTATTCACCAAGGTCCCATATTGATCTTAACCAATGGTATCTTGTTTATTATATCATTTTAGCAACATAAATGTTACATATGAGACTGCAAGAAGAAATGCAGATAAAACTCTGCTTGTAATATATCAAATGCAAGCATTATCCAGTTTTCTAAAGTCTGTTGCTTTTATTTTTATAAATGCAATGCATCACGTTTTATTGTAATGCTCACTAGTGTACTACTAGGCCTTTTTCTGTCATTTAGCTTAAACTATGAGGTTTATCAGAGTGCTGTTGACTCCACACTAACGAGCATTAACCTTTCACTAAAGTGGTTTTAGAGACACAGCTCTCAGGCTTGCTTCCTTGAGATAACTCAAACACAGTTATTGTTAGCTTTGTTTTTATGTTGACAATTTCACATGATTAGGGGGAAAGAAAAATCATTGTTCATTCTCTTCCTGTCACTGTTAGCAAAAGCCAAAAGACATTGGAATAAAAAAACATATAAGCAGAGCCTTTAAAAATGCCCAGTGTTCTTCAAGAGTCAGAAATGACATGTAGGGATCTCAGTAAGTCGATTCAGATCTCTGTTGGACTCCAACCACTAAAACTTGGCTCGCCTGCACTTGTGTTTCACCTATCTCAGTTAAATGCCTCATATTAAGTGACATGAATTTGGGCCCCGAGTGTCCTCCTTCTGTTTTGCAAGTGGACTATCTCACATCTTCTTAAAACACTGTGCATGTGTATGGATTACTTACTTAGCCGTATAACTTACTCAGAGGATAATATACTAGCTACTTTCAAGAAGAAATAAAAGCTTCCCCACAGAGAATTCTTCTATGCACAATGTTATTTAAAATCTATCGCTGTGTCTTGTATATCAAGGGAAATATTTTCTCAGTATTAATGGAAGAGAACACTTTTCATTTTGTTTCTGAAGATCAAGCATGATTTTAGAAAGGTTAGCTAGGAAAGGGAAAATACCTTGATTGTTTTCCATGTCTCACTCTATTGTTTTTTCAATTCATCTGGCTGTCCACCTGAAATAACTTGCACAAAGGATGAATTAAAAAAAGCAGCCCACAAAACTTGGAGAACAGTCTGCATTCAAACGCAATTTATGCTTTACAAGGACTATGTTTGTTCAGTGCCTTAAATTTCAGAGTCTTGCAACATGGAGATATTTTAAGATTTAAAGGAAGGTTTCCTATACCATCGACAATTAAAGCATTTCTAAGATGATATCACTGTTCAGTTAATACCAGGTCTAATCATGTTATTACTTTCATTATAATCTCGACCAAGTCAGTTTGGAAAAGGTGAGTGCTTTCAAGACGCACAATTATAAATGTCAACTGTGTACAAGTCACTCACTTTAAATACACATGGTCAGCCTAGCCTTCCTTTCAGAGGCACAGGCAAGGCCAAGCACATGTATTTTCTTTTTCTTTGAAACAAATAACAGACAGTGGCTTCCTTCACTATTAGATTTATAAACAATTCTTTTTACGAAGGATCTCTTTTTTACACTTTTTCGTGAAGTGTAAGAAAAAGGAAAAATATTACAATGCAATAGAGTAACACAATGTTATGAAACATTCAAACTGAAAATTTCTTTCTGTAAAAGATAACAGCTAAGAGGACTACAATTGTCAAAGCCCAGTCAGGTTAATGAATAGAAATTATGCCATTACCCTTTTTTTATATTGTCATAGTACTACTGGGTTTTTTTTAATCTTTTTTTTTGGGGGGGAGGAGGGGGAGGGGTTCAGCAGGAGTGGATATATTCCTTGTGGCTATTTTTACAGAGATAATAAAGAGAATGCAGGACTCTATAATTTCTTAAAAATATGATCAGGCAAATATGGATATCATTCTATATATTGGTTAATATATGGTTCTATGTAGAAGTCACAGAACTTGCAATTAGAAATACTCATTGGCTATTACTGAAACTGCAATTGCTTCAACATTTCTTCCAGCAATGGAGTGAAAAATTACTTACAGGGATCAGAGACTTTCATTATTTGCATACACAGAGATAACTATCCAAACCAGAAAAAAAGCCCCACATATGATTGCAAAACCCGCCTTCTCTCACTTCTAAATTTACATCTTTTGATTAACCAGTAATTTACTAGCCTGAGAAATCAACAGGACTGATTTCTCAATTCAAATTCCAAATGCACTGGAAAACACACTGTCTTTGTTTCAACCTCATCTTCAAATCTTTTTCGTGCCAGGAAGGGTCCATTTGCTACTTCAAGGAGATCTCATGGAAATGTTCAGTCAGAACTTGCTCAATACTTAAGCTAGTTATGCATGGCATTATTTTTTCTATGGACAGTTGGGTCTCAGTGGCAAGGTTTTGGTAGTGGGAAGCTGTCTCATTTCAGACAAACCCAGTTTCAGCTGCCTCCAAATGGAATCACTACAGGACACAGCGGAGCCCATCGGCCAAGCTGGTGGTGCATGGGGGAAGCATCTTCATGAAAGAGCAAAATGCTTGACAACAGAGAAGTGAGAGCGGGAAAGAGTGTGAAAATTGCATGAATACCAAAGTGAGAAAAGAAGGAAGGGGGGGAGATGGTCCAGGCAATAGAGTAGACATTCCCCTGCAGCCAGCAGAAATGCCTACACAGCAGCAGGTTTATCGTAAAAGAGCTGCAGCCTCTGAGAAGGACCCTTGCTGGAAGAGAGGAGAAGTGTGAAGAGGAAGAAGGAGCAGAGAGGAGCTGTTAGGGACTGACCACAACTCCCAATTCCCCACTCTCCTGTGCTGCTTGAGGGGTGGTGGTAGGGAGGGTAGAGGAGCCAAGAGTGAAGCTGGGCGTGGGTTAAAGAGGAAGGAAAGTATTGGTTTAATACTTGGTTTTGCTCCTTACTACTTGAACATACTTTAATTTGCAAGAAATTTAATATTCCCCAAGTCAGCAACCAGTAAGAAACCTCCCTGTCTTTACCTCAGCCTACCAGCATTCTCAGATGATTTTCTCAGCCACTCCCATAGAAGGAGTAGCAACTCAGTGGCTGGGCAGGAATTTGTTCCCTAGGCAAGGCAATCCCACCACAGCACTGAAGTTAAACGTAGGTGTATCACTCACATGACACTATAGCTAATCTTCTAAAACAAGGCATGACTTATCCCCAGGCAATGCCTTTCATCATGTCCCAAGTTCCAAATTTGCAGAATAAATCTACTCCGTAACATTTGTTTACATTTAACATTAAAACACACCTAAAGCTGTATGAACACAGGTAATTGAACACAAAATTAACTCCAGAAGGTTTATTTATTGTACTTTGAGTCAATTGTTTTCATAAATATCTGTATTGGTACTGTACATAATAGGATCAAGAAGAGACCTGTGTATCCAAAAGCTGTTCCTTTCTACCAACGGTAACACTCATCTTAATACTACAAACAGAATGCGACTCAACCTCATATTGCTCTTAATTAACAAATAGTATGTAACACCATATTAACTATAGAGTTTGTGTTTTAAGGTTTCCTTCACCTTCAAACTGGTGGCTTTTTTAAGTTTTTCTTAGCAAAATTATTTTCTACAGTGGTAAATATTTTTATCACGGCAGTATTCAAAGTTCTGTGTGGCAAAGGCTCTTGAGTACATTACTTATACTTTATAAAATGGAAAACTGATGTGAAAGATATGAATACTTTTGTGACCAAATTAATCAGAAAACAGATATTTCCAGTCTAAGAATATGATTTCCAAGAACACTAGGTACTGATAAAACAAACAACAGCAACAAAAAACACCAAAAACCCAACAACCCAAGAAAACCCAAAAAACAACACCCCAAACATACTGATAAGGAAAGAAGGAGAAAACAAAATTTCCTTTAAAATGCTAAACGTGAGATAAGGCGGTGAACTTCCTACAGATACTTTAAGGCAGAAAGTAAAAATACTGCATGGCGCCTCCTCTAGGTATTCTGAAATATTTTTGTGAATTACTCCTGTAACTGAATTGGGAAATGATGCTGAGTACAGAGCACTTGATAAATACCTTAAGTATGAAAAACTGTATATGCAGCAAGGGACGTATTAAGGCTAATTGCCAACAAAGCATTTCAGCCTCCCCCATCTAAAATTAGTCATCCAAGTATAATATACTTATATAGGCTCCCTTTTTATCCAGTCCAAAGACTTCTTCCAGACAATTCTCACTGCTCTCAGGCACCTCTTTTGGAAGTATATTAATTACTTCGTATCAATGTCCTTCCACTGACCACAGGAGGAGCTAAATGTCCAGTTTACACCAATTTTTAAAATAACTGAGTTGGGTGAGATAACTCCTACCCAGGCTAATCAGAGGCAAGCAACTTTTAGCAAAATAGCATGTCCTTTTTGCCAGAGGGAAACCAATGCAAGGTCAACTTTGTAATGTATAATGATTGGTTAGGTTTCTTTTTCCTTGCTTTTGTTGTCTTCACTTTCCTTTTACAATGTCCCCTTTGTCTTTAATAAGTTTTGATTTAAACCACCTCACAAAACTAATTCCACAGCCCACCAAAGGAAAAAACCACAGACTAAGTATCAACACTGAGCTTGACAGGTTTACTAGAATCTTAAAAGCCAACCTTTTTGAAAAATTGTTAGGCTGCAGGCAGTGGTGCAAATTCCAAAACAAGAAACTTTGCACTTTACCTTATGGGACTTCTGGTTTTTTGTTTGTTTGTTTTGGACCTTTAGCAGAGATCTTCTGGCTAATGAGTACATTCTGAGACAGCTGGTTAGACTCTTTCATTACTTAACCATGTTAACACCACAGGGAACACACGTGATCAGAGTGCCATAAGTGGTGAAATGGTGACATCCATTCATTTCTTTTGTGGCAGGGTATAAATAAGACTATGTTTAAATGTAAAGAGCATAAACACTGAATTTAAAAACTGAAACTTGGAAAAAAGGTCTCCCATTTAACAGACTATTGCATATTACCCCATTTTATAGGAGTAAAGAATAATTTCACAGTCCACCAAAGAATGAGGAATTGCAGTGAAAATGTGAAAATTAGCAATAAAACACCAGAGTGTTAAGATATAGTGTAAACTACCTTAAAGAAATTTTCACCTTGTATCTTTGACCACCCAGGAATTAGTTTTAATTAATACAAATCGAATAATGAGGGAAAAATTATACATTTTGGAAAAGCCACCACACTGTGAATATTTTTCTCCTGTTTGTTGCAGATTTTTATTACTTGTAACTGTGACAAAATTTGTCTATAAAAGAGTAACTCTAGAAGAACCCTAATTACAAAGCATATACACCAAAAAGACATTTGTTTATGCATTAAATTCTACAATGTGTATCTCATCAATGCAGCAGTCTCAAGAGGTAACATTTGATCCTCTGTGATGTTGTACCTTGAGTAATCATTTACACTCCTGCATAGACAATGTAAATCACTGTTAAATCAGATTATCCTCTGAAGTAAGACAGCAGTTAAATAAGGCAGCAAGTGTCATCATAGCTCCCGTGAAGTCAATAGCACTGAGATGATGTGAGTGAGCAGACCTGCTCGTGAGACCGCTTCAGCCCCAGGTGTGCCTGACACAGCAGAGCAAAGAGTCTGATGGAGATCAAACACATGGAGCCTGGCAAGTGCCAGAACCTCACGGAAAGGCTGCTCCGATAGAACGCCTTAACACACTGGACTAGTGGGGGGTTTTGCAGAAGAGCAAGTTTGATATTTGTTCATGAAGAGCCAAACACAGTGTCAAGTGTGAATATCAACATCTGCCTATCATGATACATGACATCTCCAGGATCTACAGCTTTATATTGTCTTCCAGAGAGTTATCACAAAGGTGAATGGGTAGAGTTTTGTCCCAAATGACTTTTTTTTTTAATATAAAACTGCATTTTTCCAATGTAACAATGAATAACTGATCCTTCATGAACCTCTGGATTGTGTATAAATTATATTTAAGCAATCTAATTTCAAACAAATCAGACTGAAATCTAGTTCATAAATGATACAGAGCTTTTGACAGCTAGAGATACTTGTCTTTTCAGAAGAAAGAAAAAAGTATGAGTCACTTTACATTTATTTACTTTTCAAACTGAAGTATAAATAATTTAGTGGTGATAAGACTTCATTTGAACAACATGCAATTTGATAATGTGTTCCTAAGTAAACACTGTGTATTATGCTAAGGCAGGTCTTTTGTGAACTACATTTGTCATACCCGCTTTTTTTACCTCTTTGAGTTTCCTCTTACACTAGTAAAGCTTTTAACAATTAAAATAAGTTTCTGGGTTGGCTTTTGTAGGGGATTTACAATAACAAGAAAATCTCTTTTTGATCTTCCTGAAACTCCACCGAGTACTTTAGTCATAAATAAATTATGCCAAAATAAGAAAATGTAATAAAGACAGCTATAGATAGTGTCTAGATCGATATAAACATTACAATGTACTTTCACAGTCTTTTTAACTCAAAGGAAACCCTTGCTACTCGCCCAGAAAATCATTGAGCTTCCACTCCACCAACATCTTCTTATTAAGAAATTGTCACACAATGTGACGAGAAGAATTTTTTTCAGAACTTCAAAGGAAAGTCATACAGTATCGTTCTGTCATGCTCATACATCTTAAGACAACATTTTTCACTTTTAAAACATAATAAGGCTTTAAATGCCATTATGTTGAAGATACAAAGGGGAAAACACAATAGAAGAAAATCTTTTTCTGCACTTCTTACTGAGGGAAATTAAATAATTATTTAGGATTGTTTTTTTTAAAAATCAAACTGGCTATTTGTTACTCTATCTCAAACCACCTACTTTCTTTTAAAATATTTTCAGTCCAAGGTAGTGAAGTCTCCTAAAACTGTTGTGAAAAGCCTTCTCCAGTATCTAGAAACAAAGGGCTCCAGATTATCTAGTTTTTATACATCCCTGGAGTAAGTTAATTTCTGTCTCTTTATATGCCCTCAATAATGTATTTTCTCTCAGCTTTTAAAATTATATATTTCTGTTTTCCATATATATTGGATCCTTACAGGATGTGGAAGCTCGCTAGTTCAGCAAAGGAAATCACTATGTTTAAAACTATCCATTTAAATTACATACAAGAGGCTTACACAATTCACTTACACCAAATACAAGAGATGAAAACTTTCTAGTATTCCCCAGGCTTCGGATAATTATTTGTGACTATTTGTATTTCTACAATTGCTTTGCAAAGTAACAGTTCAAAACATGATTTTGAGCTTTTTAGATTCCAGAAAGGAGCAACACCACCAGACAACATTCAGCTAAATACCCAGGCAAACCAAAAAGCAACCAGGCAGTAAAATAAAATGAAATAGAAGTAGACAGCTCTTTTTCATAGAGAGTTCTCTGAATTACGAGACGGTAAAAAACAACAATAAAGTATATGAAATATGGAGTAGAGATTTTGTTTTCCATGTTTTTGAAACATCAGAACATCTCAGAAATGTAATCTACCAGGAAAATAACCTGAAAAGTAGAAATACGTGTGATGAGAAGAACAAATCCCTTTTAAAAGCCAGCCACCTAATCCTGATCTGTCAACGACTGATGGTTTCATGCCAACCTCCCTGCATTTCTAGGACTCAATTTTGTTTATTTTCCCAGGTTCTACATCAAGCAGTCAAGCTACTTTAAGGCATGCCTTAGTATGGAAAAGCCTTGATTCTCATAGTTGTTCTGACAATTGGAGGCTGAGAGGAACAAACAAAGTATATGGGTCCATTCTAAAAAAAGGCGAGGAGATTAACATTCAGTGTTTCGAGTGATAAAACATCTCTGTTACTATGTTTCCTCATGCTTCCATGAGCATTTATCTGGAATGTTCCTAAAGTTGTAAAATAAAAGAAATGCTGAATAAAAAAAATGCTTAGAGCAAAAGTAAAGTTAGGACAAACGGCTTCTATGTAAAAGTTAAAAATCTGCTCTTGTTTTATATAAATGTACATAATCCCTACCACAGAGCACCCTTAATGAAAATACTTTGTTGATTAATACGAATCAGTTCCTCACTTATATCATCAAAATTATAGTTTGCTCCTCTCAGCCACTGAAAGGACTAAGATACTGTAATTGTTTAGGTGCGCTGGATTCTTAAAATAGTAAAAGATGGTTTACTTCAAGAATTCTTTGCGGCCCGAATCACCAAAGATTTTGATGTTCATATGTATTACTATTTTTATTTTTATTTTGTGCTTGTCTGTGTTTTTTAGTAGACTCTTATAGTCTTGATAGTTTGTGTCCAGAGCCCAACAGGCGTGTGAGGAAAAATCTCAAGTACTTTTGATGCAGACAAGAAATTACACTTAACAATCTTTGATTGCAGTAAAAGACAAAAATGGCTTAGTAAATATCTTTAGCTTCTAAAGAAAAGAAAAAAACCCACAGATTTCCTAGCACACCATAGCAGACACTGAACTGTTTTAAAATGTAAAAGAACAGGGTTCCAATTTTTAATGTGGAAAATTAGGGGGCCAAGAGAACCTCA
Organism: Rhagologus leucostigma; assembly: GCA_013397725.1. Classification (NCBI taxonomy): domain Eukaryota; kingdom Metazoa; phylum Chordata; class Aves; order Passeriformes; genus Rhagologus; species Rhagologus leucostigma. Next base: position 1,640,698 of record VZTD01002387.1, on the reverse strand, counting down.
TTAAAATACCTCTAGTTTTTATTCCCTGCAGATGATTTGGAATTAAGGGTTTTGGAGGATTTTTTAATATTTGCAAGTGTCAAATACTAATGATACATTTATTGTAAGTAACTGTTGATTCCCATAATCATGAATTCATATCCTATCTCCACTGTGAAAATTATGTTAAGGTATTTGGACAGAACAAGATTACTTCTCATTGTCAGGAAGAAAGTGGAGAATTTCCACAGAGATCACAGAGATTTTATTCACAAGGACAGTATCTGTATAAATTGCAAGAATCACACCTTTGAGTTTTCCCATATTTTTCACTTAGGTCAAGACTGTCTAACTCATCTCCGAAAAACCCAACACTATTTACACTTTCGAGTCTCACACATACCAGAAACCACAGAGCTTCTAACCTTGCATAAAGATTAGTCAGTAGAAAGGTGAACGCTGTAGTGCAGTAAAGCTCCTGCTAACCTTGTGTTGGTGCACTTGTCAGAGCAATACCGTATCAAAGGCACAACTTTTGTTTTGATTCCCTAAGCCTTTACAAGGCGCTCTTGGTTGATAGATTTTTGCTATTCATAACTCAAGCTAAACTCCATTAAATATCTATAACAGAATGAGGGTGTTAAGAGTCTGCTTCAGTTGATATTTCTGTTCTGGGCAGCAACCCCATTTGATGAAAAAAATGAAGAAATTTGTATCTGGCAAATTGAATCAGCATTACTATATCTTCCAATTTCAGGCTTCTTTTATGGATTTTATTTTCCCATCAAAACTATTAATGCTTTACTGCCAAGTACTCAAATTCTTCTAATACTGAACTTTTATTTGGGCTTACCAACTTCTTTGTTTAAAAATAATAGAACATCCTAATATCCTTTTCTCCTATTATCTCAAATATTTTAAGTAGTCCTCTGCCTTGGTTCCTGGTCATCTGCAGAGAATTTTTTGATCCCATTTGCAAAAAAAAAAAAAAAAAGAAACAAAAAAAAGAAAAAGGAAGAATCATCTCTAGGCTCTTCTATTTCTCCAAGTACTGCTAAATGAATTAATTTTTATCCATCACGTATCGGACAGACATTACCATATATGACTTAAGTAGCTCAATATTAATTTATCAGCACTTTCTTTTGTAAGCTATATGACATTTTCCTTGAGTTTGCTTAGAAATTTTATATAAACATTTAACAGAATAATACAAGAAATAGCCACAGACCTTTAACTTAATAGTCTCTCAGTACTGGCAAGGTGGGGATGACGCAGAAATAGGATGAATGTTTTTTGAGATACCATAACTTCTTAATGTTTAAAAGGTACCCTGAGTTCGAAAGAGAAGAAAGATTTATTTTTACTTGTATCTCTATTTTAAAAATACTTAATTTCATATTTTTGAATGTAAAGAAATGTAAAAATCATGAATTGCAAGTTGTTTAGAGGCATATTCCATCCTCCCTATGTTAGAATCAGAGAGGATGCGGAGATTTCTGCAAAAAGGCCACAAACAATCCGAAAGAGGCTGCATATATTTCTTTTCCTTTAAAAACTGCAAAAACAGATGCATGTAAAAATCCAATTCTGTGATATAAAAAAATGAATATTCAAAGCCTGCTGAGTGCAAAAATAAATCACTCAATAAGGTTAAAAGAACAGTGAATTCTGGGAAACTGATAGAATACAAGCTAGAGCACAGATAATCATTAGGCAATGAGAAAGATCTGGCAAGATTTCTGTAACAAAATTAATGCTGATAACTCTGCATCATCAGTTTACAAGTACAAGTGGGATTCAGGATAAAAAAAGAACCATGTCCTGTTTAAGTACTGACAGAATATAATCCCATATGTTGAAAAGGACACTATTAATAGGCCAATCTTTTCTGTGAGAGGAAGAAATACAGTCTAACTTACGTAAAGTGCAAGGATATTAAATCTGGAGGTTAAAACTTTGCACACTGTAAAAGCATTAGTGGAATTTGACTTAATTATTTGTAAAGAAGAAATGTTTAATTTAAAACATAATTCCTTAAAACCAGTCAACAAATAAAAACTCCATGAGTTGGTTGAAATTATATTTTCTGACTATCTATCATCTTTCCAGCAATTGTGGTGCAGCTCCATCCTTTCACAGAGTCTCATTACTTTTTGTAGAGTTTGTTCTCTGTGATCACCCAGCCACCTGGGACAGTTTTCCCTCCATGTCCTGACAAATCTCCTTTATCTATTTTCTTGCTGTTCAGCCATAACCTACCTCTCATAAAAGAAAAAAAAATGTATATGTTACATTTGGATTGCTTGAGGTTTTTTCTGTATCTGCAGTTGTACAACTTTGTACTTCTTTCAACAAACTGAATGAAATAGGTATTTATATTATTTACTAATCACTTACAAACTTGCATGTAGTACAGCAGCAATTTCACCACTTGATTTAAAACCCTAGAATAGCTCCCTTAAAACCAAATCAAAACAGACATGCTACATTAATGTAAAATATTATTTGACTGGGAAAAATGCAGACATCAGTAAAAGGATGTCTGCATAACATAAAATCCCATTAAAAATTCAGTAAGTTATCAGTTCCAAAATTTGTAACCTGCATATGACTGTCAATCCATTGCCAAACCAATATTTACAGTCTTTACTTCCATTTCCAGCACTTTAACCTCCCAATATCCAAGCCAGGTCCTAAGAATGCCCTCCTCACCTCCTGTTTAAACTAATTCTTCCTGTTTCAGATGAAGGCTGGTTCTAATGCCCACTATATATGAACCATATTTCTTCATGCAGCATTTTTCCTAGGAATCATTTTAAGGATGGACAAGATAATAGCAGCTATCCTGCTGCTAGTTCATGTGTCTCATCCTGGATGTACCATATAGTTCACGTTCAACTGAACTGTCTACACTATTAAGTCAGCTCTGTCCATGAGGAATTTAATGGGAATTATGCTGCAAAACATCATTATTTTCATCTTTTTTTCGAAGTTCAGGATAAAATTCAGGATAAAATTTCAATTGGATGATCAAATTGTTTTCATAGCTACTCATTTCAAAAATCCAAACACTTATCTTCATGTACACATAGTTATCATGTGCCCAGGGAAAAAAAAATAAATACGAGAAACCAGATCTAAATCTGTCTCTCCTACCTCTAAGAAAAAAAACCGCAGCATTTAAAAGACAACAGAAGGCACAATACTAGTACCTGCCTGTTGGAATTTTTAAAAAAAGCAAATTTTATTACAACAGAAAACAACAGTTTATACATTTGTCCACAACAATTCTTAAAAGTGGTAATTTTTACAGAAAATGTATTTCTTTTTAAAAATACCAAATAAAACTTTTCTCTAACAAAGAACTCCCTATATATTTTAGTTAATTCAGAGAACTGAAAGCAATCCTGAGGAGATGCAGAGGATATAATCATGGACGAAAAAGGCTATTACAAAGATCAATAGATCACATTTTCTATCCCTTTTTCCCTCACAGAAAGAACTATACTTGTTTCTATCCCAGCTGATATCAGTCTAAAGTCAAAAACTCTTATCAGTGAAGTTTTCAAAACCTTCCTCAAACCTCTAACCCAGTCCTTAGGCATTCTTACTGTTACAAGATATTTCCTAATGTCTGACCTATATCTCCCTTGCTGTTTTTAGTCTTTATTTGTTATGCCCACACAAGTTTGGTATTGTCTAGTTTGAACAACCGCTGTTCTTTACAACTTTCCTCATGGATTATATTTTCTTTAGACAACTGATCATTCTCATAGTTCACCTGTAGTGAACGCTTTCCAACTGGTCCACATTTCTGCTCTGGATTGTCATGAATTGAGCCTCATCCTTTCAATTATCTAGTAACAGAAATCAAATGTATGTTCTGTCAACTCAATCTTTGTACAGAAAACCTACAATGGCCAGCATTTCTAACTCAAAGGTTAGATTAGAAAAAGAAAATGCACTTCTATGTGTACCACAGTCTGGGTTATTATTACGGATTGATACAAAGGGCAACTCACAAGGGCTCAGGTCTTGATCGTATTAAGTATGGTGTAGAAGCAACACTTATTTACTGAAGTACAGCTACCAGTAAGAGGNATATATATATATATATACATTTAGTATGAATCATGTTTTCCAAATAGGTTAATTTAAGACCATGGTTTAATTTCACATTAAGAAAATGGCAGAATTTATAGGAAAAAATAAACCAAAATCTCTGCTGCTTTAGGAAGTCTTATTACTGTATACATGTTTACATGTGTTTGGGGGAGATGTGCACGTGTACTCTTCACCAAAGGTGTCTTTGCAGTTTGTATGTGCTCTATGCATGAGACTGAATACACGCTGCAGTCTACTTTGCTAATTATATCTAGCAGACTGTGGTGCTGTGGTAACAGGGAATCAAGCACAAACAAGTATTTTGCAAGATTATGTAGGTCTTATCCCACCCACTACTGAGTGAGTGAACTGAAAGTTCAGTTGAGTATGTCAACAGGAGTCATCCCTTTGACTGCGGTTTTGACACAGCAGTAAAGAGGTGAATAATTCTAGGGATTAGTTATCAGGTCTGGGAGGTGCAGCTTCACATATGAAAATGAGTCATTTAAATATACTAATCAGTTCTCCCCAAGAGTTAAATTAGCTAAATACAGATAAAATGCATTTCTCGCTGTATCTGTAAATACAGTAAATTTAGAATCAGAGGTACCTTGGAGATTCTGTCATGTTCACAGTTTTTCTTTCAGTCCAACTAAGCAACGGAATGTTGACATTGATGCTTATCCCAAATTTGTTTCTGCTTCTTATTTTAGAAGAAATCTTTGCAGTTTACCCAGTTTCTGGAACTGTAGCAAATTGTCAATATTTTTGCAGATACACTTCCCAATCTCCACAGTCAGCCCACTGGACTGGAAATATGCACTTCATTTATATGATTTCCCTTTTTTTATGGTCCAGTACTTTCCTGTATTTTAATTATAGAAGACATTTCTACATATTTTTACACCTATAAAAGTTCTTTAGTTTCAAAGCTCTTCGCCTGCACAGCAATAAAAGGTGAAGCAGGACCCGAACACATTTCCTGCACATTGTGTGAAGAACTCTTGCCTGTGAGATACTGAATTCCTTAACGAGTCTCCCTATGACTATAAAAAGTGAGAAATTTTCTGTGTTGATGTGTGGGTGCACAAGTGTGCTTAAAGTACGACTTTCTGAAGACATCAGCCTTAATGAACTGGAGCAAGATATACATAGGTATAAATGTGGGCATATATCTATACACACATACATCACATCTATAGATATGCATATACACATATAGATGTATGTGTATATATATGCACTCACACACCCCACAGTAAAAGCCCAACAATTCAAAGCCACAGAATATTGCAATACACTTTAGCACATCTCACAACTAAGATTGTTGTTATAATGCTTCCTATTTAAGGGAGTTAGTTTTTGGTAGAGTATTTTGGTTTGGTTTTTTTTGACTACCTGACAATTCGGCTGCGCTATTTTATAGTAGGCAGAGTGACACTAAAGTTTGGGAAAAAAATAGTAAAAACACCCTAGAGAATTATATATCACAAAAACACATGTGCATAATAAATATATATGTGTGTTTGTTCCAATAATCAAGGAATAATTCTTGATAGTCCTTGGTACTTAATAATTTGTTATTTTTATCTTCAGAACATCACAGTATTTCACAGAGATCAAAACCTTCACACGGATCCAAACTTACAATGGAGGTAGGGACATCAGGAGTTAAAACAATTTTTTACCACAGGATTTTGTTCTATTTTTTGTCCCTACCTCCACAGCTAGGAGAAAACTGTGGAGCCATCATCTTGATTAAAATGCAGAGAACATAAGTACCTATTTTATTTTCTTGTTTCAGTTTGCTCCATAGCAATAGGTTGTTTACAGCACATTTTTGTCATTATTTCTAGCTGTATACTGTGACAGAAAGAATCCTGCTCCCAGCCCCTGTGATGCCCTTCTAATGCGCCTATATACGCCCCTCACTTGCCCTTTCCTAAACCTCCTCCTTTTAAATGAGCTTGGGAAAAGTTGTTTCTGAAACAGCAATTTAGCTCATTTTCTGAGCCTAGAGGAATATAGTTAACTGATTTATTGCCCTATGGATGTTGTAATTGTTGCAAAACACGATGTATTCCCAGAACAGTGATATAAGTATGTCACTTGGAAAATATGCCTCCCAGCATTCCACTGAAATTAATGAAGCATCATTAAATAGTCGCAGATCTTAAGCATGTTGCACATCCCAGCATGCAAAGAGTTATTGACAAACTTTGAGATGTCAAGAGACAATATTTGTAGAATCATAAGCTAAATAGCGTAATAGTTGCTGAAGGAATGTTTTAATAATATCGCAAGTTTCAGTTCTTTAACATACACTGTAACTTTGAGAGCCTGTAACAGAAAATGAGAAATGGTTGGGTTGCCTGCAAGCATGCAAGTAAATTAGGAACACCATATAGCTATTAGAAATTACCAGGAAAAACTGCCTCCCCCCCAAAAAAGAAGGAATACTTGCCCAACTAAGAATACTGCTTTCAAAAGGCTTCCTCGCTAACAAACAAGGAAAAAAAAAGAAAAATAAATACTAATCCTTCTCTAATATCCATTTATAATATTTTGACAGAATATATAAACACAAGCAGAAACAAGCTTTTCTTATTAGCATTGGTAATTTGTCAAATGAAATTTAAAAAGAGGACAAAAATTCCAAGAGCATGTAGCAAACATTTTCAGTATTCTCTAAAATTCAGATTTAGATGATTACGTAAAATGCCAGATTTAAAATACTGAATAGCTCTTATTTGAGGATGATTTTGAAAATTAAGCTACAAGAAACACATTTTCAAAAGGCCGGTAAAATTAAATGAGTTGAAAACTACACTCAAATTTGGGACTTTAATTTTTACCATATGTTAAATGTTATACTGTAATTTTTCATGAAGACTAAAGCCATACTTCAGCCGAAGCTCATCAGTTGTCCAAGCGCCACTTACTATTCTGTGATGTGGCTTGACTGATCAAGTCAGCAGAATCTTAAAGGAAAATCACAATGAGGGAGATTCACAGCATTGTGAACTTCATCACACACTGACAGAATTAGGAAGTAGACCAAGGGTCCAAGCTTACTTTCAGAAAGGAAATCTAGCTTCTTAATCATTAAAATGTTATCCTGGACATCTAATTTTGACTTAGCCATCTGAATTAAGCACCTCTTCTAAGCAGAGCTGCCATATACACATTACAACATAGACTTTTTGAAAACAGCTTGGTGTGACATAGATTATTTGCCCTTGTAATATGAAAAACTATCTTTCAGTGGTCCATTGGTTACTGATGCTGTGGGTAATACAAGTAATCCAGAAATAAACAATATTTATAATCTCCATTTTCTAAATCAGTTTATTTATGCAGTGCATAAATGGAACATGTTCAAGTTTTCATGCCAACAGGCCAACATTCCATTATATGTCACGTTTTTGTCTACAAGCTACTTACCAGTCTCCATCTGGCTGGTATTCTAAGAAATATTGGAATCGTAATAGTCTGTCTTTACTTATGCCAGACAAATGGCTGAGAACTTATTGATCGAGACTTTATTTCATATAATGAACTGTCAATCAAAGTGCAAGCAGGTATTCTATCATGGTTACTAAGTACTTCGTTAACATTTCATATGATTTACTGTTTTTTAAGCTACCAGAACAGCACACAAAACACCTTAAATGTCTATAGAAACAGCAAAAAATGGGCATGAGATATGCGAGAAATGCTAGCAATGAGCAAGTGTTGCTGGCAAGTAAATATTGGAGGCAGATGACATATACACATAAAACATCAGAGACATGTTCCTAAGTGTTTATATTCACTTTTCTATTAAGTGTATTCAGAATAGCTGGAATTCTTGAGTTTCTCTTCAAAATATGTAAAAAACTATTTAAAATTCTAAAACATTTTCTATATTCTAATTTTCTGCACAGTTCACGTCCTGTCACTCTTTAAGAAAGAAGAGAGAAAGATAATAAAAAGCCACCATTCAACCAGCCTTCAAATAACTAGTAAAACAGACACCATCTACCTAAAATACGCAAAATTTTGTGAATCCTGTATTGATCAGATCATTAATACCATACAAAGTTTAACAAAAATTCATTAACTGAAATGATAAATAAAAAACTAAATATCTGTATAACCAAATATTCCCAGTCTTACATACTACCAAAAGCAGAAGACAGAACTGTTTATTGTATGTAGCCTGATCATATTCCCCTGAAAATGTGAACAGAACACTCCACCAATATTCTACAGTCAGTAAAGAGTACAGATGCCACCTATATAATAACTTAAATTAACAGCATCTATTTTAAGGAAAACAACACCAGCAAGAAGTATTACAACAACAACAACAACAGTAATAATAGTAACCACCACCTTACAGCTTCTAATTATTTAGGAAACAATGTGTAACCTTCCAAGCTATACAAAATCGTGTCAAAATAGCAATAAAAAATTTTTGCGAATTAGAAAAATATCTCTTTTGGTCTTAAGTAATCTTTGCACAAATTATTATAAAAACTCTACATGGAAATAAAAATAAAATAAATTTAAAACCCCAACACATAACATCATTTTCATTTCTTCATTTTTTTAGGTACATTCAGATTATAACGGTAAGTATGATTCCAAAATACCAACTCGAAACAAGGTGGCTGTGAAGAGGTTCTCAGAAGAACTCAGAAAATTATAAATCTTGACCATCTTTATGTCATAAAATTCTAAAAATTCTAAAAATAAGTTTCTACTGAGAAATTTTCTGAATAAAGCCTTTCACTATACAGATGTACTTAATACTGAAAATTTGTGTTTTAATAATTTGGATGAGTGGAATGCCAATAATTCCACAAACAATTAAAACCTTTTGTGAGCCTGATAGAGTTTTTAATTATCTTGAACAAGACGAGTGGTATTGTTCAGCTACACAGTCTCTGTTGCCATTTATCTCATTTAGAAGGCACTCATATACCAGGGTGATGGATGGCAACCTACAGTAAATAGATTTGGAATAGATTTAATGCTTGCCTTCCCAGTTAAAATTCTAAGACTTTGTGAAATGGAAACGGGTTTGATCCTTTATTCCTCTCCTTTCAATTGGCTATTCACTGGCTAGCTGACAGCAAAAGGAAGTAACCATCCATCATCTTCAATAGGAAGCCAAAGCAAGCAAAAGAAAATCTTAATAATGTTCTGCCAGAAACAGTAGGGAAAAGGCAGCGTAATTCTGAGATGCAAGAATGATACGTAAATCCTTGATTTTTATCACATTGAGTATCATCATAGAGAGCTATTCACATCTGTTATAAAGGAGAACGACACACTTTTTAATTTACTGTTCAGTCTTGCTAGTTTGAATACCTCCTGCATCATTTTCCAAGGTAAAATGAAAGCACTGAACTCTGACCAGGACAAAACCATTTACGTAGTAAAACTTTATTGACTGAGAGAGTATAAATCTTATTAATTTGACTTTAGAATTCAGACAAGAAAGAATAACAGGTGTCCAAAACCTCAGCACAATGAAAATTATTTCTTGCATTGAATTGATAGTAATGAAACATGCCTGATTTCAGCAGCTGTTGGAAGCAGCGGGGTTGCTTCTGTCAGAACAGAGACTCCCACCTCCCCAGATAAATGCATTCAAATCAAACAGTGCATACCAACAGTCAGCAGTGCCCTGCTCTTGTGTTAACAGTGATTAATCACATCACTGATTGGTTCTCAACTATCTTCACTTCCAGCCTCGCCGTGGACAAGATCACTGAGCTGCTCATTAAAAGATCTGTACATGAGCTGCAGGAGGGAAGGATGGTGATCCCCGAAGAATTGTTATAATCAGTGTGAGGCCTTTTCAGTACTTTATATAAAGCTTAACCGAGGTCAGGTGTCAGTGATTGCCCACACCTCTCCGGAGGCCAATACCACTTTGCGTCCTGCTACTGACAATACTGTCCAAGTAGCACAATTCCATTTTATTGGTGGAACATTTGTGGGAACTGCAGCATGGGGAAAAAAAGACCATTGACTCTATGCACTTAATAAGTGGTCTGCAAGTACTAGAGTATGGGAATATAGAAAAATGAATAGGATACGGGCAGATAGTTATCCAGCTGTACCAACTGGGTAATTTGTCACAGGTACATTATTATTTAACCTCTCTTTCTCAGTCTGTTATTTTAGCCTTCTACTAGCTAGACATTCATTTTAAATTGCTCATCCAGTCCACCTTTATAGACAACAGAGAAAGATCCCCCAGAGAATAATTCAAACATCAGAAAACAGACCCCTGGACAGCACGATTCACTCTCTTGAGATTTTTATTTTACTCCACTGACCATAGATGGCCCTGGATGACTAGTTTTGATCTAGCACCTAACTTTTTAGATGGGCAACTTTTGTGAGAGAAAACAAATTTCTCTGAAAGTAAATTATGATTTCAGTCACTACATTACTTCAAGTTGCTGACTCATCTGTTTCTATTGCTGGTTCTCGGCCTGCAGGTTTTGGTCAAGTTGTCAGAAATATTTGCAATACCACTGGACATTAGACCAACTGACCACATTCAGTCCAGCGTAACACTGGCCTTAAAGAGACCTTCAAGGATGACTGGTTTCTCCTCTCAAATGGATAAGTATTAGGCCTTGTATAGACCCTGTATTGATTTAATCAATCTATTATTCAGCATTCCTCAAAATCACCTTCTTCCCTCCTTTCTGCTCTATGGCCTGACATAGGTGTTGGTAGGTCTTAAAATCAGATCTCTCTGAGCTCATTCACTGCTGTAAGAAACCAGTCTTTTGAAAATTGAAAAAACCCTAATCTACGTACAAAATACTGTGGAGGTCACCTCATTAAAGTTTTGCTCTAAGTTACTGAACAGTAACAAACCAAAGAGTTTTAAAGGCATCTGTTACTTAGCCACACATCTTTGTGGATTTTGGTCTCTCTAACTCCTGACAGCTGCTTAAGTCATTACCATATCCTCATCAATGTAATCAGTATCCTAAGGCTGCCCTACCTCTCAGATTCGCAATCTGCAACGCTGCTCACTTCAGTGCTTTGGGGCATATTAGCAACTCAAGCTTTTTCTGCTTTGATGTGCATGTTCTGTACCACTGACCCCAAAATATGCAGGTCTAATGAATTAGCTTTAATAGTTTTCTTACCCACTTAAATGTTTTTGTTTTAATTGGCTATACTACTATATGTCTTGAACTACACTGAAAAGTTCACAGCATAGATGCTAATGGTGCCTTTCTAATTACTGCATAACGAACAAAGGTCTGTCTGAGCAATTTCAGAGGTTAGACTTAATAATTAAGAACCCCATTTTAATAAAAATCAACTTAAAAATTTCATACACTTAACAGAAATAATATACACCACAAAATAATTTTTTTTTTAAATCTGGGGATTTAAAAACACTTTATAAATTCTTTTAGTTACACAAAATTAGTATTTTCTTAATTTCCTTTAAATCTATCTGCTAACAGCCAAAACCTCAGCTTTATCACATTGTCCCTGAAGTGCACTTAACTTGCATGGATCACTGCTCTGGGGCTGGACTTGATTTTTCTTTTCATTTACTTAAGGGAGCACTGATAACTGAGGGGCAGAATCATGCCAGCTACTAGTAAATTTGACATCCTTGTCTGTATAGAGCAGAAGCCAATAATGTGTCTCAGAAAACTACAATGCTTTTTCAAACTAAATTCTATTCTTTCTCCAAGACTTCCACTTTCATGGGTGTCAGTAAAGATATTATTTCTAATGCAGACAGAAAGTGTAGCAGCTGGTCCTATTTCATCCCCTGTGCCCACCTGCTTTGTGCATCAATGGCATTAGCTAAAAGTTTTGCATCACTGCTAGTCTGCTAGACCTGAGATCATGACAACATGATGAAAGTTTAAGATTTGGATAGATGAAAAGGATGGAAGGTCCTCCCGTAATGTCTAAACACTGTGGATTAAGTATGAGCAAGATCCAGCATCAGCTATTTCCATTAAAAAACCAGCTTTCTTTAGGTTAGACAAATATTTGTACATCTGTGTTGCACACACTAGCTGTAATTAAAACACCTGATGTTAGGATAGCTAATATGGTTGAATGAACAGCTACCAGAATATGTGAAGCTCAACCACAAAAAGCGTTGAGCATTTCACTACCATTTCAACTTAAAAATTTAGGTACAAATTCACAGCAATGACGTGTTGCATCTCACTTATACTCCTAAAAGGTAGCTACAACCACATTCAATTTCCTGCCACAGTTCCATCTGGCCCTAAGCATTTTGTTTGTTTGTTTGTTTTCATGTTTATTAAATATTTGGCTTAGAAACTAAGAAGTTGCTTTAGTTGCAGAGTGTACAACTAAGTACACATTAGCAGGAAAATCAGATAACATACAGCTTCTGATAAAATTAAAAATGTGGTACCAATAGTTCAGGCATACTAAATGGTTCTTGACTATCAGAAATCCACATTATATTCAGATCAGTTAAAACCTGCATAAACATTTTTGTTTGAATCAGGAGCAAGTTTTAGAAATGAAGATACAGCTGGTGTTCACTGACTGAGACTTGGCTTACAACGTGCAGAGGCTTGAAATTGCACAAACTGCTTCACGTAAACCACTTCTGGTGAATGGTAAAAGGAGTTCCTGTATTCCAGGACATCCAGCACAGGACCAGACAAGAGCCACACCCAGCAAAATTCTAAAAATTCATAAGGTTTAAATGTCAAGACCTCAGCATCAGTTGCTTCACTCTAAGTCGGCAGTGGAAGACAAGTCACATGTGCCTCTTGTCTGCTTATCACACTTGCAAGAGAAGGAAAAAAACATCAGTGAGATAAGTTCTTAGACTGTGAATTCCAAGCTTTTTCTACCCGTATTGTTCTACAGCAAAAGATTTGAAGGGCTTAAGTATGAAAAACCTTGGTCACCGACCTACACAAAAGCTGAAGAGCTGAAACAATCCTTCAGACGTCCACTTTTTAACTAATATCCAGAGGTCAGGAAGAAATCAGCGTATATTCCTTGTCTCTTCCTTGCTGTTCTCTTTAGTATCCAAAATACCACCACCTTCTCTTTATGAACAACATCTGACAAAGCATCTCCGCAAAGTTTGAGGTCTAAAGGGATACAATGAAATCTGAGGGAATTATAAATGATTTTCACAGTTCTTAATTATTGATAGAAGAAATAGATGTCTTAGCAGCCAGGCATGTGATAATCCAGTATTTTTATATATTTTTCCTCCTAGAACCACAAAATGATGGTTACTTCACCACTACACTACACTACCACCAATTAGTGTAGAAAATATATCACAGCCTCATCTCTCTACAATTATTACTCATTCTCATTTATGTAGCTGTCTTGGGGTGACGCTATCATGTGTATCCCCTATCATGCTCTATGCCCAAAAAGTAGTAGTGTGCCTTTTCTGTGCCTTTAAACTGAGCTTGAAAAAAAAGCCCAGATGAACTTTCCAAAGCAGCTTCTCAAGGACACAGAGATATACTCCTCAGTGTTTTTTTCTTCTGACTGCGGAAGGCACGAAGGGGGCACCCTGCTTGCTTTTTCTTCAGCCAGCTGGTTTTTTTTTTTTTCCCTCTTGGTGTGAGACGGAGAGCTGAATTTTGTTTCCTGGGACTTTGGTTTTTTACCCTTCTTCTCTTCTGAACTGTTTCAACAACATCAGAACACATCAGGAGAATTTTCTCCCCGAGGCCCCGGGGTGGGCCCACGCCCTCACCGACCAGCTCCGAGGAGGAGAGAGACCACACCTACAGAAGGACTCTGAAATCTTCCCAGGTTTCTCTCTATAGCGGGGGTTTTAATTCATTATTCAGCATTATTATCCTTTTCCTGTGTGTTTGTTAAAATAAATAGTTGTTATCTCTTTCACTTTCCTTCGAGGAAAAATTTCCTTTTTTTTCCCGAACCCTGTGGGGGGGGAGGGTGGTTGCAACCTGGTTTTTCTCTCAGGGGCTATATTACTAGATTTTGGCCAAACCGGCACAATAGCTTATGTAATTTCATTAACACCCATGTTTGTGGAGATGAGTGGTTATTATTTTTATTCGTGTCTTAATGAATACTGTTTTCTTCCATGAACTTTACAATATATGCATGAAGAATACTAACTGATTATTGAGTAATCCCTAAATGGCATGGTGAATTCTGAACTGACAGTTATTTCACTATTTGCAAAATTAATACAAAAATAAACAGCAAAGTGATGCAGATTTTAAAACAGAATTGCATATCACAGGAAGAAAACATTTTGGTCAGTGAAACTCTATAACACATATATTGAATAGAGTTTCATTGACTGGTTAAATTTCACAGTTAAGAAGAACACACATGATCATTTTTTCCTAGAAGTGAGTCACCATTCCTGTGGGTAAACTGATTTTTTGAAGGAATACGGCAAGGGAATATCACTGAGACACAACAGAGGAAAGGACACTGTCAGATAAACCAATATAGCTTTCTATCATGCAGAGCTGACACATGGGTGAAGGGGTAAGTGAAATTCCCAACAGTCTTCAGATAATATTCCATTTACTGGATGTTTTTTGTGACTACTTAACGCAGCTTCTATTCCTGCCAGTAAATTCCTCTTATATGAAAAGATTTTTTCACAGGTGAAAGTGAGAAGGAAAATAACACTTTATATCCAATTTCCTCATATATGCATCTTCTTAAATATACCCATTAATGAAATGAAAAAATAAATAAATAAAATAAACCAAAAAACTACTATAAACTGAGTAAAATTTTAATTCAGAATGTGTTTAGGATTACCTCAAATTCAGTTTTGTGAGACTGGACCAAAGATAATTATGCCTTAACATGAAAAAAAAAATAATGTAATGGGTTTAGAACAAAGAAAGTCTTCACTCTCTCACTTGGTACATATTTACATTTAATTTTCGTGCTTAAAGGACTTGTATTCCAATCTCCAAACTGAACTTTAATGCAAACTGAGGGTAAAGATCATCATCTTCATTAAGCATCAACCAGCAATCAAACAAATAAGAACATTTCAAAGTAGATTTCCCACCCTGCAGGGTTCCAATGAAGGAAATAATAAAGTGAAATATGAAAAATAAAACTGTTCTTCAAGAAGAACAGATCTAATTAAAAGGAAGACCTAACAACTTCATGGATTAATTGGGAACCAACTGAGATAATTAGACCTCTGGGAATAAGATTACACCCATCATAAACTGCTTTTTTCACAACTACAGGTTAAGTGCTTAAAGCTTTAATTGGGGGCAGCACTAAGAGGAAAGTGGAACTTGCACAGAAGAAATAATATTTGGGGAAGCAATATCCCGAAGTACTTTGGCATCGTTAAAAACCACATTATTATTTTTCCCCAAGTGCATGGGATTCTTGGAGCCAAGTGGACAACTGTGGTTAGAATTTGTACTAATCAAAAAATGCTCGCACCATTGTACTTTGACCTATAAACCACATATAGGTACTCTGTACATTAGTTGTTCAAATACAGTCTCACCCTCTGAGATTAGTTTAAATGAGGTGTTATTTTATATAATTTCTGCAGTCAAACCATGTCTTTCAAGAGAAATATACCCTGAGAACACAACAATAAATTAAAAAAAAAAAAAGAAAAAGAAAAAAGGAAGAAGAATCTAAAGGCTGAGTAAACTGCTTCAAAGAATAACTGTTTCTCAGAATTGCTCCAAGCACTAATTTCAATTAAACCATTTGAAACAGAAACAGTTTAATACCATAATACAAGAGTCATGGAAACTTTGGCATCCAGCTGATGAATTGTGTGTCCATTAAACAACTTGGAAAGCACAGTGGGAGCGTTTACTAATACAACACAAAAGGCGGTCAGAGTCTCTGCTTTAATCTCCCTTTAGGGGTAGGAAAACACCTTCAGAAGAAATTCTGTATTTTCTAAAAGCTCCATATGTTCCTTCCCTAATAATAATATTCAAGATAAAGACAAATTATTTTCAATCACAAATTTTATTTGCTTGCAAAATAACACATTTCAACACTAACTCACCATCTTTATTTTTTGAGATTGATATAAACCGCTGAGAAGGTTGAATTCTTTAACTGTTTTAAAACACCATGCAGTACACACGGGACTGAATTTACTGCGATGTAATTTTGATGCGAAACAAGTTATATGACCCAGAAAAATCCAGTGTGTATAATCACTGATAAGAGTCTAATCTAGAAAAGTTTGAAGAATGTTTTTGAGATGTCTACTTCAGTGGATTTTAAACATGTTACAAGGTGCTTTTCTGAGTATGTACAGTATAGCCCATGGCTATTTGTTCAATGTACCAAGGTATTTTCAGGAGATCTAAAGCCATTCACATTCACTTCTCTTCTGCAGTCTTTGTCAAGCTGTCCAGCTCCTGCCATTGGGCTCTACCTGCATATTCAACCTGTAGTTATTAATTTAGGGATGATGAGGTTTTCATGACTAAGAACTACCCTACAAGCCTGATACAGTTACTTCAGATAACAGGTATCTCGGGGAATTTTACCCACTACTCTCTTGTTTGAGATGCTGCTTAGATGTGCCTTGGTTCTTGTCTATTTTACACTACCTCCTCTCTATTGCTGCTACAGCTCAGGATCCTCCCTTTTCTTCCTTTTAAACTCCATCTAGTAATATGAATCTATGAGGTAGATGAAACAGGGGAGGAAGAAATTGTCCAGACCAATAGCATTCCAACATCACATCCTACAGATGGGCAGATTCCTGGTTCCCCTAGTTCTCTGATGAGTCTTCTGATGTCTGACCATGTCTACATTTTGCTCTTTGGGCTGGTACGCTTGGCAACTTTTCTTGTTCAAGAATTTTTCCTAGTTCCAAAAAAGTCTCTCACTTCATCTTACTCAAACTATACCATGGAGTGATACATTAATTGTCATAACTACAGATGTCAGTTGTAGTCAGTGAAATTGTGTGATAAGTTTAGTGTAACACCACGGCTTTGTAAGATCGCAATAAACACATTGTTAGTAAGTGTCATCTAATTTGTAACTTGGTGTGAGAAATAAACGTACAATAATAAAGTAAATCTCCTAGCAACCTTATCAAATATCGTATAATCTTGATCACTCAAAACACAGGCAAAAATCTCTAAAATATTTTTAAGATATTTATAAGTGTATTGCATTCAAAGCCAAGATTCTCAGTTGACCCTTACTATTTCTATATGCTTTCTGGATTCAGGCGCTAATGAACCAATAGCTATCAGCATGACTTTTGCTGAAATACTGATATGTTAATGAGTTTGGATCAGCTGCTCAAACAGTTTGGCTGAAAAAGCTATCTGGTCAGGAAATATATCGGGGGAGGCAAACATAAATGTTAAGCTTTAGTCCCTTAAATTTGTTGACTGCAAACATGATGCCCAAAACCTTTTACCACATTCAGCTTGATTTGATACTACACTGCATAAATAAGACTGTATCTAAAAATGCCTTATCTTTCATGCAAAAACAACGAGAGAAGTTCTTCTCTTTATTATACAATTTATAACCCAAATGACATCCTATGTTACACCAGTGTAAACCACTGGTGAATTTGTCACTATCATATTGAAGTCAGCATTATTCAAATCTAAAAGTTATTCCCTCAGTTGTGCTATGCCTCTGTATTATCCTGTCTGAGACTGACACAAACTCCAGTGGGGTCATATCCCTGGAATTAACATTCTGGTGTGAAAAGACAACAGGGATTTACATATGACATTGCTTAAATTAATTCTTTCTGTTGTCTTCAGTACAGTACTTCCCTGGAGCACCTTTAGTCATTCAATCCACACAGAATGAGAAAGCTTTTTGCTGTTAGCCTATTAAAGAAACCAGAATATGAGTCACCAAGGCATGTACCTTGACTTTAAGGAAAATCTCCTCAAATAATGGTAATTATTAGATTATACCTGAATGAATTGCCCTTTGCACCTGTGAGAAGGGAAAGATGATACACCCAAAGCTGATGGCTCAGCACTATGTAGACCAAAAAATGTGTTTGGAAACGGAGAGGAAAACCACGTCTATCATCTTTTCACCTGCACATTACTAAACTGTGCTTTGGGTGAAAAAAAAAATAAGTGCATTCAAGCCAGTTTAACTGGGCAACTTGAAACTGAAATTTCAAACATAGTATTTAAAAAATATTGTAGTGACATTTGTCCTATATAGGAAGCAACTGCATTTATCTCGTTTAAGTCAGACACCAGCACTTGGGATTTATTCAGCTCCTGGGTTGTATCATAAATGCCTTGAGGGAATTCACAATTCACCAAATGACGTATTGTTATTATCACCAAAAGTGAACCGTATTCAACAAAACAGTACTCAGGGCGCAACAATTCTGTAGTGTATAATTATAGTTGTCATTTCCTATCCCAAGATTAAACATGTTTTCACTTTTCGACTTCAACAATAACAAAAAACAAACTCACCTTCCTCCACCTAAGAAGAAACACCTTAGGAAAGACCTAAGTAGATTAGTTTTAATATTTAAACAATTATTTATCTTGGTTACTTGAATAAACCCCACCTATATATTTCTTTCATTGGAACATCTGGGTTTTTTCTTCCTTTCTAGCATTACTCTGGGATCTGAGGTTTCACCCTTTTGTTTGGTTGGTTTTTGTTTTGTTTTTGGTTTGTTTGTTTGCTTTGTTTTTGTTTTTGAATATATGACAGTGCTAGCAAATATAATTATCAGCTGCATCTACATTATAATTAGGGTCCTGTTTCTCTGTTAATTACTGTAACTGCCTCGAGAAAAGCAAAAAAAACCCTGCTCTTCCTTTTTTTTTTTCTTTTTAGCAATATAAAACACTGTGTAGCTCTAGTTTATGACATGGCATTTGATGCAGTATTGTTGGCATCTTTAGCTAGCTAAAATCCTCCATATTTCTCACCTAAAAATCTAAGGTCATGTTCTATTTTAAGCTGCATGTGTGTAACTTCAGAAAAAAATATCTCACTTCACAGACCTTGGAAGCCCTTGCAGATAGCTAGAATGGAGTCCCATACTTATGTCGGAACAAAGGGCAACAGACCTAACTCATAGCTAAGGAAATTTAGACGTGTTTTCATATACGATACAACATGATATTCCTTACTGGTGTGACAGGATTGGAGGGTCTCACAGGAGACATTGAACATGCAGTGATGAATCCTATTTTATTGCTATATTATACCTCCTGTAATTTAGAGAGCGTCCCCATGATCATGCCCATAGAACACCAATGAACACATGACATACATCCTCGAGAAAGCGTTGTCTGACATACTCTTGGAATAATCTGCAGCATAGACACATTTATGCAATGCTGAGGAAATAGGCGCTTGGCATTGCACCAGTAAAATGTTACCTAGTACATTTGTGTAGTGCTGTGCCATCTGATTTATTTGCTCACATTAATATCAGCTCATAGATCCATATATCAGAACCTATTTAATTATTTTATTTGTATAATAGCTCAGTGTGGAAGCAATTCTGCTACACATCTCATGATCTCAAAAAGTATATGCGCATTTCTGTGCTAGAGGAGGAAGATGTGTGATAACAATTGTCCTGAGGATACAAAAAAACCCACAAGACAAAGATTCTCATTCTGTCTCTTAAACTCCCTTCTTCTTTTTTTCTTTACCACATGCCCATGAGATTTGTGAGAGGATAATTCACTCCCTGTTCATGTCTTCTCGTGTGAAATTTTTAGCAGCTTACTAGGCTGAGTGGGTTTTTGTTGCTTCTTTTTGTTTTTCTAAAGAAGAGATGTTCCTTAAAATCTTTTGAAGGTACAGCTTTGTGTCCATAAAACTTTTAGAAGTGGCAGTTAGATTATGAATAGAAATATGAGAGATGGTATCTCTGACTACAAAATACGGATGCAAATCAAGTAGTCAGATGCAGTTATCCCACTGACCTAGTTTGTAGGTAAGGAATTCTGCATCTGTTCCCCCATCTTTCCAACAACATGCAATTGAAAACTGAGTAACATAGCAATGAAAAACACATACATGCACTCTCAGAATAAATTTGTGTGTTTGTAGAAGAGTAAGAAGACAACATGAAGTTGCTATCTGCTTGGATTCACCTTGTGTTAACACATACTTGAAATGACAGTGATTCTAGAGTTCCTTCCTGCATCTAACTGCAGATTTGAACTCTGCAGCCTTTCTAATTGGTCTTGCTTGTCACACTTAATTTGTTCTGATTTTATTTTAAACAATTATTAAATCCAAATGAAAACACTAAAAGCTATTTTGTTCCATTAGCCTTGTGCATTCCACTCTGGTATTCAGACCTCCATCAACAACTGCTGCAGCAATACTGTTTCTTTCAGGATAAAGACAAAACATGGCCTACATCCAACTTTTAATCAGCTGTACAGATGGGTTTATTTCACAAATGCACTAGGCTGCACAGATGGAAGTTCCTGAATGCCTGACAAGGTGTTAAAATGGTTACTGAGACTACAAAGGAATAAAAAAAAAAACCAGCACTGGAAATTATAATTAGTAGGGACTCTACTCTTAAGGGCTTATTAGTTCAGAACTTAAATTTTGTCCTTCGTGTGTGGGAAATGGTTTACTAAGGGGAACACTTATCAGATTAGCTATGATAACTGTTTTCTATCTCTTAAGAATACACACAGTCTTAAAAATATCTAACTTAACTGTTATACCTGATAAAATGCTCACTGAAACCAGCCAAAAGCATGACATAACATTTTTCACCAGCCAAAAGCAGAACAAATGGAGCAGCTTTTTGTGCTGAGTGGTACACTGAGCTGCAGTTTAAAAACAAACAAACAAACAACCAAATAAACCAAAAACCTGAAAACCTGCAGATATCGGTTGAGGAAAATTGCTTCATACATGCTTAATAGTATTATACTTTTGACCAGTGTTATTAGAATCTCACAGATTTTATGCCTAAAAAAGCTAACTGAATTATCGTAATTGACTGAATAGGTTACAGCCTTCATCACCTCATGCCATACTATGCCAATTTACTGTCATGATGCCAAATGTTTTAAGCTGTTTTGGAAATAACACAATAGTAAAAGAGGTCATGAATAGCTGTGATCATCACAGAGCCCTGTGCTCGTTTGCAAGAGTGGAGGGCTGCAGAGACAATGCTGTCTTTAGGCTAAGACCACCAACATTTTTTCCATCTTTAATGTGATACATTTAGGGTCATTCAGGGAAATAAGTGCTTCTCAATATCTTCATATAAACTGAGTTGGGGACAGTTCTGTACGGATGAATCAGGAACAGACTGTCCTAACACACTGGAAGCTGCACTGTTATTTTACGCAGAGCTTTGTGCTGAATATTTTATTCATAATATGCTCTTGGGAAGAACTCTGATCTTTCAGTACTATGAATAAGAAATGTTTACTGTTCCAAATTCTAGTTTGTCTTCCATGCTAAAGGCTTAGTTCAGTGATGAGCAGAGTACATAAACATGCACACGTGACACCATACAGACAGTAGATACCTTTCAATGGATCAGATTGAGAAAAGAAAAAAAAAATTTTCCTAGATTCCAAAACATACAATGACCAAGAAAGGCAGCAGTGCTCATTTTGAAATGTAGCTTAGAGTAGAAGAGAAAACAGCATTTAGAAGTGGACACTAAACTCAAAAGAACCATGGTGTGACTGGCATAGTGGAATAAACATAAAACAAATAAAATAGGTGACACAGAGAAAAAATATTTCATAGTTTGGTGTTTTTTTCATAGAAAAAAATGAAGAAGATATAGAAAGCTTTAGAAGCCAACTCCATTCTAATTGTAAGAAAAGTAATGCTGTAGGAATTCCATCTGTAAGAATTCAGATACAAAAAAATAAGGCAGATATGAGTAGGAAGAAAATGATGTAACACAGATCCATGGAAAACGAATTCTACCAAACTAATACTATTCTTTTTGTCAAGATTTCATTACATACATCAATACATAAATAAAAAAATAGTAGTTATTGACATGAAATAAATAAATAAAAATGGCCACTTAGGAATTGTTAAAATGTAAAGGTAAACACAGATTCGTTGTCAAGAGAATTTCTTTCTACTGGTATCCATCAGGTCCCAAATCCTGGCACTGTGATTTCAGATTTTTATGAATGGGTAAAACAAAGAAAGAAGGGATAAAGTTCACCCATGAAATGAGGATAAGTGGAAATTGAATAAACAAAAGAAGAGACTGACTAGAAGGAATTCTGAATCACACTGGAATCTCAGATCAATGAAACTATGTATTTTAACATGACCAGATGTTAAAAAAAAAACCAAACAACAAAACAATTAAATGTGGGATGGGAGCGATGGTGGTTAATGAACAAACAGAAACCCTTGCAGAGCATGTTTACACAGCTGGGGAAATAGTAACATCCAGGAGGATTAGAGGACTGTTACAGAAAATCAGCTGAACATGAGCTCCACATACAAGACTGTGTGTTGCTTTTGGCTGGGGTAGAGTTCACTTTCTCCACAGTAGCCAGTACCGGGCTATGTAGAAACAGTGTTGCTAATTCAAGGCAGGCTAGTGAGCTAATTCCTTGTTTTGCTGTGCATGAATACGTGGCTTTGGCTTTACTTATGAGACTTTATCTCAACCCACAGGTTTTCTCATTTTCACTCTTCCGATTCTCTCCTCCATCCTCTCAGAGGGGAGTGAGCGAGTGCCTGCATGGGGCTGAGTTGCTGCATGGTTATATCATGACAGACAGCAAACAAGAACACTTAGGTTATATTCAAAATACTTATACAGTTATTGCAGATTACCCTCTTGGAATTTAACCGTGCATTAGGGTTTTTTACTGCACGCAGGGCTGACCATTAGTAGAACATGGTGTTTGCCTTTACATCAGGAAGAAAACTATTAGAGTGAGGTGGTTAAGAGAACAATAGAAGACAGCTTCAAGGTTCAAGAATTGCACCTGTGAGAATCTCAATAACCCCAAACAATAACCTTTGATTTTATTAAGAATTTTCTTATAGGAGATGCTTTAGTCTGGCAGACACAAGCACACCAAGGTTAAATGACTACAAAATTTAACATATCAAAATAAAAGCCATTAATATTATTTAAACAGTAAGTTTAATTATTAAAATAAAATTAAAATTTTCTGAGAAATTAACTTTAATTGATTATTTTTAAAGTAAAAATATTTTCTTCTGAAAGAGAGATTCAAATTAAAGGGGCAATCAATAAGAGGAAACCCTCCAGCCTTTGCAATAGAGAATTGAATGTTAGAATATCACACGGCCTCTTCTGTCTTTATAAATAAGAAATAATATCACTGATATGTTAGCAAGTTTATTTGATGGAATACTGAACTAAATGAAACCTACATAATGTCTGTGCACATGGCAGGATCTACATTCCTTAGAAGATAATATTGATGCACAAGTGTCATTCCATTGTTTAAACAAATTGAAGTTAACATTTTAGTCAATATTTGTAGTGGCTTAATACTATTTTACAGAGTAATCTAATGAAATGTAATTAGATTTTTTGTTTCTGAGGTTGATTTCAGCATAAACTTTTGTGTAAATAATTTATACTGTGTAAAGAATATGAAATTATTAAATAATTTTATAGAAATGTATGACTTCATTAAGGAGTAAAAATGGTAGATTAAGTCTTATCACCAAGAGATTCAAGATACAGCATTTCAAGAGAATATATTTTATCTGCATGTGGAATCAGATGTAAAATTATACACCACGGAGATCAGCAAATACTAGGACGGAAGACCGTGAATGGAAGTATCAGCAATACAGGAGGTTATGTTATATTTCATCAGTGTCTACCTCTACGTTTAAAAGAAAATTGCAAGGTGATGATGTGCTTGGTAAGGAATAGTGATAGAGAGTGGAGTGCAATGCTAATGTGCCATCACACAAATAAGAAAGAAACTCAAGACACAAATCACTGGGGATTGCTTATAATCTCATTAAATATTTCCCCATGTGAAAAATACTATCCATTAGACTTCGTGACCTTTGCAAACTTCATTTTGAGTAATTAAATTTTGCCCAAATCAGACATCCCCAAACTTAGATTTGTCTGACAGGACAATCAGTTACTCTATAGACTATCTAATGCCAAGTAGCTGGGAATTAATTTTTAAAAATAATAACATTATTAATAATTCCTAGAAAATACCCACCTTTAATGAAACATTTCTGCTTCTTACAGAAACATTACAAAGGGCAGTTCAATTTCTTCAGAATATAGAAGGGCAGAAGTCAGTGAAATGGAATTCAATTCAAACATAGTCTTTATTTAATATAATTTTAGATATCACATCTTAAGTCACCTAGTGTAAACTACTTAAATATCCTTAACTGTTAGCCTTTGGAGAAAACCCACAGTGTTCCAGATGTAAATGACCACCTAACCTTTTAAAATTTATCCTCAGATCCACTTGTATCTCTAGCCTGACTACAGAGGAGGCTTAAATGACTGTACATTATATGAATCTAAGACTCCATTCTTCGACTTCACATTCTGTGATGTGAGACGGCTGCCTTAGTGAAAAAGGGGTACCATTAAGGAAACGGGTCAGAGAGAATTTTATACTTTAAAGTTTATGCACTTTGTTGAAGTCTTAGAAACATCCTATAGACAATACGACTTCTCACACAGCAGAAGACTTTATTTCATCAGGGAACAAGTACATTCACTGAAAGCTGGGTCTTGCAAACCAAACTGGGTGAAACACAGAAGACAGATGGAGAAGCAGTCCAGTGCTCTTTCAGGTCAAATTAAAAACTCACATCTTCCAATGCTGAATTTCCATCCAGTTCGTCATGAAGTATCATGAATGATAATACGGATGAAAGTCTGCAACTACTGAAAAAGAGCTAGCATCAGAGAATACTTCAAATTTGACATTTATCCAAAAGGCATCCATATGCACATCACAGTCTTGAAAGAGATAATGGCTGAAAAACAAGTCCCTTGTTCCATGTTGTTGTTAGCAAAAATTATGAGACATAAAATGGAAATTACTTTTTCATGAGCAATACTACATTTTTGACACTTATTGGCCGGTGAACTATTAAAACATAAATAAACTATCTGAGGGTTAGAAGAAGAAGAGTCATCTATCAAACACATCAACATATTACGCACTTTATGAAGAAGCAAGCAAGCAAGTCCAAACTAAAAGAAATATTCTGAGATGTGCTTCAGCAGTATATGATGCTTAAACACACAACTGAAACATTTTTGTGTGTAACAGAAGTGCATAAACAGCAACGAAAAACAGAAAAAAAAACAATCAGGAAAGAGATATTAGTATTAACAATTGCAGTAAAACCACGTAAGTTTCACCATATCTAAACTTCTGACTGTGAAAATAAACCTGTTTCTTGAATAAGCATTCACTTGAATGCCAGTAAGTGAAATCCAGTAAATTACAGTCACCCCTAGTAAAAAATATTTATTTTTTTAAACATGGCTAGCAGAAAAGTAGGCGGTTTTGGTGGCTGGCTTTAGCACATTAATTATGTTGTTATGACAGTTACTCAAGAAACAGAAAACCTGGTCCTGCCGGTCTGTACTGAAGCCCTGATCACCAGGATAGAATATAAATATTCTCTACTCTTCCTATAGAAATCTCTTGTAAAATCAAGAATGCAGCATTCTTAGTCGTGAAAATAAAGCAAATGAGGCAGCCTAACAGTACAAGCACAGACTGAGGTGAGAGAAGTCTCTGTCTCCAGCACCTACCCTCAAGGATGTTATCCAATGTTGTTCAAATGGAAAAGGAAGCAAGAAAAAATCTTGAAAGGATATCTCCTGTCTATGTGACTATCACAAAAGAAGACAAGGAGCCATGCTTTCTCTGGTGCTCGCTTCTTTAGGACCCCAAAATTTTTTTTATGTTAAATATCACTTTCCTATCATTGACACTGGATTAGAACATAACAATAAAATAAAGTAGTCTTATGATTTATTTTAATGGGCAAATGGTCATTCACTGCATGTGTTGTTCTGCACCTGTCACTGAAATAACTATACTCTCTAATCACTATTTTGATCAATTCCCCCAGCATACACTGGTAAAGTGTGCTGCAATCAGTTAACGCATTGCGCTGGACACATGGTTTTCACCAGGACTCTGATAACAAATTATCCAGCTGAAATAAATCTGTGCAAAGATGTGCAAGAAGACTATTTGCCAAGAAGATGACTATGCTGGCTAAATGAAGAAAAAGAAAGAAATAGGACAAGATAATCTGGCACTAATTCTTTTAGTATACTGTAATGGACACTGTACTTTTTGAAAACCAGAAGCAGACTACTCAATACATAAAAGTCTTGTCATACAAATTAAAAGAATGTTTTTAACTCATGGAGGTGATCCTTTTCACTTCATGGGAACAAACAGAACATTTCCCTGTTTTTTTTAGCTTTTTTTTTTGCATATTTTACATTTTTCACATTTTTACATCTTTTTTACACATTTTTTTCTTCTTGTTTTTTCAAGTGGGTTCCACTGCATTTTATTTTGGTGAGTACCTGATGCAGTTTTTATTACTTAACAGATTCGTTTCATTCATAAACATAAGTTGATGTCTTAAATTTGAAAGCAGAAAAAAAGATAGAAGCCTAATTTCTCTGAGAAAAAATTGCACTGGAGATTTTACCATCTGGTAGTGCTCGATTATTGAAACTTTATTTTCATTGGTTATGAAAAAGAATACCACTACATTAAAGAAAGTAGATTAAATGCTATAAACTCACGTACATTTTCGAACAAAGTAATCTGTTGAAGTGATAATGGATTTTAAAGTTAAGTATTCTCGTTACATTGTTTTTTCACATCATTGTGGCTTCCCTGTTGGCCACATAAATCTCTAAACCTGACACTGTTAGTTACAATTATAAAATGTGGTATGTGACTACTTGATTAACTTCGTACTATATTTAAGGCAGACAAAAAGGCAATAGAAGAATTCTATCACCAAATTTAAAGGGAAGTCCAAAAATACTGCTTGCCATTTCATTCATTTGGAAATGAGCTGCACAAGATTTCCAGAGCAAAGCTACCATCTATTCAAGCCTTGAAAATTAAAGTTTAATTTGAAAGGCGATTGGCTAATTCTACAGGCACAAGACAGGCACTAGAACTCGTCAAAAACTTATTGATGGGAAAGGTCTGAAGCTGTCGTGCTTTCACATATATACCCCAATTTAGATTTTTAGTTACTTTTACTTGAAAAATTGGCTCCGACTCTCCACATGGCTTGAGGCATAGTTTCAATACTCCTTTTTTTGTGTCAAAAACACCTGTCTTTTTACTTTAGTGCCAGAAGGGCTTAGCATCTTGTCAGTGAAGCAACACAGCCTGCACATTTATAGGTGTCACTCACTTTGCCATCTGTTTTTTAGGATAACAGTCACCACTATCAGCCAGCCCCTTCAGAGGCTCTAACAATCTTTGTGGATTAAGGTTGAGATTTACAGTAAAGAACAGCTAAGGGTATCCCACCTCTTCAACCCATTCTATGTGTCCTTTAACCATAATTCTCTGAATACCTCGTCCTATATGAATTCAGTAACTACCCCTCATGCAAAATTTTTTATCAGTAGCATCCTACCACTTTTTTAAAATGTTACAGCAAATAAAATCTGCAATCTATGCACACTGCATTGCACCTAAACACCAGTTCTTGTACCATGTCTGAACCTATCCCACAAGCGGCTAACTTCTAATCTCAAGAGACAAGAGTAATGTCTCCAATAATACTAATTCCATTGATAAAGTTGTTAATCAGACAATTTGACTAAAGAATTATTAATAAATACATATAGCATGAAAATCCAGGCTTAATTTATGTCTTAGTGACAAAAAGGGTGTTACTTTAAAGATTTTGGTGTTTAAATTTTCTTTCCCAGAAAGTACAATTTGTTAGTCCATACTTCTTATTAAAATAAATAAATATACAAATAAATAGTGCCACAGAGCACGTGCCTCTGATCTACCAGTGCAGCTAAGAATTTTTCTATAGACATACAGGACCAAAGTCAGAAAAGAGAAAGATACTGATGCAGTGGTGATATCTCAATACTGCTGTGAGAAAATGTATATGCTAATGGCTCTTAAGTTGGAGTAGTAGAAAGAAAAAGGTTTTCCCTTGGAATAGCATTTAAAGAGTGTTCAAATGTTTGCCTTATTCAGCAATTGCATAATCCTAAAATATGAGACAGTTTCAAGTCTTGCAATAGGACCAAATTGAAGAGGTAATACCAAGCAAGTACCCTTATGTGATCTGATATCTATATTCTTCCACAAACTATATGACCTTGATGATTTTTTGGCACATAAACACTGTTTTATTCTTCCTCTGATGTTAAGATATTAATTAAAAAGCATTTATGTCACCTATAGCTTGTCCTTGGCCTGGAAGGAGTACTTTATGAGTTCAATAACAAGGCATGGCCAGATGAATGCTACAAAAACATTTCTATGTTAAAATCTTGGCAAGGGCTTTCTATTTGTAGTGTTTTGGCTGTTAAAAGCTTAAAGTCTTCAGGTCTGAAGGAACACAATGAGAACAGATTACAAAGGTAAATTTTCTGAATTAGCTGAATATCTTCCTGATAGTTGTCTGAATGTATAATCCTGTCCAAATTACCTGGAATAACACACCCTCCTTCTTTTTCTAACTCATGCATCATAATATGCCATTCATACCTTATTAGCATCTTCATTACTTTCCTTAGAGTAGGACATGTGTAAGGGTGGACAATGATCAGTGAGACTGCCCTGAGCAGCTATAAAGTTTCAGATGATTTCTCCTCCTTTCCTTTTATGAAGCAGGCAGACAGATGCAGCTGCTGAGCCACATTTCTCTGTAGCTGAGCTGCCTGTCTGCCAAGCCAGTTAGTTAGAGAGTTTGAAAGCAACAGTAAACATGCTCATGTTGACAAAATGAATTTCTAAGCCAGAATATACTGTATGACAGAGAAAAAATATTTTATACTAAATCTAAGTGCAGACTGGAGCTATTTAACACCACCTTCTGGAAAGTCTAAAGAGGTAATTCTGCTCTCTTCCCTGCTATATTGTAGTGATTTGTTTCAGCTTCCTAAATGAAACCTGTTCATTTTTCTGGTGGGAGATGGCAGATGCTGTCCAGTCTTTCCCTTCTACACTGAACTCATCGGGGTGGGTTCTTCCTCTACTCCTCTTCACACTAAATTTGCTGTGTTAGTTATTTATTGTTGAAGCCGTGTCTCTGTCACGAAAGTAGCATATCTTAAAAAGTAATGTAAGCAGTCATGTTAACATGGCATCACCAGGACTCTGCAATTACTGTTGTCTGCATGGAGACATTTTTTTGGTTGTCATTAGATGTTGGTTAAGTGGTGGTCTTGGCACTGAGTTGTAGCTGGCCAATGCTTTTCCACTAGGCCCAATTTTCTTTCCATTTTTGAACTGAAAAAGAAGCTGCCTGAAATTCCTCAGCCAAGTCAGCTTGTTCACTACATTATGACATTTAGGCTGTGTGGGTGGAGGGGGTTGAGAATGATACTGCCTTGCCATCCCTGTAAAACAGTTAACTCTCTCACAGAGCAACACAGCAGTGTCAGCGCAGTGCTCTCATTACTGTGGAAATATTACATGTAGCCATTAGTCTTCTCCCTTCAATTACTGACAGCCAGTTAAGCTGTGCCCTCAGCCTGCTTTAGCTGTTGGCAGCATTGCCAAGTCAAACCCGTCTCTCACTTGAAAAGTAAACTGGGGAGACCTACTGTTCACTAGCCACACTCTTTGAATGTGAAAAGGGAAACAGGACAAGGGTATAGACTTGTTTGAAAATATAATGTAATTAAGTTACAGGTAAGCAAGTGGCACTGGAAGAGTTAAGGAGATCTTCACAGTATGTAGATGACACAGTGCTAAAATGATGGAGTGCCATTTCACAGAGGTCCTCTTGTTTCACCTTTTTTTTTTGGTTAGTTTGTTTTCAGAGGTGTGGGAGGAGTTATACATAATGGGACAGGTTTGAATTAAGGAATATTGTTATGAGAGCTATTTTTTTTCAACTGGATGTATCAGAAGTGATTTGAAAGGTCAGCTAAAAAAGCAGTTCTGTCTTCTGCAGGAGAAATCCAATTCAAATTGGACATAAACAGTATTCTCTAGCATGAGTGATAAAGGAAATGCAAAGCTGAAGCTCCTCTGATAAATCCCGCTGGGCAAATAGTCTACCAAAATAAATGGGCACAACCTAACTGATGTTAAACAGAATCTCATTTTATTGATAGAGAAAGAGATTTGGGTGCTATATCTGTACAAAAGATCCCCTAGGCAGCTGGTACTGAGATATGATCAGACAAGATCAAAGTTTTCCTATGTGTTAAATCAACATGAGATTTTAGATGTAAAAAACTATAAACTTTGGAGTGTTCAAAATAATAGCTCAGAACTGCATTTCTACCATCTTGAACACAGAATCAAAAAGCTTGAAGCCAGATAATAGTGAAAGCTTAATGTAATCTGTATACTTGGGCTCTGAAAACATGATTTGAATTTGTATTTGTGCTGAAATTATTTTACAGTTTTGTTTTTCCAAATAAAACAAAAAGCTCATGGCCATTAAACACCTGAGTCCTCATAAACTCCATCACTGCTTCCATTTTTCATTTTTTGAAAAATTCCTACATTCTTTTGATCAGTTCTGTCTAAATAAACTACTCCTGTTAATCATAACTGGAATGCTGAAATGTATACAAGGTATTAAGATCTATATTTTGTAACAGGTCAATGAATTAAATTACCTTTTCAAAATATCTTTATAAAATGAAAATAAGTTACATTTCTTACAGCTTCAAAAACAACAATCCTAGTTTGTCAAACCTGGCAACCCAGTTAACTGCTCTATCATGAAATACCATTTTCAAACGAGACTTCTTTAGGTTATCCTTTCATGTGAAAATACCGTATGCAGTTTTTACTACTAATTTCAGGTAATTGAGTAATCGAATTGAATAACAAGCAGGGATCAATATACTGGAAGTAGTCTGCTATCAAAAGACTTCTGCTAAATGACAGATGGCTAGGAAGTTGCAAGGAGTCCACTACTAAGATACCATTTAAAAAAATAAAAAAAAAAAAAGAAAAATAAACACAAACCCCTAACCAACAGAAAGAAAATGTATGAGCAAGAACCGTGTACTAACATATCCATATTGGTCAGGCACCTGTGGGCATTTGACCTACTTCTGTGATGTCCTCCTAGAGTGATACAAGCTTTTCTTCTTCTCAGCGGGTAGTAATCTTCCAGGAAGAACTGCTGAGAACTGCAGGTATCCCTACTTGCTGATCTCCCAAATTGTTTTTGGTAATATGGGCATTTCTGCAGTGTATGTACCTTTTGCTCTCTCTTAATTTTCGATTTTCTCCTGACAATCTAGAAACAATATAGCACAAGAAGAAATGGACTCAAGTTGTGCCAGGGGAAGTTTAGATTAAATATTAGGAAAAAAATTGTCATGAAAGAGTTGTCAAGCCTTGGAACAGGTTGCCCCGGGAACTGGTTGAGTCATTTACCCTGGAGGTACTTAAAAGACAAGTACCTGTGGCACTCAGGACACGGTTTAGTGGTGGATTGGCAGTGCTGTGTTAGTGTTTGGACTCGATGTTCTTGCAGGGTTTTTCCAACCTAAATGATTCTGTGATTCTATGATAAGGTCTGAAAGAAGGTCAGCAGCTACAATGGCAAGGTTCTAAGCACCTTCAGTATGCAGCATGTTCAGCATTATTTTTGTATATTTCATAATCATATAATACAGGTCAATAGTAGCTTGAAAGAAGGATCCTTTTGAGCTTGATGTTTGATTTGTTACCTTACTGTGCATTTCCCATCGAACTACCTATGAAAAGTAAAGAAATCCATATTATCACAAAGCTCAGGGATCCACTTGCCTACTTCCACTTCCAAAGTGTGCTAATTTAAGCCTAATATAAGCAGTTGCTCCTAGCTGCCAACATGAAATTCTATCCACTTTCAGCTGTTTAGATGCATTAAAAAAATTATCTTACTTATTTAAAACCAAAAATATAGGTTTTATATTCACAGTCTAGTAAAGATCCCCAAAAATTAGGGACTGATGTTTCTCTGAAAATGTACCTCTCAAAAATAACTTCATTATGTCCTTTTCTCTCTTTTCTCAAGTTTCTAACAGAAATTAGAGTGAAAAATCCTTCTGAATTTGTAACTCAGGTAATAAATAACAAAGAAAACAAAGGGTTCATAATATAACCCAGTTGTTTCTAACTATATTTGTGGAGTAAGATGTTAAGATTATTAGAAAACCCATTTTCTGTCATGATAATAATTTCATATTGTACCACTGTAGGTCGAACATAAAAGAGCAATATAAGTTTCAACCTCAAATACTCTTTGGGACTGATTAATACAATTATACACAGATTTGCACTGCAACAAATTTCCATCAAAAGTCAAAATGCAGTTTACAATCGCTCTAGGCTCTGCATATATTAACACTTCATTGAATATTAATGAATTACTCTTTGTGACCAATTGCTATGCAAACAATACTTGTGTCAGAATTTATAATTACATTTATTTCAAGATAAAATACATGAATATTAACATTAAAAAAGTCCTTCACAATGAAGTGAGTAAATAAATTAAGACATATGTCACAGTATTACTAATCTAATTGTTTCACTACTGATTTTTCACAACTAGGTAACACTATTTTTTCACACTTACTTGTAATGATCACAAGAACTCAGTAATATTCTAGAATTTTACCTCTATAAACTGCAATTTGGATTTGTTTAGGAATCAACACAATTCATATTAATTACATCATACATGATTCATCATTCTAATTTATCAGTTAAAAGCAGACTGATACTGAACATTTTTGCTGACTACATTTTATACCACCAAGCCCAAGACTGTGTAATAGAAGGTGGAAGTTTCATCATTGCTTGCTTCGTTTTCTCCACAATTATGAGCTTTTTTTAATTGTTAATATGATGTTTACAGAATTAATTTGCAGGTTGAAAAGATGATGTCTTTGTACTTCCAGTGCAGCCTTGGAAGAAAAGATACTGCCATAAAATTTTCTCAATACTGAAGAGGCTGCACTGATTCTATAAATGTCATATGAGATTTCAGCTCCCATTGCTTGAATTGCAGGAGTGTTTAAATATGCTTCTAAAACACAGTCTGTCAAATAACAGAAATTAAGTAATACTTTAAATACAGTTTTTGAATGGGGTGGGGGGTGGGTGGTGCTAATATGTCTTAGCCTTCTCTGTTGCTCTGTGAGGAAACCTGGATTAAATACTTGTGTTTTGCCAAGCTCAGATAAGGTAAAGAGAGAAAAATTATTTTCTTCTAACTTTCTTTTTGAAAGAATAAGCCATAGTAGAGGCAATTACAAGAAAAAGCAAATAGCTTAAAAGACAAAGAAGGAATATTATCAGCAATTACACCTTTCTCAATATTTATTTATTCATACTATAGTGAAGACTATACCAACAGAGAGCTCTTTAATTTAACAAGAGAGTCATCAAGTATAGAAGCTTTTACTAATCTCATGATATACTTACGGTGTTGAGGTTACTTAAGTGAATTATACAGTTTTTCAAATGGGATCAATTCTGAGTCCACAGTAAACTCAGGAGTGAATTTCACTACTATTAAGCAAATGGATATAATTAATTATGGTGTCAACCACTCTAGAAGAGGGCAACATGCCAGCAGAAGACTGAAAAATGATGTGTTGTTTTCTACCTTCTGCCATAATGGCAATTGTTTCCTCGTGCTCAGTTTCACCTCTTGCTTTCAAACAGATGTGTGATCTCCAGTACGAGAAATCATTTTAAAAACCACCAAGTTCGGAAAATGTAATATATATTGCTATCGCTTTGCACTGTTGCTGATGCAGCGGTGAGCTACTGTGAAACATCTACCACATGGAAAAGCATTCATGAGCTGTATTAAGCAAGCATCCTTGTCCGAAACAAATTTACGATAACTATCACTCTAATTTCACACCATTGCAACTTCATAATATTCTGAAATAGGAAAGCTTCATCTCCCAACTCTACAGAGCTGAGCTATTAGCCATGCATTAGAGGAGGGACTGGAAGTCCCACCAGCAACTTAATTCAGCCACTGTAGCCAGAGCCATGCACTCAATGAAGCAATACTTTTCCTTTTGCTGTCAATCTTCAGTACCAGAGCAGCAGGGTTTTATTTTATCTTTCCTTTTTTCCCATTTCACAAGGGTATTTAAAATTTGATCACAACAATGGTTCAGTTCATATGCATATTACAAACTGCTTTGGGGACTGCTCAGTGCAAAATGGGCGGATAATGTTACAGATTAACTTGACTTTGGAGTGTGAACTGTCAGCTATATCCTTTAGCTAGGGAAAAGATTTTAAACACTACCTGGAAAATTGGGAGGCCTAATCTTTCTGCTGTGCTAGCTTGCAGTATAATCCAAATAATGTGAATGTGCTTTCCATCTGACTGACGCAGGCATGCTGTTAAGTGATTTGAGCGATTTGCCTGGTATAATAACCAGTTTTTCTCTGTCTCTCTGGATGCCAGGAACTTCCTGAAAATCTTTGCCTATGGCTTGACACAGACTGCTGAGTAGCCACAAAACTGTTTGATAAAAGCACCAGTTTTGTCCAGTATAAATCAATAGAATCCTGCTGCAATAGCTGTATTTGACTACAGCACTCAGCTGTTATCAAGTAGGGGACCTGTTCTGACTATTTTAACTTCAGAGTACATATCTTTTTCCCAGCTGGTCTTCAGCACAGCAGGAATGGCTGTGGTGTGTGCTCAGTGTTTTAGCCAAAGAACGTTCAACATTCACAGTGCTCCTCTGGCCTCAAGACAAAGATTAACCGAAAATGCATTTCAATGCAGATATCAAATTGTTTTACTAGAACAGAGAATACAAAGTGTGATTCTTCAAGTGTGAGCTCTTAAATCTGAACTGGAAAGATCTTCCAGTAATTTCATTTGTCCTTTGTACCTGATGCAACCCTAGATTTCTTAAAAAAACCCCCACAACAAAAAGTCACATCTCACACTAATAATTACACACATTCTTGAAATTAGTAAAACATCTCCTATCACCAGTGTTCAAAACATTATCAACCTCACCTCCTCTGTGTCTTTTACTCATGAAACCAGTTTTTAGATAGCAAGACTCCTGATACAAAAAGAATAATTTACTTTTTTCTCTCCAAAACTGAAATTTCTTCTGTAGAATAATAATATGCCTTTTCTAAACATCTATGTCACTTAACCTATAAAAATTCCCCAGTTTAAATGTTTCTTGTTTTGTTAATATTGCTTTTTGAATCTTTCCATTTTTCACTTTATACCTTGCAATGCATGGAGATTTGCCCAAAGCTCGTATGATCCCAGTGTGCTGGTCCAAGAAAAGGACAAAGCATCTGGTGACAGCAAAAATTTATTTTTCTGTTAAATTTCACTTGCAACATGGGGCTGATAGTATTTCATGAATTCTTGGTTTCACTGAAGTTGATAGAATATCTGACCTTTACTTCAATGAAACCAGTTCTCCAATATGAGACAGTTCTCTATAATACAAGGATATTTATATTTCCCAATGGTATAAATGTGCTATAAGAATAATAATTATAAATATTTTTGAGTCTACTTAGCTATGAAACCTTATGTCTTACGCAGTTTGATTGTCAAGAAAATTTATGTTTCCCATGCAACTTGGCATAACGAGGGTGGCCAATATCCCTTTCCTTCCCATCTGGCCTTGGGAATATCATGAAAAAACCACACATATGATTCCAAATCCTGACTGACACAGTTACTTTTCAAAATATTCCAATACTCTTATGTATGGGCACCCCAGTGTTACAATGAAATTAATTATGATTCAAAGCTTTTATTTTATATATCTGCAAACTGAGGTTCGTAGATTCACAACTATTTGTAGCCTGAAACAGCAAAAAAGAACCATAAGAAAATTCTTCAAGGGTTTCTGTCATTTAGTTGGGTTTAAAAAACTACCTCTAAGAACGTGAATTGGATGGGGCTGTGCTTAACAAATAATGTCATAAGGATGTTCTTACAATGGGTAGCAGACTATCACAAGTCAGGAGGTGGTTGGCAATTCAAGCATCCATCATATGGCAAAAAGTGATCAGACTCCACTTCAGACACAAAACTTGCAGAGGAACCTCAAGCACGTTTATAAAATATTTCTAGAATGATTCACAGCCGACTTCCAAATTTCAGTTTGCATAATTTGAAACCAACAATTTAATTTTCTATTCTGAATCATGAAACTCAGGTCTAACCAGCCTGTTAGCTGCTCACTTTGACCTGAGTTTCTGTGAGAGCCCTTACAAGTTATTCACACTATCCTAATAAAAAAAGTAAAAGGATAACACTACATATCTGCCATATTCAAAGAAAGAAAAAGCAAGAGGAAAGGTAGAAGGGAGGGAAGAGAAAGAGAAATGTGCAAGAAAGTCTGCATGTCATTGTGAGAGGGGAAACACAAAGGAAATCACCAACTGATCTCCTGGACTCTTTGGTCACTGCAGCTGAAAGACTGGTTCATGAACTCTCTGCCCAGATCCTGGTTTGCATCATACCTTGCCTGCAATTTTGGAGACTCTTCTTTCCTTTCACCTCTGTCTATGAGATTAGGATCCCACTGCTGCCACGAGAGGAAAGGTACCATCACTGTGGTCCTGGTCAATGTCTCGAAACACGGGATGGTTGTGAGAGACCGGAAAGATTAATGTTTCGAGACATTTTGGGGTGCATGTGTGTGGGGAAAGGGGCAGGTCAGGCCTTGCTCTGTTGAGGTGATGACACATCCTGCACTCCCCATCCCTTAAATATTGTATCCCAGCACCGTCGTGGCTGCCAGTCACTGGCAGAGCGGAGGCAATGGTTTACACCCGAGCCGTGGAGCTTCAGTTAACCCCAGAGTGGCCAAAGGACCACACATCCCAGCTAGGGGAAGGGCCCAGGAAGGCCAAGGAGTATTTAAGGCCAAACACGTGGCAAACATGTCTTGACCCAATCTCCTCTTGGAATTTCTAACATCTGAGCACTACTGAAACCCAGGAGTTGGTAGCTGTATGTATCCTTTTCTATGTCTTTTCTGTCTTTCTCTCTTCCTCTTTCTCCTTCTAATTCCCTCTTCCTGGAAATTTTGAGGAACTTAAAACTGAACGGGCTTAGATTTGGTGAAGTTGAATGGGTTAAGTTAATGCTTTGGAAGTGCTCTGTGTTGATTGAATGTTGCACTAAACCTCTTGCCAAAGTTCTCTGATTTTCTAAAGTTGCCAATAAAGTCTTTTTTGTTGTTTTGACTTTTTGTTAGTATTTCTCCCATGCTTCTACCTCAGAGTACAAGAACAACCATAAGCCCTTTTAAAAGCCTCAGCAACTGAGTTTTTTGGAGCCTTACAGTGCTCAATGCTAAATTGTAAATAAAAGAAAGATACGACATGCCAATATAGCCAAACACAGTAACCGCCAAAAGTGATCTGCTGCTTAGCTGCCCCGAGTGATTTGAAGTTGTCTCTTAAGCACACAAAGCTAACTTATGCACACTATTTCTGGAAGGTTTTTGAAAATGCTACAAAAGATTCAGCATGTTCAATACCACAAGGTGCTTACTGTTAGCAGAATTTTCCCTATTTCATCCAATGACAAGATTTTTTCAAATCTCTTTCTCAATTTTTCAAGTAAATTATCTGTGGAAAATTTTAATTCACTCATTTAGATGAATAGATATTAAGAAAAAAATATAGATAAAATGTGTCAACAGAGTTTTCACAGACATATTCAGAACAGTTTTGTGATTGTCAGGATTCCTATGACTGTGATTAAGGTAGACTCTCATGATTTTGAATTGTTGCTCAGGGAATGAGAGCCCTATTCTAAACTCAGTGATTGCCACCTAGACTCCATGCTTCAAAGTGGTGAATAAAGTTCACACCTGTCTAATTTTTCAGAACATATATCTGAGTTTTCTCCTGTACAAGCAGTTCAGTCTCTGTCTGCTAAATACACCACTTAGGTTCTATTAAGACTCGAGTAACTTGTAATAAGATATTCCTTTTAACCATAAATTGAATCTAACCAGAACTTGACTAGAGATTTAATCTTTTTTTGATGCATGTATGGGACTGAGTTTCAAGCTATGTTAAAATGTCCTTGCTTCCAAACCATGATTTGGTTTTACTGTAGCCAAAAATGATGCCTGTTGCATGCAGTAATTAGATGCCTATTAAGCAAGAAAATTAGAATTTACTTTCTTGTAACACAGAAATAAGCACAATAAAATAGCATATCCAGGTACAGTAGATAAGCATACTTTCACATTGTAGAAACATTAATAACATCTTGCAGTGCAGCTCACCTTTAACATATAAATAATAGCCTTAATTGGCAAGGACTCAGATGGAGTTGTGATGCAGTGGCACAAACAGGGTGCGTAAAAAATGCAAAAGCATTAAACTCTGCAAGACAAGAACTAAGGATGCAGAGTAGGCAAGAAAGATGTCTGGTAAAACCAAAATAATCCTGCAGAGAAGGCAGGCAGGGTGTCTCATGGAACCAGAATAATCCTGCAGAATTTGCAAAACCAGAACAAGCCCTCATCTCAAAAATAAATGTCAAGAGAAGCTGAGATCACCCAATTTTCTTTTGGGGAAGAGTCAGAGGAACACAGAACACCAGTGGTGTTTTACAGGGAGGGATGAGGAGGAAAGAAGGTGACAGACTCTGTTATGGCTTTCCCTCTCAAATTGTTCCCTGGACTGATGGATTATAGCTATCAGTATGAACTCAAATGGTATCACTTCAGTGGCACTGTACACTTGTAACTAATTTAAAATAAGCTTGTCAGGGATGATTGATAGTGATTAAGTGCTAACTACTAGCAATGTGTGCTGTTAACGAATCTAGTCCATGCAGTCAAGAATCATCTCGAAGCTTGAAGCTGGCTGGTTTTGTCTTTTCCCATCATATTCCCATCATATTCCAATCACATTGTTCTTTTAAATTTAAATATATAGTATATAGAGAGCTCCCTACATTCATCTGCAATATTATGTTTACATTATAAATTTCTATGAGACTGAAAAAATTTTCAAAATATTTAAAGATTCATCACACTAAAGCAAGAAGCAACATGAAACACATACAGTTTTTCCACCTGACTTACAGTGTAATGTAGCCTTTAGGATGTTTCGTGGGTTTGCAGTGTTTTTCTTCTCCTTCCTATACAAAGTGATACTAAACTAATTGCCTTGGAAATACATGGAAAAGGTAATACTAAAACAGTAAAAATAGTAACAACAAGTAAAATAATAGTGCCTATTGTCCTGGTCTATATGTGTATACTACATATGAGTACAGACGTTTACATATATATGTCAGATATAGGGAGCATTAGGATTTACTTATTTATCTAGGCCTAAGATGACTTCTCAGTGTATGAAGAATCACTTTGGGATCTTGAACTCACTGTAAGTGCACACACACCCACACACCCCCACCCATATATTATTATCTATTTTGTACATATATTGATGCTTTTCAATAGTAGAGCAAGAGCTCCTCTCAGCCCTGGTGTTCTCCTCTTTCTGGGTATCTCAGATATCATATACTTCTATGAGACAGATCTGCAATGAATTCTCTACAGAAGAAATGCCTTAGCACATAGAAAAGCATAGAAGAAGAACAAAAGAACCACACTAAACTCTCCATATTTAAGGATTTTAAAAGTTTATACTCCACTTGCTCCAGCAGCACACTTTTCAGTGTATTGAAAAGAAAAGGAAAAAAATAGATAGAATCTCTGTACTTTCTCCTTTTTCAGTGAAACAGCACCTGATTTAATTCTACATCATTGGATCAGTTTATGGAAGTAGTGATGCTAATGGTGAAGTTATCAGTGGGCTCATTAATTTGTAGTGGCTATTTCTCTTGACCTAATTTCCTTTCCCGCTTGAAATCTGTTTGAAATTTCATCTGACTACAATCAGGTTTATTGGAAATATTAATGACTGTGCTCTCCCCATAAGCCACTAGAAGGGTAATTGACTTGAAAGATGAATTACAACATCTACATTAACAGAATATAGAGTTGTAGAGTGGAGTCTGGCTCTTTGTCCTTTGCTGCCCTCCCCTCCTTCCCTTCAAATGTGATCCTGACAATTAAAAATTTTCTTTTTTTTTTTTTTTTGAGAGACACAGCCCTCTGAGAGCATCATTAACAATACACATTACACACTGTAGTTTATAATAGATGGTTGTTTCTCCAAAGCTTGGGGAATGTCTCTTGAAACTTAGTCTCTGAAAGAAATTGGAAATTGCTATGAACTACAGAACTCTTCCTGATATTCATGGGCGTATGATACAAACATAATTTCTTAACATTATTTGCCT
Source organism: Rhagologus leucostigma (assembly GCA_013397725.1). NCBI lineage: Eukaryota > Metazoa > Chordata > Aves > Passeriformes > Rhagologus > Rhagologus leucostigma. Next base: position 1,600,081 of record VZTD01002387.1, on the reverse strand, counting down.
TAAAACAAAAACCAAAAAACCCAAAAAAAACCAACCAACCAAAACCAAAACCAAAACCAACCAACCAACCAAACAAAAAACACACAAAAAAAAAAAAAAAAAAAAAGAGAGAGAAAGGAAGGAAATATCTACTCTTCTGGATAAAGAATATTCCCAACTGTTCAGTGAACAACTTTTCAATGAGAAATTATAATGAGAGGGGGGAAAAATCATTAAAATCTTGTATGTTAGACCACATTGAGGTTTGTCCTACTTATAAAAATGTTTAAGCATGCAAAAATCAAGCACACAAAGAGACACTGAATGTAACTGGGGAAGAAGAATGTGGCAGGAATCTGTGACTCTTTCAATGCAATGCTCACGATATTTGTGCCTCACATCTTTAACCTGCCACTGCTAGATCTAAATAAAACCTTCTACAACAACATGAAATTTTCTTTTAATAAAATCAATACAGAAATATAATAGCAAAGACATTTCAGCATTTTCTGTTACTGTGTAAAGAACAATTTAATACAAAAGTAAGAGAAAATTCAAGGGAAAATTATTTTGGTTTTGAAAATTTACATCTGTAAATGGTGTAGTTTCTTCCTCTAAAATAATTTTGTAGTCAATTCTTACCAGTACTTTAGTATTTATCTTCTTGATTATTCATGCTTTCAGAATAGCGCATGGACATGAGGATTTGGAGGAAGGAGGCAGTGGGAAAGGTAATTTTATTATCCATAGCAGAACTGCTTCAAATACCTCTCTCACCATGTCCATCTTCATAGAAGAACAGAAGATGAAAGGATAAAGAATAGAAAATTAAAAAAAAGAAAAAAGAACATACAAAAGCTACTTTCCTTACACTGAGTGAAGGAACCAGACAATTGATTAGTCAGATAAATGAACCAAATTAGTCTGAAGGTTATTTAGTTTTTCAGACACAGACAACGGACTAGAAAGCCAGTTCAGCACTGACATTATCGTCCATAATGTCAATAAAAGTGAAACAGTTTTAAAAGTCTTCTGTGTCGATTTCTTCACTTCAGCTCCTTCCTACTTCTTTCGGATCATTTTCAGATACTTTTCTCATACTGATGTGAAAAGAGACTGAGAATTCTTTGTCTCTCTCATTTCTAACTCCTGAAGTACTAACTTATCTCTTGTTTTCAATATCTTTTCCTGTTTCTATCTCTGACTTAAATCTTGCTTAAAATGATTAAAATCATCAAAGGTTTAAATAGTTACAAAAGTGTCCCCCTTGCAGACAAACAATTACGACTCAGTTACAAAAATTAATCTGGAAACTTAGTTTACCCCTATAGACTTCAGCTTTAGAATTACTTCTTTCAGCTGCCCAGCACTTTTAAAACTTTAGGGAATTATTACAATACTGCTTCCATGACAAAAAAAGAAAAAAAAAAAGGTTCTGCTGGTCACAAATAAAACCCTACAGAAAGCTGCACTTGGACTCAGACATTCAAGAAACATAAGGATTTATTGTACTTCTGTTCACCTTAATTTCACCTCAGTCAGTATAACCTCTTGGGTTAATCACTTCTTATGCTCGCCTCCTCAGAAGTCAGTATCACAAAACACATGTGATAGCATCTGCTTCAGTTAAAGCTGAAAAATAGTTTCCATTATAGCTACCTGTTTTCAGACTCCCTGCTTATTGTTGCCTCAATAGTATTCTGTGTAACTAGAAGCACTCAAAACCCCCTCTGTGCTATCCCAGTTTTTACTCCATAACACTATTTTATTTCCTTGACCAAAGATGGGGAGATCACGGATAAAGCAGACACATTGCAGGTGGTGTCTAAAGGTCTACATTTAGCTCAGCAAGGAACAGCTTCACCCTTTCTCTTCAACTGTCAGCTTTATCAAGAATCACATGCAGTGAATGTCCATTTTGCTGATGGCATACTGACAGAATTTCTGTTCTTAATTTTTTCTCATTTTTCAAGCATGCCTTTGCTTGATAACAGTGACATATTACTGCTGTGCCATACTGGGTTCTTTACCCTTATATCAGAAAATCCCAGTTCATTAACTTACTGAAAGGTTTTCTGGCTTCTAAGCCTTAAGAACAATTATGTGGTTTCTCCTCACTTTCAGATATTTAGTGATGGCAATAATTAACAATTTATTCAAGGTATAACAACATGGTTTAAAAGCTTTTTAACTCGTAGATCTTATTTTAAGACACTAGAAGACAGGTAAAAGTGGATTAAGCACACACACTCAAATGTTGGGTGAAAAGGTATTTGAGGTCTGGCATCCATTTTTTCAACTAATCAAAAGGCTGTACTAAAATCAAAGCATGGTTCAATGTATCTAACCTGTGTTTTCACAGAGGCTCATGTCTTCATTGTGGTATCATGCTCTTTCAGGAAGAAACACTTTAAAGTTTAATTAGACTTCACCAATTACTCACAGACTAAGATAGGATTCTTCCTTTTACCTTCCTTTTAGGAGTAAGTCAGTTCTTCAAAACTATAAAGTCTTTCAAATCTAGAAAGCTCTAGGACATGAACAGAGATTAAAAGGCATCCCTAATGGAGCTCAAAACTTTCTAAGTAATATTTTTCTTTCCCTGTTTTGCTTTCTAATACATTCCTGTTTTCCAAGAGGAAAAGAGGAGAGATATTTTTAATACTTGCTACAGCAAGTTATTATTACTCCATCACTACTACAAAATCTCAATGGTGGAAGGAATGAAATTTCAGGAACCTCTTTTTTATTTTCATTTTTTTATTTTCTGATATGTGTATGATGGATCAATACAAGACGATACTCCTCTAAAGCTGAATAAAATTGAGATAGTCCTCCAATTTAAAATGCCATTGTAAAACTTTGCTGTGGTCTTAACAAATTTTTTGAGCAGTGGAGGTTTTGTAGTGCCTCTCAAGGTAGCAATTAAACTGCACGCAGAAAAAGGTACTTTTAGTTATTTTTGTAAGAGAAATAGAGGAATATTGAAGGAAAAGGAATTACATGCAAGAGAGAGCCCATTTAAACTTTAAAATGTGATGTAAATGGCCTATCTTCTTGAAGTCTGCCCTTCCCCTTACGAACCACAGCTAGTAATATTAAACATGAATTAACAACTGTACTTCTGTTCAGTCAGATGGAAATGGTATTGAGAATAGCAGAAAAAAATGTTTGCTAATACTGACTTCAGCACAACTTTACATTTAAGTCTAAAGCTTCCAAACTTATTAGGGGGAAAAGGTAATTTTCCACTGGCACAAACATACCCTACAGACACAGCATGCCATCCATGGCAATGATAATTCTGATTTCAATTAGAACTTGCTAACTCTCCTGTGCCTCATTTTTACAAGGAAAATACAATTGAGAAAGGCATCGCTGTGATTAGCTCCTACAGCCACCTTTTCTGAGTAGTCTGAAGTGACAGCCACAGGGGTAAAAATGATTGTACTAAAATGTCTACTAATGAGGCCCCTGTAGTACTGCTCCAAGAAGGACCATTATATGCTACATTTGTCAATTTCATCTCTTTGGCTTTCTTTTTATCATCTGCAAAAATACTGATTAAGAGAGAGTTTCTTTTTAAGGCTTTATTCTTGTTTTACCTTCATAATAACGCTCATCGCCTTCCTGTACAGCTAAAATGTTCCATGCTTCCTACTGACTTTCCTGAGTTTCTTCGGACTAATATGTACTCTATGATAACAATCCACAAACTTTCTGCTGGGTTATAGAAAGGGAGGCATTAAAAATAACTGCAAATAACCTTATAAATGCAAAGCAGTAAGTTGAATGGCAAACACTAAAACTTTTTCTGTTCTTGTGGAAGATACATTAACAACAGAAGTACTAATATCTGCCATGAACAAATAAGATAGAAAAAGGAAATGGAAATTTAAAATAATAATAAATTAAAACAGAATAAAAATGTAACTAAGAAACAAAAATTATAAGAAAAAAAGAAAAAAGGAGTCATAGAGGCAGTAGCTATTTTTGAGACTGCAGAGGCAGAAGAATCAAAAAAGACTGATTTGCAAACATGAAAAACAATAAAAACTGATGGTGGAATCCCCTGTTACTTTCAGTCTGAACTTTATATTCAAAAAAAAGATATAGACAAAATAAAATTCCTACCTATACATTCTTCTCTTAAGAAGAAACATGATTAGTACTTGTGCCAAGTTAACTAAGAGCTACATTCTAGGAAAAAGACAAAGTTCTTCAGGAATGCACATCTTATTTTTTTATTTATAGTCCCTAAAATTTCAATATTAAGGAGCAAGTTCTTTACTTTTGCTGAACTCTAAGGTGGTAGTAAAGAGAAAAACGGAACTGAGTAAATGACAAAATACACAACGTGGACTTCATAAAAGACTTACAACCTCCAACACTCAAAACTGAAATTATTTTTGTTCATGTCATAACAAAATAAATACAAGGACCATTACTTTGTAATATTTAGAAAAAAACCTATAACAGATTATTAACATTATAAGAGATTTACTGAAAGTACAATAACATCTCCAAAAGTGGAATTTAAAATAAATAAGAGCATGCATTTGGGCATATATATTCATACACATATATGCATAATTTCTAAACTTTGGGACTTCAAGCATATGGTCATTAACAACTGCAACTTTTTAGAATACTCTCTAGGCTAAACCAACCTTCACAGAAATATTTTTGATGGATTACGAGGAACTAGCAGAAATGAGGGCACATCAGTCTTGGTTAATTCTGTTGTTCTTTCAAGAGATCCATGCATTCTACAAACATTCAGTTTTGGATGAGAAGCATGGAGTCTTGATAAAAATAAGAGAGGATGAACTGACCTGAAATTTTAGTTTGAGGGTTTATATTTCTACATTGAATACCTTACAAATTTCTTAGGATCTGACACCAGTAATGTCGATTAAAGATTAAATGTCTTGATTTTATTTTCTTTTGGTTCTTACATCCATTCTTTAGGCATAGCTAATTTCTTTCTAACCAAAAAAACCAACTTTGTAGACCTGACTAGTGACTGCATTTTGCAGATATATCATGTGATGATTACTTAGACCTTACATTTTACACAAGTGGGTTTTCAGATATTTTTTTGTTCTGTTTCTAGAAATGCAGCCATTATGCATGCCAAGTGTAATTTTGCAAGGCAAGGAAGATTAACCTGCCAGTAATGCCATTTGACTTTGTCTTACAATAGAAAAGTTTTAGGATTTCTACATACCATTTGTATTTGAGAGATTTTCAAACATTGTGCCCACTTTATCAAAAGTTATTTTCTAATTTAAACATATATATTTGTAGACTGTATTGATGACTACTGCCCTGAAAAGGGAGATTAACTTTCATTATGAAACCATCAGACAGCTTTATCAAACCACCTTAATGGTGAATTATTCCATTTTTCTAAGGTTTTAACAGCGTATTTATCCCAGGGCACATGTTATGTATTCCTGAAGATGGGAATGAACATGAAACATAGTCTCCATAAACCCAATTTAAAAGAATATAATGATGTGAGACTTTTAATGTTTGTTAAATATTTTGGATTCTGTGGGCATATAATTAGGGTATTCTTCCTTATTAAGTGAAGCCTGCAAGAGTCCTTTTTACCTGACAGTTTCAAATTATTAAAACTGCAGTGATTTATTTCACCCCCAATATTAAGCTCTTGCTTCTGAAAGTTTAGCCCTTCCACTAAAGTCAAAGTTCCATTCATTACAGCTAAAATAAAGATCTAAACCATTGAATCAGGCTCTTTCTCTGTCTGTGCTCTCTGGCTGTGAAAATATAAAAGCAGTCACTGGAGATACAGAGTAATCCTTTTCGCATATTACATTTTTAGCTAAAACATTACTTCTTTTTTACCATGTGTCATCCAAACACTTTCTGAATCCTGTTTGGCTCTTTGCCAAGGTAGACACAGCCAAGACTACTCATTTCATCCTTTTGGTCTCAGCAAGAGAAAGTAGTCCTTCCATTTACTCTCCATTTTCAGAATAGTTTGCTAAGAGTCCGAGAGTTCCCATACTGGCTGCTGTAAATGCCACAACTGTCTGGTTCAAAAATAAATCAGAAACAAAGCCAGGTCAACTCTATAATCTTTTTTAAACAATCCAGCATGCCCTGTAATGAATGTATCCTACAAAAGATCTCTAATGTTTCTCTTCTGTCATTAATATTCTATTAGCTTCGGTTGATTCTAGCATTATACTAATATTTTGACTTCTCTGTGTAATTTGCAGGAGTGCATACCAGTCAGTTTAGTCCAGTGTTACCTACAATTAATTAGCGCTACTTTATATCTTATCATAGCATATAACCCCAGGATTGAGGACTAATTTCCTTTTCATCTGCACGACTGTACCCCTGCAAAGCTTAAGAAGCATTAAGTACTTCTCCCTAGATCTTTTCATCGCTTTGTAAAATAGGCACCTTCTGACCAATAAGTATTCCTCTGTCTCTAATTATGCTAAATACAATCTAATTTCTTCTAGACTTACTAGATATTATCTAACATGTATAACTTTTCACACTATGATACAATTATTTTTTAATATTAAACAACTTGTTAGATGCTATTAAGCCAATTCTGTCAATTGGATTAAACAACAACAAAAGGTTTTGCTAACAGAGATACTAATTGATCAAAAGGAATGTAATTCAATACATTGCCATTTACACCATACCATACAGCATGCTGAATACCTCAGTGCCCACACCACTAGCTAAACACTTTTCCTTTCTACAGAATGATTCCTCTTTTGTCTTCATTGAGTTCACAATGTAACTGTAAAATTTCTTTCAATTTATGTAAATTATATTCAAATACAGATGAGCTAGAATGTTTATACTGGTAAACTGTTGTAAAAAACATTTAGGACACTATTTGAGTCATTTTGTTATGAGGTATGACTGCAAAACATGAAGATCAATACTGAACAGTAAAAGACCTGAGAAAGTACTGGTTAATGAGTAAGAAAGGGAGGAGAATGACAACATTGAAAGCCAGATTATGATTCTGTTTCTTTCCTTTTAGAATCCTCTGATGGTTTTTCTTTACCCAAGTTTGAATTTTTTACTGTTTTTAGCAAATTGCCCTGGCAATATTACTTTCTCTCAGACTACAGTTGTGTGGGTTTTATTGCTTCAGACTGTTGAGTGGAAAGGATTTGCCAGCTTGGGAAAATGCCAGAATTTGCATTTTAATAAAGAGATGTCAAACAATAAACTTGCTTAACATCCTGTGACGGATCTGGTGAAACTGTGTCTTTTAAGTGTGTATTACTGCACTCACTACGCTTTTCTGCAGTTGTTAGAGACAGAGCTAAAACCAAATTCATGCATTAACTTCTTTTTCAGCAATACCTGAAAATCTATTACTGAGGTACCACAACTCTGTTAGAACTGCAGTGATATGCAGAAACTCTCTCCCAAATTCAACACCTAGCCTAAAGAAGACACAGTTTAGAGTCAGGATGAAGAGCTAAATTTCACCTTCATCACTCAGAGAAGGCCTTATCATGTACAACTACCTGAAAGGAGGTTTCAGCGTGGGATGTGTTGGTTATTTCTCCCAGGTAGCAAGTGAGAGAACAAGAGAAAATGGCCTCAAGTTGCACCAGGAGAGGTTTAGATTTGATATTAAGAAACATTTCTTCACCAAACAGGTGGTCAAATATTAGAACAGTCTGCCCAGATAACTGGTTAAATAAGCATTCCTGTAGGTATTTAAAAGACAAGTAAATGTGGCACTCAGGGACATGGCTTAGTGATCGACTTGCAGTGCTGGGTTAACTGCGGGACTTGACAGTCTTAAAGGTCTGTTCCAAACTAACTGATGCTATGATTCTATGACAAGATAAAGCTGTTCAAGAAGGCAGCTACAATTACAAAGTGGTTAGAAACGCAAAGATCTAGCAGTGACCACAAGATGAGAGGGTGCAGTGTGCAGGTAACTGGTTACAGTTTATAGGACTTTTCCCTTGAAGTATTACCTTTGCTGTCTACATGCTTGTGAAAAAGACACTATTAATCCACAATCATTCAAAAAAGAAACAGGCTTAAAAGCAAAAAAAATCAACAAGTAAAAAAATCAAAGTCACTAATTATTCTTGAAAATATTACTCTATAAACCGTCCACATTGCTAACAATTTTATGACAACAGTGGAAATTTTCAGAAAGTGACTGAGAGACATATCATAATAATTTGACATAAGCAGAACCAAGCAAGCGTCTTTTGGATTGAGCATATGAAAATGGAAACACTAAGTCCCTAGATATAGTACTGACTTATCACACTCTTCTGTCTGTAATTTTATTCAGCTACATGTGGTAAAACAAAAGAAAACAAAAAACTTCCTGTAACTACAAAAAAAAAAACAAACCCCAAATCAAACAAACCAAAGAAAACAAAAAGAAAAGGATCCCTGTGGTTTTGGGTATCTTCTTTCAAAGACTGGCTCTGGGATTTAAAACATTGCTTATGGGAATTGCTATGTCACACGAAGCAAATACGCTTGTAAGAAACTGCTGTGGAGACCAGCTAAAGCAAAAAGATATCCTACAGCTCATCAACTTTTCAAATGGAGCATAGACGTGATGAAGAACATTTCTTTGATCTCTGCTTCCATAGGCACAAGAAATATAACAACCTTAGAAGATTCTGGTTTTCACTGAAGTGCAAAAGAGCAAGTCAGAAACCTTCCCCTACAAAAAACCCCACCTGGCCAGGCAACCTGCATTTGAATACAGGAATTCATCAAAGCAGTGATCTTCACATTTTTCATATCATTTCTTGATTTTATTCACTGGAAAATTCCAAATAAAGAAAGATAAAATTGTTGCTCTGATTACTACTTCTTTGCTTCCATTTCTTTGCCTGCTGGCCGATAATGAAGCCAGTCGAGCAGGGATAGACCTGCTGTAGCAAACTACTCTGTAGTCTGTTTCTGCCAACTTTCAGTCATGACTACAGCTTTAATTTGTGCCAGCTTTAAAGTCCCAGCTTTCCTCAAAATTCTGAGTCCTGTTCTCCACCCTAAACAGCACTCCTTGAAAATGGCATGAAGAAAACTGCAATTACTTAGGCACAGTGTGTTTTATGATAAGAAAGCAGTGTAGAGAAGGTCTGTTTTAAATCCTTATTCAAACCCAGTCATAATTCAGAGCTAAAATGTCACCATCTTTAAAAAGGAACAGCATCTGGCAATGACAGATACCTAATTACATTCATGTAATGATACATTTTTCATGCAAATAGTGGATGAAGTTTAGGTGCACCATAAGTTAAAATGTAAAAGCACAAAACCTATTTTCTGCCTAATAAAAACCATGTCATTACATTTGATAGAGATGCCACTAAGTTTTTTTAATAGCTGGTAAATATGCTTAAAAATGAAGACTACATCTAAATTTCTTTTAGGTTTTAAACTAACAAAATTTCTTGACACCCATTATTTGGCCATGTTTTCATTGTATAATAATTTGTATAGCCTTCAAGGCACAGCCAACCGTTTTCTTTGGGGAATATGGTCTTTCTTAAACTTATAGATTTTTCTATAATGTTATATGAGTACTAATTAATAAGTAAATCTCTCATAAATGCACCCAGATGAAATTTGTTGTGTGTTTTGGGGTTTTTTTGGTCATGTTCATTACTTTAACTTTCAGATTTAATTCACTTTTGTAAACTAAAAGTGTTACTCTAACTTCAGATATTAAACAGTTTTTATTTCCAGAGCCTCCATCCTGAAAAAAAGTTTATTTCAAATTTTCTGTGGAGGGCACAAGTTCTTAGAATAAATCATGGTGAGAAGGAAAGAGAAGACAGAGCAGTAGCCTTGAAGCTGTCTTTTTTGGTACCAGTAAAATATATTTTCTATTAAGTTTCTTCTACTTTACAGATTTTTTTAAGGGCTTTTCTCTTTTTTTCAGTTTGTAGAACAAGAACTGCAAGCTTCCCCTCAGAGCCTCCAACAGAGATCAGTAAGAAGTAGAGTCGGAATATTTTATAGACAGATGCTCCTGCAAACTTTAGCATGCCAGCTAAGCCTTAGTTGGCATGTTTTAAAATCTCCTGGAACATGGAACTGTCCTTTCTCTAAATACACCACCTTCCAAGAGCTCTGGGGAGATGCAAGGGTATTAAAAAGATACAGGAGGTGCAAGGTTGGGGAAAGAGGAAGGGAGTGGGTGGTAGCCCTGTGAGCTGGCAAAGTCTACTGGAAAAGGACCAGCATGCCATCTGCCAACATAACTGCTTAGAGAGGGAACTACAGTTTGCAGCTATACTGAAGGAACCAGACAAATATATTTACATGATCTGGTTGGTAATTAGTATGCCTGTGCGAGGTTTTCTTATAAGGTGCTGAACACATTACTGCATGGTAGTCATCCCACTTCTAGCTTCTGCAAAATTACTTTCTCTGTATTGTCAAGAAGTACCTTTGGAAGGCTGATCTAGAAAATGAAGATAAATGTACCTTGGCTAAGTACCACATTCCTACCTGAGATAACAAGACATTAAAAACAAACAAATAAACAAACAACCTGCCAAATACAAATTATCAAATACTTGACTTATGTTTAATTTTGCAATTATTTATTAATACTAAACCGTACTTCAGTACAGCTATATTCAGGAGTTTATAACCATTTATCAGGTCACATAATAATGTATTTGTGTATCATGAAATAAACTCTTTTCCTAACTAAATACAGCCTCCAATGGTAGATCCCTGTCATTCACCTTGCTATATTAACTTTTGAGTCTATCCTAGACAGTTTCAACAATCTCTCTTCAAGGAAATCTGACAAAAATGCTGTAAGATTAAGTTTTATTCACTTGAATCATGCAGTGTCAGACCTGGACAACTGACCACGGCATACAGTCTTTCCAATAACATTACAGGCATGCTCAGTATGTTAAGAAAAAAACTTCTAAACTGAAAGAATACCAAACCAAATAATTTTTTTTTACTAAAAAAACCTCTTTCTTTCCCCTGAAATCATGCAAAAATGTTATGCACTAATTTGAGGAAAAGATTAGTCATATTGTTGTCCGTCTATACGAGATTTATATGTTGGCTTCAGTCTCAGGCTACACTTAAGAATATTCACAGCTTTCATGTGATAGAAAATGTGTGACTCACTTGTTAAGTGGAGGTGGTTACAAGGATTAAACTACACTTAAATCTGGGCCAGTGGGAAGAGTAATTGAAGCTGTTGTAATCTTTGAGGACCTTTATGGTTTAGATCTTACCTTCTTTAGGAGGTACCTCCTTGTTTTTTGCCAAATGTAGCAAGTGATCAGAAGAAATCTTGTTAATGAGGTCTTGATTCACTGCCAGAAAAGCCAGGATATATAAAGGCTCTACAGAGGTAACTTCAGAAAGTTTGTTCTATCATATAAGAAGTGACAGCATGACAACAGTTTCAAAAGTGTAGCTACTTCTTTGAAACTTAGTCCAAACACTACTCCAAAAATCACAGTCAGAAAAAAATATTTAGACACAGTGTAAGACATGAATTTGTCTTACAGACATGTGTAAACTACATTTAGCCAAACAACAAAAAAGAACATACATGATGGCATTTACCTGTGGAAAGAACAAGAGACATTCAACAAATTGCCGTTCAGTGGCACAGACACTTCCATGGGCAGTGAAAGCAGGGACAGGTACCCTGGGAAAAGTATATGGATGTTGCCCAGTTGTGTAGGGAAGGCAATGGAAACCAAAACTGGAGCTGAACTTGGCAAGGGATGCAAAAAATAACAAGGGCTTCTACTGGTACGTCAGCAAGAAAAGAAAGGTCAAAGGAAGCATTTGTGCCACCAATGAACACGACTGGCATACTGGAAACTATGGACAAGGAGAAGGCTGAGCTACTTGACAATTATTTGGCCTCAGTCTTCCTGGCAACCTCTCTTCCCACTGACTCAAGCGGATGGAAAGCAGGATGGGGACTGGGAAAGCAAAGACTCTGTAAGAGAAGATCGTCTTCGTGAGGAACCTGAACACACAAAAGTCATGTGGGACATGATGAGATGCATCCCAGAGTCCTAAGGGAATTGACTGATGCAGTTGCCAAGCCACTCTTCATGATGTTAGAAATGTCATGGCAGTCAGATTAAGTCCCAAGTACCTGGAAAAAGAGGAAAACTACAACCTGAGAATTACCAACCTGTCAGTCTGACCTTTGTGCCTGTGAAGGTCATGGAACACATCCTCCTAGAAGCTCTGCTAAGGCACATAGAGAACAGGGAAGTAATTCAGAACAGCCAGCATGGCTTCACCAAGCGCAAGTCCTGCCTAGCAAACCTAGTAGCCTCCTGTGATGGAGTGACTGCATTAGTGGACAAGGGAAAAGCTATGGATGTCATCTGTGTGGACTTGTGTAAGGCCTTTGACACCATTTCCCACAACATCTTTCTCTCTAAATTGAAGAGATGTGGATTCAATGGGTCTATAGGACCACTGTCTTCACAAATGACCACCACACATCATAGAACCCTGCTTTCCTGGAGATGGCTGAACACCTCCCCGCCCATAGGAAGTGGTGAATGAATCCCTTATATTGCTTTGCTTGCACGTGCAGCTTTTGCTTTATCTATTAAACAGTCTTTATCTTAACCCATGAGTTTTCTCACTTTTACTCTTCTGATTCCCTTCCCTATCCCACCACAGGGAAAGTGAGTAAGAGCCTGGGTGGGGCTTAATTGCCAGCTGGGGTAAATGCACAAAAGGCAGACAAAAGCAGTAAAGAGGAAGCCCATTTTAGGTTCCAAAATGCAGTGGGTGAGACATTAGCCCCACAGAACAGTACAACAACTGAAACCACAAGCAATCTTCTGTGCTCAGACATCCTCCATTTTCAAAGCAATTCCTTTAACTGCTTTTGGTCCAAGATCAGATGAGAGATCAACTGAATTGAAAAGCTGTCCTTGAACCTTACTCTTTATCCATATGCCAAGCCCTAAACGAATGAATCAAACAGATTCAGCACACCTGAAATGAAATCTAAGGATGAAGGAAGAATTGAGTCCCTGAATTCATTCATTTGATGTGGCAGAGGTGGCCAAAAACAAACAAAATGGCAGTAAGAGTAATTATATTTTATGTGACTGAAACGGAGATCAGCTCATTTAATCTAAACTTCCAGAAGTATCTGATGCTGACTACTTAATTCATTACCTATCCCTACATTGAAGGCTTAAATGCAATGTGTTTTTCTTCTGTGACACCACCTATGTAGCTCATATGATTTTTACAGATTTTGTTCAAGAGTGGGCAGGTTGATAAATCTGCTGTAAATTCATTTTGTACAACCGATGTATGAGTTTAAATCTTGCACATGAAAACTTGCATGAAAATTGGTCATTAATTCCCTTTGTTCAAAATTACGGATTTTCACCCAGAAGTTTTACTCTCCTTAGTCATCTTCATTCATATAGCCACAAAAAAAAAAAAATCTATACTTAGAAATCATGAGAAAAAAAAGAGATTTCTGAGAAAACCTTTCCACTCTAGGGACACTCATGCATAACCTTGAAAACTTAATTTCATTATTTTTTAATCTTCAGGTGGAGTTAAAAATGAAATAAAAATCAATCTTAGTGCTCTACTCCAGAACGAGATTTGACCTTGCAATTCATCTGTTCCTACTGTGCTTATAAGTTACAGCTGTCCATCTTTCTTCAGGCATAATTTGACATTTTACAAAATCACGGTGAAACTTCCATGAATTTCATGCTAGCATTCTGGGGTTCAATATCTTGTTTCAGAGAGCCCAGGCAGCAGTCCATCTTTCAACATACCTTGCCAGCATTTGTAAACCTAACATCACTAATATTTGCAATGCAGAATTCATCTCATGCGGGATGCTGAGCTGCACTTTGGTTTCACAATAAACTAATTTATATTTTCCTCACAGAAGCAAAGACAACAGAATCTTTGTGGATTATGTGGCATACATATTCTGTATAAGTAGAATAAGGAAGAAGCTGGTTCTCAGGGAAAGAATCTTGAAGTATCACATATTAAAAATATTTGCAGAATTGCAGCTGTGCACCCTAAGTCTCACTACACAAGATGTGAAAAATTGCCATTGACCTCATGGAAGTCGCACATAATCTGCAGATAGTGATTTCAAGCCTTCTGAATGTTGCAGTAGTAGGATAAGAATTTGAGGCAGGATCATGCATTTTGTAATTTTCCATCAGTTCTAGGTCTCAATGCAGGCACTACAACAGAAGTATAAAACAATCTTTATAACATTTATTTCAACTTGTCAAATTTATTTTAAAATCACTGTACTTATTACATAAGAACTAAATGTTTGGAGCGGAGTATGGTCACTGCAGAGATCTCACACTCCTTAATAATAATAATCAAAAATATTTTTGTTTCTCATCTTTTTGTTTTGTTTTGTTCAAAAGCTTCCTAGTGGCATATCTCCACATATCTAAGTAGCATTACAAAGAAATCTGTAATCAGAAAAATGAGAATTTTGTTTCTAAATATGCCTTAGATCATTGTAAAGACCCATAAAGGATATTGGATGTTTATGTACCTGCTCTCAACACAGACTTTATGAATAACTTGCACACCCTAAATTCTGCAATATATTGAACTTCCTGGAAGGGAATTTGCAACTGTGTGGCGGGACAGGCAGACTGGATCCCCTGGCATGAATGAAAATAACTATGGCTGGTCAATAGGACACACCCAGTAGATGTATCTTTCTCTCCTAGACTTGATCATATTATCAGTCCAGAGCTAAACATCTCTGTGAAACTACCACTTAAATAATTTCTCCTTTAATTTCTGAGCAAAACATATTTTTCACTTTTGCTTAGCTTTTGCTTTTCCTTTTTTAAATATGTTTTCGAATTTTTGCCCTGGATTCTATACCCATCTTTCAAATCTGCTTTTGCATTACCATCTTTGGGCAAACAATAGTGTTGGAACTGAACCCAGAAAAAATTAAGTTCACACACATTGAGCACCAGATTGGCCACTATGACATGATTCCTTATATTTGAACTCTCTCCCTTCTCCCACATCCCAAATCTTGTGTTCCCTGCCATATAGAAACTACGCTAGCTTCAAGGAAAGCCACTAAGTGCCTGTAATGTCAGATTTTCCACTACAATTTTCCAGTACAATTTCACTGAATAAGTACAGTATGCTTAAAATGTGAATTCTTCACATGCAAAGTAAAAGGATGTACACAATGATCATGCTCCTCCCTTCACAGGCCCCTGCTCTGTCCCAACAGAGAGCTGCACAAGCTGTGTCAGAGCCCTTCGTTGCAGGTCGGCTCATCATCTGTCCACCTCCATGCAACAAAGGTGTTGGCTGGTGCTTCACACTGTACTCAGCACAGTCAGCACATGATACACACTCCTAAAATCCACCCACTGGATGATATATCTTCTCACGGAGATCATTCACAGGGATGAGCCCTTCACGTCTAAACGTATTTGGATATCAAAGGTTTGACAGCAAAATGTGTAGTTCAGCCAGTGCGGGTGGTGCCCCGTGCATCCACATTGACAGATTATTAGAAATATAAACTTTAACTGAAAAAGCCTAGGTACTTACAGGCTTTCCAACACTGAAGCTATAAACTAATCTGGGTTTTTTGCACTTTAATTGACTTCTACAACTTAGATGATAACCTGCTTAAATATCAACCTATGTCTGGGAATTTGCTCTCCTAAGGTTTATATTTTTAGGTGTACTTCCAACCTTAGACGAAAGACAAATTCTCATGCAAAATACTTACTGGTTTGATAAATATAAATAGTTTTCTGCTTAGATGAATTCTACTGTCATAAAAAAATAAAAATTGGAATAAGATAACAGAGTGATTTAAAAAAAAGAAATTACCCCACCTAGCTGAAAAAGACATCCCGAAGGAAATTTAGGAAAGAAATACCATGAGTCAATTTGAGATTTGTTATGTTAATGAAAAAAAAAACCAAACCCAACTCCAAAACTCAAAGAAACACTTCTTGCTGATACTGTACTTGGCTTCAGTTGTTAACTTCTTTAACAACAGTATGGAAAAGACATGGCCAGCTGTAGTAACAGACAACGATGAATAATTTTAATATTAATATAATTAACTTAAACTCTTGGGATTTCCTTAGCTAGCCTTGGCACAATTTTTGAAACAGTAGGTCTCTAGCAGTTTATAGGCCACCATTTGAAAATCATCCTCCGGCCTTATGTTCCGGAATTAATATTGAGGTAGTATTTAAAGTACAGTAAGAGATACAGTGAGATGATCTAATTTACTCCTTCTGACTTTTTATTAAACTCCAACCTTACAGTAAACAATAGCATGTCAAAACAATCTCCGTTTGCCCAACAGGTGTCCAGCAAAAAAGGAAGTTTAAGTTAAAAACTATAAGCTTTCAGTTTCTGAGTTCCCATTTCACATGGGAAATATTCTAAATATGCTGGAAGGGCTTAAATGGTTTCTCTCTATGGACATTACTTGTGCCATCAAAGTCAAAACCAATTTTGTATTGACTTTAATCAGAGTAAGATCAAACACCTACTGTTTCTTCAGACCTAGTTTCAGCAGGACAGATTCACCCAACTGGAATAAAATAAAAGCACAACATAAGAGGTTCTCCAAAAGAGCTTTCAATGTTAGCTGTACCCACAATGGAACAGCATTATCAAAAGCTGGTTGCTTTTCCTGCTTCCTAACCCATGGCTGCAATGAGTGTTGTGCAGCGTATTTGCAGTGGTCCTCAGACAAGAAGTGAAGGACCTAAGCAGGCACCCATCACTCTCACCTCTCTGCATCATGGTCTAATTTTTTTCCCTCTAGCCTTTGCTTTCTGTCACTGTAATACTACCAAAAGCTGTTCTGTTACACACTGTTTACAGTGCCTGGTTTTCAGTACCATGGACATCTGGAGGCTGGATTTACATGGTAAAATGGCTATGGGCACTATGAAGCTCATGGAAAATATCTCTTCTTTTATCAAGTCTCTTGGTGACTTCTCAAGACACCACTCACTTTGTTAACTGATCTCTGCATACTACCTATTACACGAGTAATAATATATATAATAATATTAGCTCACATATGTGGCTATGTGTAAATAACATTATAGCTGAGAACTGTCTTTATTTGGTTTTGTTAAAGAAAATTCCCAGTCTGATTAATCAGGTGACACTGCATCCGTCACACTCCCACCACCCCAGACAGACCCTGCTGGGATCAAAGCCCCTTTGCAGCTACAGTGACTCGATGTGCCTCTTTTAAGTCCCCACACACTCCACTCATACAGTCAGACCAGGTTTCCTTACCGGTTCAGCCCCAGGTTTCCCACAGCATAGTCTCAGATGTCTCGTTCCATAAAGCCATTTATTCACGGTGGAGTAACACAGAAACAGCCGAAGCTGGTGTCTCCCAGGAGGGACCCCGAACAGAGGAACCCCTGGGCTTTTATCCCCTCATTGACAAAGCCTGACAAAGTTTGGAGTCCTTGCTTCCTGCTGTGTCACTGAGTGTCTGGTCACATGGCTGTCTCCACATGTCCCTGTGTCCTTCATTGTGCAAAGGGTGGGCAATTCACAGCCTCTTGCCTCGGGCTCCCACCCAGAGCTCAATCTCCAGCTCCCACTGCAGCTGCACCCTGAGCTACCTGCACTTAATGTGTTCCTCAGCAGTTTTTCTGTTTTACATGTTTGTATATATTCTATACATACATTTATATGTTTATTTATATGTTTAAATCCGTTACTAAGATGGGGAAGGGAAATTTATATCATGTTGTTTTATCTGTCTTAATTTCATTGCTGTCATTCAGTTTAACTGCCATATTAGTTCATCAAGAACATTTTAAATATTTCACGACACAAAAAGGGTAAAGAAATTTTGTGGAAAACATGAACTGATCCACATTAATTTCGTATGCAGTGAGTATGAATAATATATTTTTGTATGTATCCTTTGGTGTTGTATAAATTCATCTTCAGCCTTTTACCTTCAACCAATGAAGGTAATCAATAGCCTGGTTTAAATCATCAGCAGTGAAGGGCCTCAGAGTAACAGACGCAGTAGCTGGAACACTGTCAGAAATTGTGTTAAATATCTATTTCTGTTGTATATTTTCTTTCATTTGATATTTCTGCCACTGTAAAATTGTGGTATAAGATAACAAGCAATGCTCTGTTCAGCACACAAAGTCTCCCCTTCCAGTATCAAAGCTTGATAGGATAATGTCATGTGATATGGCAAAAGGTTGGAGAATGAGGAATAAATAAAACAGAAAAACTAAACCTACATGTCAGTTTGGCATGCAATCAAAGCTGTCAACTTCTAACCACTGCAGCTGCCTGGGCTTTGGTTAACTTCTCATTGATTTCCCCAAATAGGATTTCATCTAAAGGACCAAATTAAAAACTGAGGCTGAGGGACGGTTCTACAGATTGAAAAGTGTACAAATGAATTGCTAGCCAATACACTTGGCAGCTTTCATCTTTCTAAAGCCTCTGATTCTGAACCTAACAGAAGTTGGTAGAGGTCAGGCTGGGTTTTGGGTAGAGGAGAAACAGAGAGTATGAAACAAAATGTAATGATTTCTTTTACCATATGTTAAGGAATTATTTAGTGAGTGAAGGGTAGTTACTAATGGACGCACTGTGTCTGACAGTGGAAGGGTATAGTGAAAAATAAAGCACAGTGAAGATCATTTAAGCAGAAAACAAAGAAAAGCAAACAAAAGTAATAAAAAACCCCACTCCAAACCAAAATCAACAACCTATTCTTGTGATAAATCCCTGTGATCTGCAATACATTGCAAAGCTGAAAAACATGCAGTAACAGCCACTTCACTTTGTGCTATTTCCTGACTGCTACATTCACGTACCCAAGCATATATACCCAATCCTCTAAAGGAAGGTCCAGGATGTGAGGGTTTACAGTGCCGCAATATATTAGAAATATGACAGCTCGAAACAGCACTGTATTAAACCCAGAAAATTGATTTCAAAGACTCAGCACTGTTGAAACATTTCAGAATAAAATACTTTCCATTTCTTTCCTACAAAGATCAGTGACTGCTTATCCACTTTATCCCTATCCATGAAGCCTCATTAATCCTAAACCAGAAACAATTAATCTGATACATATTGCATGAAAAAAAAATGAAACCTCTTTCTTATTCATATTTTCAGTCCTCAGAGGCTACTAAAGTCACTACAAATGTTTTATCCCTCTCTGCTCAAATCAGGTGAATGATCACAAATGAGGAAAACTTTTTAAAGGTCTTAAGTAATGTCTACGTATCTCACCCTGATGACAGGAATAGTAACAAAGGTTTTACCCAAAACGGACTAAATTTCTACTGATGAGAAGAATCACTGGCACATACTTAGCCAACTTCCAGTTTAGTCACATAGAGTGGGTAAAATCCAGAAGCATTATGAAGGTCAATGGCAAATGTCCACTGACTTTAATCAGGATAAAGATATCCTTATCTGTGCTACTTCAATCATTGACAAAGATGGTGCTGAATTATGTTTTATGTATCACCTCTGTTTATTCTCACAAGACACTTTAGCGCGTCTATACTGACATTTCATGTCCTTATTCAATTTCTGCATTTGAAAACTTATTTAATTCTACCTCAAGTGACAACCATGTGGGCTGTTTTTTACAGGTCTTGCTGGGGACATAATCTGATGCCACACAGCACAAAAAAGATGGACAAAAATTATAGGCATCCATACAGCACTTCAGCCTCTGTGAGCAGACTTTTGCCAAGCTTCTTTAACAAATTCTTGGACACGGCTTGGAAAAAAGCCAACAGCAACTAAACACCTAAACCACACAAAAAAAAACCCAAACAAAGAAAACAACAAGCCAAAACAAACAGCATAAAAAATCCCAAACAAAATAAAAACAGAACGAACTTGAAGGCTGTGTTGCAACTCTAGGCTCAGACGCCCAAAGTTAAGTATCCACAATGTAGGTATTTAAACTCTAGTTTCAGGCAGTGAAGTACTAAGGCTTCAATCTAATCCATTGTCTAATCATAGGGTGTGCTAATATTTAATATGCTATAAAGCATGTTGCATGATCTCTAATAGTCAATATTTAGAAGAATTTAAGAAACAAAATCTCAGGTAAATGTCAACAGAAAAAAAATTCTGACACATAATCTTCAATTAAAGGAAATGTCCCTCCTTCCCCCCCACTAAAAGATTAAAATTGTTATTATCGTGAATCACATTTGTAGTCTATTTTTATCCTACTTCACCTTTGCATTTACATTAGGTCATAAAATCTTTGAATTCTGGAACATAATGTTCTTTTTAATTCTCTTCTTCTTCAAGGAAAAATGCAACTGAAAAAATTTCCTTTAGTGTGGAAAGCAATTTTACTCTATTAGGCATGGGACAGGTGAAGAAAATCTGTGAAGAGCTGTTCTCGTGAATTCTTCCTCATCTCTCCCACCTACAACGATAATTATTAGTTGAAGAAAACAAAATAGCATAAAGAGTGGTATAAACCTAGGAATGTCCAAGAGACTTCTCATACAGTACAAATATACTATCAAAAAAACCCACTTAGATAACCTCCGTGGCACCCCACTTACCAGAAAAGACAGACATCTTAGTAATATAAAATAATAGATATATCTTCCATAAAATATTCAAATACATGAAAATTTTCTTTTTTTTCCCACCAAGAAAAACAGCTTTTAAAGAAAATAAATCTGTGGGAGTATGTAAAAATGTCTTTTTTGATAGCAGAATTCAGTACTACATGTCAAATGTGTTTAGAATACTACAAGCTGATGATTTTTAAAATTTATTTTATATACGATTATAGTTCTAGAAGAAAAGAATATGAACATTGAATCTGTTTAACTCTTGTGTTTTGAATCCCTATACAGGACCAGCCTTTCCAAAACATTTCAACACTTTCTTTACAATGAAGAATAAATCATCACCATCAAATCGGCCAGGCATATGTATGACTGTTTTCTGTTTCTCATTTCAATGATGTTCAAAAAACCAAAACCACATTGTACTGTTTGAAAAATCATATTGAAAGATAAGACTGCCAGTAAGTCATGTAGGAGATAAAAAGCTGAAGGCAATACACCAAATCAAAAAGATAATTATTCAGTACTTTAGGAAGATTCTTACATTCTCCTCTTTCTCCTGCTGTGCACAAATGCAGAAAAATATACACAAAGTGTCTGTTCTCTTAATGAACTTTCATACAGTATTTAAGCATGGATAGACACTAAATATATACATAGATATTCTGTATGCACATGTTAAACATATATGCCAAAATATTTCTGTGTCATGATATATTTAATAAAGTGGGCCAAGACAGCCTTTAAGAGACGCTTGCAGGGAAGCTTGCTAATCTAGTGAAAAGCATTTCAAACATCTGGAGATGGTGGACAAGTGATCTGAGACTTAGAGGAGGGACAGGAGAAAGTGAAAACGTGTCACGCACAAGCATAACACACAGGGATCATACTGTGCGAACACAGTGCAGCTCAGGGGCTCACCTCAAGTGCCTGTACACAAACACATGTGGAGTTGAAAACAATCACAGGGAGTCCATACAGGCTCCACGGGACAAGTGAAAAGGAGAGGTTGCACTCTATGTACATGGACAGCTTGCATTCATGGAGATTTGCGCTGGAGCAGGTGACTAACAGCCCCAGAGCTGACGGATCAAGATCAGGCTGGGTGCAGCGACGAGTGTCTGATAACAACTGATTGATCAAGAAGAGGAAATGAAGTCTCCTTTAGAAAACTTGGGGAAGCATCACAATCACAAGGGTGGTTCTCAGAGGAGACAAAAAAACTCCCAAAGTCTTCAGAAAAGGCAAAGTGGTGGAGCACTAAAATTTCAAGAGACTTCTGGCCAGCATCAAGAATTGGCTTTATTTGATAGAAGTATACAGGTGGTCTGACAAACTGACCAGAATATATACAGCTGAAACTCTTACTCAAAAAAAAAAAATTACAAACCTTTAGAAAAGTAGTTTTAAACTTAAACTTGTTAAGGATCTGCTTGGTGGGGGTCTAATGGGACTGCCCTGGAGGGTAAAGACGCTCAGGAGAGCTGACTGATCATCAGTGACAACTTCTTCAAAGCACAGGAAAAGTCCAGTGTGAGGCCCAGGAAGTCTAACAGGCACAGCATAAGATCAGTGTGGATAACGGGGAAATCCTGACTGTGCTCAGCTGAATTATAAAAGCCAGTACTGCCTTAGAGTTGATACTAGCGAGGACTATGAAGCATAAAAAGAAAGTTAGGCTATCAGCAAAGAAGGACAAAGGAAAATGTGGGGCCATCACTCAAATGGTAGGAAACGTGGCAAAGAACATGGAAAAAGTTGTGATAATAGATGCCTTCTTCTCTTCAGTTTCTAGTGGTAATGACTTTGTCACACCTCCCAGCTCCTCTAAGCCTGTGCCAGGGTTTAGGAGACTCAAGAATTATACCCAGTAGAAGACTGAGGCAGAAAACAATTAACTGTATGGGACATCAGCCACTGTTTACGGTCTTACAAAAGTCTGTGTCATTAGGGTAGGTTTCTGATGACTGGAAAATTTGCCCACTTTTATGAAAAAGGAGGAAGATTATTGGAGGAACTGCAGATCAGTCAGCCTAGTCTCACTGCTCGAAAAAAACCCTCCTGGAAGCTACACCCAGGCACATAGAATAGGAGGAGATCCTACATGCTTTTACCAAGGGTGAAACATGCTTGACCAACCTGTCTTTTACAATGAGATTGCTGCCTTGGTGAAAAAGGGTCACCTTGATCTTAGTTATGCTTTTTTAATATTTTATTTTATTTTGTCCACATTAACAAATTGCTGAAAATACATTTTGGGTGGGTGGACTACCAGGTGCCTGGAAAAATTGCTTGGACTGCCAAGTTCAAATGGTTCCAATAGCATTTTGTTTATAGGGATGGTTACTGAGGCTAATGATGTCTTTGCAGTTGATGTCTTCATTAATAAGCTGGATCACGAGGCAGAGGGCATCCTCTGCAAGTTGGCAGATGACACCAAGCTGGGGGAAAGTGATCTGCATGCTGAAAGTCTGCACTCCTATTCACTAAAAGCTTGACAAGCTCAATAAGTTGTCAACAGGTACCTCAAGTACAGCAATGGCAAACAGAATCCTTTCAGGATGGGGGCTGATCAAGTTGGAGGAAAATCTTTTTGAAAGAAATAACAGCCTCAAGTTAACCTTGTGAAGGGATTACTGAGTCACATAAAGTTTATGGAATTTTCAAAAAGAGGGAAAAGTTCAGGAAACTTGAGTCAAATCCATATTGTACTCTCCTCTCTTCCCTCAGAGTGGAAATCCTCGAGTGAAGGATATTTTCAGGGCACAGACTGGGAAACCACAATAAAATTTGATTGTAAGGATGTTTTTTCTAATTGTGGTTTGACATTTAAATTAACACCAACTGTTTGATTACTCAACTCTCTTCCTCCTCCATGATGGATAAATATTTAATGAGAATAATCTCCACTGTGATTGTGAACAGAGTAAAGAAGTTAATTCCTCCTCTATTTTTTTCTCAGATCCCTGAGAAACCAGGTATTATCTGAGGAGTTACAGAATAACTAGCTTTCCTCCGAATCTTTTTATAAGCATTCACCAGAAAGCTAATATTTATTTAGATATACCTAAAGGAACTTTGCTACCCCAGGAGAAATCCTGCTGAACTTTACACAGGACAACATCTTTAGGGTCAGAAGCATTACAGAATAAGTGTGATTTTTGACTTAAACTAAGTCTTCAATCTTAGTTACAGATGCAATAGCTCAATGCTTTAGTCTGCCTGACTCAGATGTGCTGATAACACCTTGTTATCAGTAGCACTGTAAGGAACATGTGAGGCTCCTTTCAAAATCAGATATGAGGAAATCCACAAAGGGGATGGACTACTACATTATTTCTGCTAAGAAAATAGGCCTCAAAATATCTCAAGAAACCCACCAGCAAACACAGTTATTATTAACCTACAACTTCTCTTTAGTTCTATATTTAATTACGGTATGTTGTGTCACAAAGAGAAACTAGAGATAGAAGAATGCTATTAAAACTATATAAACCCCCTAGTGTAGAAACTAGAGTAGATTCCCAACAGAAAGGGAAAAGAAAAAACATAGAGAACCCCACATGTATTAAAATATTAAGGTATTACTTAATATAACATTCATGTTTGGCTTTCTTTTCCCTTATATACGAGAGAGAGAGAGAGAAACGGAGATATAGGATCTCATTATTTTATTCACTAAGAATGGAAACATCATATGACTAAAGAGAGAAAGAAAACCAAGAATGTATTATATATTGCTAGTAGACAGCAGCATCCTGCTTCCAATGGCAGATTCTTAGCAAATTTCTTCACCCAGAGACAAAAAGATGCATCCCTTATACAAGATTATGATTTGCACTAGATGCGAAAACAAGAGTGAGAGAGAACATCTAGATTTACATTCCCTTATGAGCCATTAGACCTGTCATAACAACAGTGAGACAGAAACTAGAATACTTTTCTTTAACATCTCAAGAGAAAAGAGCAGGCAAACCAAATATATGAGAGTGTGGAAGCACAATTCTTCATGAGGACTGAAAGATGTGGTCTAACCATTTCTATTAATACATATACTCCAAATTTTCTACGCATATCTCTTAACTTACTAAAATGTAGGTGAATTAGTTGATCAAAGTATTGGAATATTGCTTAACAAAACAAGAATGGATCTATTTTCGCCCCAGTAGGGCACTTGCTTTTCCATATGCTGCTTCATGTGCTTCTGCTGTGCATCTGTCTCGTATAAAACATTAGATGGTTAGATTCACTATCAATTACAGACTGCAACAAGTTTGATTTCAATTACAGCAAGAGAGGAAAACAGCTTGGATCCCTAAGGGGAGGTACAGACACCAAAGGGGTGAATCAAAAATGAGAATCGTACATTGCATGTTACCAGTTAGGGAGAGAAATGAAGTCAAGATATATATGTAGACATTTATTTTTTTATAAACCTGAGGTGATTCAGTTTCACTTCACATTTGAGACAGAAGAGCAGTGCTTCTACCAGCATCTATTTAGATTCATTTGAAAGAGCTGTTTCCCGAGCAATTTTAATGGCAGTTCTAAACTGCAAAGAAGCTTGCTTTTGAAAACAAAGACATAATAAAATCTAATTACAAAGAAGATCGCTGTTTGTCCAACATTCCTGAATTACCTCCACGTTACGGTACTTCCTTTACCACTTAATAGGCAGAAAGAGTTATGATCAGAACAAAATAAAAACTGTGAAAACTTCTGCCAAGGTTAATAACAATATCTATATATGCAGACTCCAAAAATCAAAATGTACAGAACATTCAATTTCTCAGAATCCTGACTCAAATAATTATCGTCATCTAGCTTGAACAGCAGAAAAAAAGTGTTGTTGCTGTTTTCTTGGTTTTTTTTCTTTTTACAGGAAAAAAAAATTCCTCCACAATCTACTGTTTGGAAATCAAGTCATTTATGTGGTACATAATCAAGTGAGATATTTTAACAGTCTCGGATTCTTTCCTTTAATCTTAGCCCATTTCCTAGAGTCTGCATCTCTTTCCTCTCTCAAAGAAAGATTCTGTTAATTTAGGTCAAGCTCAGTCACAAGATTCATGCTCCTAATATATCCTCCACAAACCTTCCTTCTGCTTTTGATTTTTTTTTTCTCCCTCCTATACAAGCATACTCCCAGATTTGTGTATTATATGTTGGGGTGGGAAGCAGTATTTCCACCCCCAAGGAACAGATGTTAATGTTGTCGATGCCAAAGTACCATCATATTCCTAGAACGGATTGTTTTGATCACATGACACAAGATAAGAATCTACCCAAAAGCACAGCTTAGATAAATGGAACCACGACTACAATTGCCCATCTGCAAATAATAAAATCAACCTCGTATGAGATGTAAGACAAAGCTGCACTAGCTGAACTCTGTTACATAATTGTTGCTGACTTCACACTATGTAACAGATTTGGGTTGGGAGAACAGAGTGATAATAACCTCCACGACAGCTGCTAGTTGGCCTTACATACGGATGATACCAAGGACATTGGCCTGAAGCCACGTGACAAGTGAGGCCACATGGCTCACTGGTTTGGTTCATGGCGGCTCACACCAGCAGTATGATTTATAAATCCACAGACAGTTAAGATAATAACTCCTCATGAGTGGACACATCCATGGGCATCCAGCATCCCACAAAAAGACTGAGCCTGAACCACACACACAAGAGTCCAGCTGACAACTAGGGCCCATACAGGGTGTGCAGTTGGAGTGTGCATCCTGTACCCCTGCACGCTGGTTTGAATTGGGCTGAAGGAAACGCAGGTTTAACTGGTGTGTGTGTGTGTGTGTGTGTGTGCACATGTGTCTGTTGTAGAATAGGCTTATTAAAGACAAAGTGCTATCCACACGCTCTCATCTCTCCCACATCCTAAATACATTTTAGATTATTCATCACTGAGTGCTGTGTTTCCATTCCTGCATCCATCCTACCCCAGCCCAGTTCCCCCACAAAATCGTGCTGTCTGCACTGCTGCTTATCACCTACATGAGACAGTTACCTAAGAATTTCAGCATCTAGTATTTAGGACCATCTACCACAAATATTAAAGGCTGAAATGACTGAAATTTAACTTCAAGAAGTAGAAAATCCATTAGGTCTGAAACTTGTTTTAAGGCTCTTTTTTTTCATTCTATTAGATACAATGTTAATGGAGATTTGCTTTGCCAAGAATCCTTTTGAAAGAGTTTGTATAATTGCTGTTTAGATGTGCTAAGGACTCACAGGTAATTCAGCTGTTTTTTAAAAAGCAAGAATACAAGACAACTTTATTCATACTCAATAATGCATTGCAAAATGCACAGTCCTCATTCACTCTACAGATCATTAACATTACTTAGAAATTTCTCAGATGTGAACATCTATCAATATTAAAATGATAAAAATATATTAAAATACCTAAAATGCTTTACATAAGTAACAGCCTGGAGGATTTTTTCAAAGCCTAACATTCACAGGCACAGAAAAGAAGCCTTAATTAAACTGATTAGACAGGCTACTGTTGTCAGCTATCAAAAAAAAAAACAAAAGCCAAAGGTTTTCCACACCCAATATCAGCTGGTAAAGAGAATAACTTTTTCCGTTTTTTAACACCTAGACTAAGAATGGGAAATATTTCACTCACTTGTTGAAATCTCTTGAAGTATTGAACCTAGCTGAAAAAAGTTTGTCTGACAAAGACAGTTCTTAGGGAAAGGCTGAGAGAGTTACATAAAATGTTCCAGAAATTAGCGTAAAAGCTTAGAACTTTCTTCCTGTTTAGTTACTTTAGTACTTACTTTCTGGTAATTAACATCCAGATTCTTGAAATACATTTCCCTAACATCTGTAGCTCTTAAGACATCAGCTTTTGCAATGCGATGTACAGAATAATATACTTTCCCTCAGAAATGGACTTGACCATGAAGCATTACATATATATCGCTCTTAGATTTAAATAAATCAGTACACTACCACTCTTTATTTTAAAATTAATATACAATGAATTAAAATATTAGTCTTGACAGCTTCTGCTAAAACACTGCACTCAGTACCAATACAAAAGGAGATACACCAAAGCTGAGCTAAGAACGTACGTGCATGTTTAGTCTCACATGGTGTTCCATTGCCTGAATCCACCTCAGTGTGGTCCAACCATTATCTACTGCCGTAATAAGAATTTATAAATAGCTACAGGCACATAGATTTCTAGTGTTGGGTGCTAAATAGAATGGAATAAAATATTTCAATTGGAAAAGACCTACAATGATTGTCTAGTCCAACTGTGAATCCCACTTATTATTGTGTTCACTTTAAATTATTTAGCTTCAACTGTGTCTAATGCCTTTTTTTACTGAAAATTTCCTTCAAACTTCTTGTGGTAATCAATTAATTTATAGTCACTGAATTCTCTATAATTAAAAAGGAGACAGATAGATATCTAGGGGTTTTTAATCTAGATCAATTTTATAGTACATTAATAGAGATTCAACAAAGTTTATTCAGAATATTTTACACTAAAAAATGAAAGCGATCCCCTTATCTCTGAAATGCCTACACTGAAGCTAAAATATGCTACTATTAAGGCTAAAAAGTCAAACACCAAGTAGGTAGTTAGAAAATGTAGCTTTAAGTTTATAATCTGATACAGGAAACTCCAGTTTCCACAAAATTTTTTTCTGATGTAGCTTAAAGAAAGTGCCAAAAAGTGTTTAGTTGGGAGAACGAGGCGTATATTACAAAGGAAATAACATTTTACTGTAAATTTTTAGTTTAAATAGTTGAACGAATGTAATTAAATATACAATAAGATACAACTAAATTTAAATTGCATTTATTGCTTTCAACCTTTAAAACACTAGAAATTTCTGAACTTCTACATGGAGTATTCTGGTATTAGTTTTGAAGAGACTCTCCTAAAAAATACATATAGTGGACAGATTCTACAGTTTTTTATTTTGCACAAAAATCCATTGTGGAACTAACAGATTAGGCTTCATTTCTGAAAAAAAAAAAAAAAACCAAAAAAAACGTATCTGAACAAACCATGACTCTTCCTTGATGCAGGGCTTTAGAAATCAAAGCATTGAACTCTGGTTCTTCTCTGATTCCTGACTCTGATAGTGGAGGACAGACAGTATCTGCCGGACTTATTTTCTGAGAAGTCCACATGGTGCTCAAAAGGAGATTGTTATTTTCCCTGGCTTACTGGGTTGGAGTCCAGAAGGAAGTGTTAAACAAGACTTTCAAGAGGATGCCTGGAGAAGGGTACTGTTCAGTAGATCCAGTGGTGAGCCATTAATTGCTCTGAGAGGAAGTAACTAACCACTCGCTTGTCTGAGTAAAGATAAGAGAAATGGCCTTATTAGAAACTTCAGCTGAGAAATTCTCTCTTCCGCCTGTCAGATGCTACTGCACAGTTCTAGTTCACTACAGGCATTACTTCAACTTTGCACTAGTCTAACAATATTGAAAAGAATGGAAACACACTTGCATACATTTGCAGTGCTGCACTTCTTATGAGCCCTGCAGGAGTTTGGTCCATTGAATACAGTGACAGCAGGACTCAAAAATACCTATCTTAAAATTAAATGTTTATTTTATTTATTGCAGTGGATCTCATATCTTACCACCCATGGTTTGTCAGGTACCCAAATCTCCCACAAGTACTTCGGCATATCTCCAAAATTCAGTGCCTAAAAAGCAATAATATTTAAATAAAAAAGATGTGTCATTCTTACTACAGATCTTCAGATCACCCACCTCCCCAAATGGCCCAATATTGGTACTGTAGAAAGTAAAATGTGAGTAAAATTCTACTGAGGACAGATAAATAACTTTAATGAGGATTCACAAAATTCAGAGGCCATAGACTAGTGTTACCAAACATACGGGTGGTGACATTTAAAATGCTACATCAAACATCAGTGTGGTTTCTGAAAGCTGATTGTCGAACATTTTGTTGTAGTCAGGCAACAGATTTTCAGACAGGTTTTTATTGTTCTGTTTAGTGAACTACCAAGTTTTCTCATAATAAGAAGAAACTTTTCTCCTTTTTTAGTTTAATGCACTATTAAGCTTTTTATTAAGATATTATTAATCAGCCTTGAGACTCGAAAAAGCGAAACCAGCAGATCTTTGAAACTGCAGTTAAAGCTGTGTTTAATGTGGGAGCATTAATGGATGTTCATGCTCTGTTACTAACTGCTGAATATAAATAGCACTATGTACTACTTCAGGTTCCCTCCTGAGTATAATACTCACACACCCCAAAATATCACGTCTCCGAGGACTAGAGTCATAAAGACTGTGTGTATATGACTGTAAGAGAACAGTGGAGGGAAAGTTCAGTAGGTTACTAAGTTTGCAGAACCTTCAAATCTGCCTGTTCCGAGAGGAACTGCTCTGGTTATTTAACCCAACAAGAGAAAACTACCACGATAGTTCTGAACTATCTGAGCCAAAACAACACATGCATTTGGAAGGACAGTCAGAAAGTCAGGTATCAGCACAGCATCAGGCCTTTGCACTATTCTATTTTATTTGAGAAAAGAAAGCTTCCCAGAGAGAGAACATTACATTAAGTGTAATGTTTTTGGAAAGTCGGACAATTTCAAATCCATTCTCTGTAGAGTAATATGCCCAAATTGCAAACAAGCACTCTGTGCCCCATATTCAGAAAGAACATTAGTATTCTGTACAGAATGGTTTATCCACTCCTTTACCACTGTATAGTGAGCAAAATCCTCAGAACACTTTACATCAAATAGTGCTTTTACTCGCAATGGAAAACACATGCCTCTTCCAAAGCACTCCCAACAGGTACCTTGGTTATCTCACAAAAGTTCTGTGTTCTTGGAGAATTGTATCACAGTTCTGAAAGCTTTTTCAATAAATCCCCTTGAAAGCAGAGAGTCATCTTAAGTATTTTATCTACCAAAATTATTCTCCTCTGATATCTGAAGTCACATTTCCAGCTAAATTCAGGAAATCCCTGCTTTGTCATCTAAAATTTTAATTGGGAAAAAAAAAAAACACAAAACAACCCAACCCACAAAAACCCAAATTAAAACGCTTTAGACAACCAGAAATGTTATTTGGTCTTACGCAAGCAGAAATGTTACTTGGTCTTACACTCTGCATGAAAAGGCACTTATGCAATCCATGGAGATTGATAGGGATAGTTTAACAATAAAGTAAAGCCACTGGGAACACCTCATTCTAAAATCTGCCTGTATCTTCTGTGATATTTTACATATGATTGTTTTCCTCATTTACATGCGTACAAATGAAGAGCAATTCACCCAAAGGCAATGGAATTAAACTGGTTAAAAGGAAAAGGAGTCCCTGTGGACCAAGCTCTGTTTTAGAATGTATATGGCACAGTTTTATCCACTTTGATAAGTGATGAGTTTTTGAAAGCATACTCCATATTACCTAATACCTCCCTACTTCTTAGAAAGTCACCTTTACAGAAACGTTATCTTTGCAGAAATAATACGTAATTTCCTGAAAATAATTGGAAAGGAATTACAAGACAAATTTCTATCACAAATAATGAATGTTTCTCCTATTGCCTTAGCTAGTTGAAAGCTTAGGGAAACCATCAAAATAAAACAGGAAAGAGCGGGAATAAAATCTCAGTCACGTAACAATTTGCAGATTAAAAAGACAAATACATGGCATTGTAAAATACGATGCCTTTTTTCTACAAAAAGCAGACTACTGCTATGTCAGAAGTGAAATATGTCTCTCTCACTTTCCCATGCTTTTGGAAATGGTTAAGATCATTACGTATTGCAGGGACAGGAAAGAGAACCAGGGAAGCAGCAGATTCACAATAGCTTCTCTGAATCCCCATCCTTTTTCACAGCTTCCCTGTGTGTACCAGCACCTGGTAGAAAGCTGTACAGAAAGCAATCCCTGCTCTCAGTCTTCCAGTGGCAATTCCAACCACAATTAAACTTGGACCATACTCTTCAGACAAATAAATTGCAGCTTGAGGCTGAAGGAAGAAAATGTTTTTGATACAGAGGAGAGGAAGAAAAGTACTTGTAAAAAACAAGTAAAATAAAGCTTATTTTTAAGTATTACAAAGAATGAAGTTCTAACAGGAAATTAGTCCCTTGTCCCTGAGGTCAGTGTAGAAAGTACTCCTATCAGCTGACGACCTAAATTCATGATTCCAGCAATGGCTCATGACTGCCATACATTTAAAATATAGGGTTGTATTCATGAGGTCTTAAGAATATATGGCTTCCCTAAAAGGTGCTGAAAAGTCAACGTAATTTAAGGCATTATAAAACATGCATGATTTGTTCCTGAAAACGTAGTACAGTTTTAGCTTTTTCTTTCTAACTGTTTCTCTATGTCATAAGCTGACATCAGCAAAATCTTTCAACCAAAATGCACACTAGCTTTTTATTTCATTTATCATCCCACATTTACAAACAAAAATGTTATGGGAATATCTTAAGCTAAACAGTTTGGATGTAAGAGGGAAATGACAAAGTCAGCATCAAAGATGAGATTGCAATCCAAAACAAGTAAGATAACAGAAAAAACTTGCCAATTGCTTTTTCCCAATAAAATGAACAGATAGAAGCACAGACCTCTAAGAGTAATGGAAACAACCTACTGTGTCATCATTTTATGCACGAAAGGGAGAGAGAAGATTAGCCTAAAACTCCTACAATAATATGGATTTTTTCAGCTGACAAAAGCAGTACTATATAAAATCTTTTCTGTGCTTTATTTCTAATTACCTTCTATCCTTTAATGAACAAGAAAGCACTTGATCTTGAAAGTCCTTGTGCAGTCAAAACTCCCACTAAAATTAATGGGACATTTTTTCCAGCCTAAGAGCTCTGAGTCAGTCCTCATACTTAGCTCTTTCTAAGCTACTTCCATTAATCAAACTTCTTAGGTTTTTTCCTCTCCTTTTCCACTAGGATCATATATTAAAATATACAGACACTAGAAATCATAACCTGACCTCAGGAAGAAAGCCTCCTGCACCTTGTTAGCCTCAAAAGTTTAGCTCAATTTCACAAGTAAAACCCCAATTCTGAAGAACCTTGATTACCTGGACAACTAATACCTAATTTTGGCCTCTTTCAACAGTTCTGACAGATGTTGTGACAGTGCCTGTGGAAGTTAAGCAGTCTAAATTACACAATTGCCTGTGGAAGTCAAACTGTCAGAATTACACAACTGAAATGCACGTACACAAACTTTCTAATCAGACAAATTTCACTGAAACTAATAGAAGAAAACATAAGGGACTCTGAACAGCTCTGTGGCTCACTTCCAGCAAAAAAGGAGTTAAGGGACTAAGGTTCAATGCCTGTTTCTCCTATTGAGGCTCACACAACCTGCAACATACATCTGACACGCCTAAGAGGAATAAAATTAAATTGTTACTTGTATGCCTCAAACCACTTCATTTTGCGGACTTTGTTTTGCAACACAAACTAGCAAAAAATTCTGTATTCAAAAGAACTTACTGTTATTATGGCTTTAATACAGTAGCATCGATACCCCACCCCTCAATTTTCTCTCACTGAAATAGAATAGGAGGGTCTTGCATAAAAATAAAAATAAGATACACTGTAACCTGTCAAATGATGTGGTACTAACAGTGTCCTAAGAAAAATTATGAGACTCATTTACGGCTGATCATTAATAGGTCTTAGCAAGAAAAATCTCCTTTGCTGTTTTTTTCTCTTCAACACCATGGTAATGTGTATATATTTGTGAGAAAACTGTCAAGACACCACGGCGTTTAATTGTTCATTTAGAGAGCCTGTGAGTGACTGTACTGCAGCAGCATACAGTCATGGAATGATACAATTCTGTATGGATTCATACATAGGATTATTTCTTCCTGTGACGATGCTATAATATCTGTGAAGATTCTGTAACATTGCCTTCCTTCATTTATGAGAAATTCAAGCATAATGAACTTCTGATCTTTTAATTATATTGAAGACATAAAATATCCAGCAGATGACAGAATGAAGGAGAAATAAGGATGATGGACTGATTTGCACTTTGACTCATTAATATACACACATAAAACATCTCCACAGTAAACACTTAGTTGAAGAAGCAGCACCAGATTAAGTCACTGGGTTCGCTGCTTTGCCAGCTGGCCAGGTTTAAATTTACTTCGGTATTCTTTTGCCTGCAGCTTGTCTTTATGTTTAAATGCTGAAATTTACAGTACTTGAAAACACATAGAAAAATATTAAATAAATAATACCTACTGGTGATGGTTGCTCATCATGGAAGAGGAAAAAAAACAACAGAAAGAAAAAGCAGCAACTACATAACTTACAAAGATAAGAAATTTTGCACATTTTCAAAAATGAAACCAACAAAAAAACCTACACAGGAACAGTCGCTTTCTAAAGGATGAAGTAAAACCTTAAAAGGCAAATTGTAATTTTTTTTTAAAAAGAATGAAGAACAATTAAAGTAAGAATATGTCAGTGTTAAAACTAAAAGGTTCACAAGATCTGCAATTATTTTCCTGTGTGAGCAATTAAGTATGTTTTTAGAAAGACAAATGAACGCTTTGTCAGATAAAGAATTGAAGTACATTTTTCACTGCTTTTTCCTTTTTTTTTAAAACCCAGTCTGGAAACTACCTATACTGGTGTTAGCAATGAATACAGAACACAGAAAATCTACCTAGACAAATGTCTTGGAGATGACAGAGAAATTCTCCTTCATCAGAAGAAAGCAAAAAGAAACTTTGTAATTCAGTTTTGATTCTCAAAGCGTGTGCATTCCCCCACACATTTCTGTATTTGCAATACTTTACGCTATCAAAAATTTTACTGATAAGAATCACATCTCTTAATCACCATTGCCTCAAAGACCTATATCCCCTGTGTTTATCTCAGATTCCTTTGTTAAATTAAGTCTCTGATACTTGACTAGTAATGGTTAAAATGAAATGTAAGGAGGAATTAACACTGCAAAGACACTGCAAACATAACAGCAAGTTCACCTTTCATATTTTACAGTCAGTTCATTGCTCTCTTCTACTTATTGTCTATGTAATGTCTAATTAATGCTGATCTCCTGATGTGACACCATTTGACAGATGTAAAACTTCATCACATGTAAGGTACTGAATATATAATTCCAGCAGAAGTCTTCTCTCATTTTGAACACAGACATCTAGATGCAATCCATGCATAAGGACAACATAATCCAATTATTAACTAAATACCTCTTGGTATTTCTAGTACAGTGCAAATCTTCATGGCTGAAATGGATCTGGACTGACTGTTAATGATGACAGTTTATAACTGGTTTCAGCCATAAAAGATTATATTATCATCCTGCAAATATCAAATTATTGTGGTTGTTTGCTTCTTCAGTGTTGACTAAATTATCATCTGTGAAATCTTCCACCCTCATTTCAAGGGCAAAGGAACGATAGGGTAAGTAAGACAAAGAATAATGTGTGGTTCCCGAGAAACAGATGACCACCCTTTAGACTTTGGTGGATTATCCCGATGTGAAATAAATTGGTGGTTTGAATTTAGCTCAAAGTAGATGTGATTTATCAATGAAAAAATGCAAGTAAACTACTTACTGGTAACTCTAAGGTCAAAAAGATCAAAGATCCAAACCACTACCTGACCAACAGCGATTGGCTCTTTGCACTGCTTTTCATTGCACTGCACCTGTTCTGTGGATACGTTTTGGAAAAAGCGGATGATAAGGGCCTATGTATCACCTCTCACGACTGTGAAACTTTATTCAGGTGAAACTGCAGAAAGATCAGTTGTATGAACACACTCCCAGCAACATTCAGGGGACAGATTGGTTCAGGAGCTGCAGCATTAAGTTAGCAAACTGTATGTAATTGGAAAAAAATTTAAAAAGAGAACACTTTTTGTGCTCTCCAGAGATTTCTAAATGCTAAGTGGCAATATGCTAAAAACAAAAACAGAAAAAACAACCAACCAACCAAAAAAAAAAAGAAGTGGAATAGAATCTTTCTTTAAAAGCAGAAATCCCTCTTCCTGACTTTCTCTCAGAGGCAGTGTATTATGACACAAAGGGCAATCCTTTGCATCTCAGAAGAGGACTCTAGTATGGTGGAAAGACTCTTAGTCAAGAAAAGCTACATTTTACTAAAATCCCAAAAGTGGATGTGATCCAACTTTGAAATTGGCACTGTAGTTCAAAATATTCATTTTTTTCCACAATTTAATGTTTGACTCCAACCCTATGAAATCTATCAGCTCAAATCCATGTTGGGAATAAACACTTACATGGAGACTTTCTCATCAGTTCTCTGTTAGGAAGAAGGGAGCAGCAGCCCTCTCATTGAGGAGGAAGGATACAGGTGATTACTTCAAAACAAGTATAAACTTCTGAAAATAGTCAGAAGAAAATCAGAAGGAGCTAAACGTGATCATTTTATTTTTCTGACTATGAAGAACAGTGATAAAGTAATCCTAATGAAAACCACTGGCATATCAAAGAAACAAAGCAATGCTTGAAAGAAACTTCAGAAGCCACCCTGATTACAATGCCTAGGATATGATTGACTGAGCCCACTGTTAGTATCTTTCCCTCTCACAAACTGAAAAAAAATAGTTTGTCAAGATTTACATAAAGAACCTACATTGTTACAGACATTCCTAGTCAATTATTCATATCACTTGTTTCTAATAAGACTAACCTTAATTTTCTCTTCTATCTGAATGCCACAGATTTTATCCCAGTTCTTACAGTGATATTAAGACTGGAGGGAGAGGAAGGAGTTGTGTTGAAGTTTAAACCATTACATATATAATAATACAATTAACAGTTTTGCTTGACTAACGAGTTAAAGGCTGATTCATACCCTAAGATGTCTTATCTGTATTGATCCTACTGTCATCCATTACCGCCATATTGAGAAAAAAAGAAATAACACCTTCCTTTTTGTGCTCCTTCATAAACATGATTTACCATTTTAAACAAAACATATAATCTTCAAGCTCTTTAACTTTTTTCTAATTCTACAAAAGCCAGACCTAAAGTGAAAAGAGAAGTCAATAAAATAATGCTGTCTTTGCAGCAATTTGCAGAGCAAAAATGCTTCACTCACATTAAACAAGAAAATGAAAAAACATTTTTCAATAAGATAATGCCAAACTGAACTCAAAGGTCTAAAATCTTGGCTTGTTATACCATCCCACACTAATCCTTTCATTGCCAGCAGTTGATTTATATCAGTGAGTATTACAATATAATGTAATTAGTAATGGTAATATTACCACAAATAGTATAAACAGCTCTGCTCTACTGCCTTTAAATTATTTTTGTAAGCATGTTAATAACATACCATCAAGCATCAATACAAACCCTTGACAGCTTCTTGAAAAAAGATTATGCATGTCTAAGCAATTTTCTCATACACAGGTTTTCTTTAGAAAACATGTTGTCACTATTCCATTAGCTCAAAAGGGAGGGTATGCATAAAAGAATCTCTGCTAAAGAAGTCTGACTGCTAGCCAGGAAAGCATATGTTCAATAGTCTGTATTTACTACTGGCTGGGTTAGGGTTGTAGGTAGCACAACACCAAATTAATTTCATCTTTAAAAGATGTCTAGCAGTGCAGTGAACGAACCCTTTGAATGTCACAAACCTTCATTTTGACAGTATTTCAACAGACACTGTTGGAAAGAAAACAGAGTAGATTAACAGATATGTAGAGCAGATATCTTAGGTCTGATCCAGAGCCTCTGAAGCCCACCAGAATTTGGATGGTGTCCTAAACTAGACACCTTCTTGGAACAATTAAAAAAAAAATTCTCATACATCATCCAAAAAAAAAAAAA